>BSBK01006997.1:675000-1147500 GCA_027943335.1 Chamaecyparis obtusa
AACATTAATCATGCCAATCAAGCACCTAAAGAAACACTCGAAGATAAAGCCAATAGGGCCACTCAAGACATTGAATTTCTTTAGGTTATGGACAAACAAATAGAAAGAGATAGGGAAAGATATTTCCTAAATTTAGCCCAAGCAAGGGCGAAACTTCCACATGATTATGATGTTGATCAACTTAAGAAAGATAAGGAAGATGATAATCTGATAGGTGCGATGAATAAACAACTAAAAATGTTCCAAGCACAAATTGACCTAATGAAGAAGGTAGTCAAACCTAAGCCATTTTCCATCGAGGCCTTGTGCCCATTTCCTTTTGATAAAAGCTTAGTTATGACACCTTTCCCAATAAATGTGGTCATTACAAAATATAACAAATATATAGGTAAATCATACCCACAAGACCAACTTAGAGAGTTTTGTGCTCTAAGTATCAAATTCATAAATGACACAACTTATCTAATGAGACTTTTTCCAAGAAGTTTAGGAGGCCAAGTGATGGAATGGTTCTCAAAACTTCCACAAGGGATAAAGAAATTTGAGGAATTAGCCTCCAAATTTGTAACTAACTATTCCTACAACATTAAGCACAAGATCACCATGCTCAACCTATGAGACACTAAACAAGGAGATGGTGAATCTTTCCTAGGGTTTCTTCAAAGGTGGAGAACAGTCTTCGCAAGATATCCACGAAGCATACCCGAAATGGAATAAATGGAGATATTTATGAATAACCTAAATGTGGAGATGAATTATAGGCTCCAACTTCAATGTCCCCCTACTTTTGAAAAGCTTATCGAAAAAGGGATCAAAATTGAAGAGGTGTTGGTTAAGAGAGGAGAAATCAAGTTATTCAAAGATAATAAATCCTATACCAACACTAATAATAATCCTAACTTATCTAATTATAACAATAATAAAGGAGCCAAAAATCACAATGACAAACCAAGACTATGGTTGAAAAACAATAATAAAAATCTTGTGAATGATGGAGTTGTGGAAGCACACAACTTAAAGGCTACTCCCTTTAACTTATCGAGCGGGTCAAATCTAACATATAATGTCAATCAAACGACCAAAGCTCCTTATAATAACAACAACCCTAATAATAACAACAACCATAACAATAACAAAAACAACAATACCAACAACAACAACAATCCCTTTAATAATTCCAATGTCAATAAACCTAAACCGTTCTTTTCCACCTATCAAAAAAGAAAATTCACCTTTTTAGGTGAACCTTTGGAAAATGCATTAAGGACTTTGGTGGCTAATAAAATCATTACCTTACCTGAATCAAGGCCATATGAACCCCAAGTCAAACCCAATTGGTGGAATGATTCTCATCATTGTAAATACCATTGCAACAAAGGACATAAAATGAATGAGTGCATGAAATTAAAATATCTTTTCCAAGACCTAATTGATGATGGAAAAATAAAAGTAGAAGGGCCTCAAAATAACGAAGACCATACGGGTTTCAAAAACCCTTTCTTAAATCATGAAAAAGGGGAATCATCAAATACCAATCCTAACAAAAAAAGAGGTAATGAGAAGGTTAACTTTTCTCATACTTATGATAACACCATCAATACTCTAAGTGGTGACGAAAATACCATAAATGTGATAGTGGTAAAATAAAAGCCAAAAGAAGAAACATCTAATGTTGTAACTAGGGGGGCAAGAATCAAAGATCACTTTATCAGGAGGTGCCCCAAGAATTGTCGTACCAAATCAAACCTCATCTTCATCTTCAAAGCAATATAATTTGGTAGACCAATTTCAAAGAACCCCTGCTCAAATCTCTGTTCTAGAATTACTCAAGATTTCACCAACTCATAAGGAGATTCTAGAAAAATCCCCAGTGGAGACCAATGTGCCTTTGAATTTAGATTTGAATAAATTCCAAAACATGGTAGGCCATCTTGTTGCACCCCATTGTCTATCCTTTTTAGAACAATATGATATGTCTTTAAACCACTTGCAAAATATGCCTTTGCATATAGAGGTCCTAATCCACAAGCATAGAATGAAAAGAGTCCTCATTGATGGTGGAGTTGGCCTGAATATTTGTACCTTAAACTTGGTTGAAGCCTTAGGGTTTTCTGAGGAGGCTATTGACCCAAAGAAAAAGATAACCATAAAAGCCTACAATGATGAAGAAAGAGCTTCCAAAGGTGTCATAGTCCTTCTCATCCAAGTTGGTCCAATGCAAAAGGAGACCATTTTCCAAGTCCTTGACCTAAAATTGACTTACAATATTCTATTAGGAAGGCCATGGAACCATGAAATGTAGGTCATCCCTTCAACCTACCATCAATGCCTCAAATTTGCTTACATGGGACAAGAAGTCATGGTAAGCGGGGATTCTAACCCCTTTCAATATTGTAATAACATGAAGCCTATTAATGACTCCTTAGTCCCACATAATGTAAAAGGGTCTATTTACTAAAGAATAGAACAAGGACAGTTTAAAAGATCTTCCATCTTTGAAAGGAAAAGAAAAGGAAGAAAAATAAAGTGTTGTTGAAAATTACCAAGTTCCCACTAACCTAACTACATCGACTAAAGTAAAAGAAAAGGTTAGTGAGGAAAATCCTCATGAGGAATAGAAAGAAGACCAAGAAAGATCTATCCAAATTTACACCAAGGAGGCTCATTATCAAAAGATGGACTACATGATGAAGAATTTTGAAAAGCAATGCCAAATCAAACAGAAAGGTGTAGGTGAATATTCATTATCTATGATGGATCTACCCTTATCTCCCAAATCCCATAGAAGACCATATAGTCTACCTCATAAATACAATGACAACTTTGTGAGGGAAAGCACTTCTTCATCCATGGATGAGGAAGATAATGAAATCTTAAATTGGCTATATAAATATGAGGAATCAAGTGCACATGAAAAGCGCATTCAAAACATGAGAATTCCCACTCACCAATATGGAAAAGGATTTCAAATATTGTATAAAATAGGGTACAAAGGAAAAGGGCCTTTAGGTACAAGAAATGAAGGATTAGTAGAACCTATTGAAATGACATGGAGAGATAGTAAAGAAAATATTGGATTAGGGTACCTAGAACAAGGGTACACTCAAAAGAAGTATCCCTTAGTTTATGACCAAATTTTACAACTAGGTTCCCAAAGTGATGAGGATTTGAAAAATTGGGAATGGGATTCATTGTCAAGTGAGTCATGTCAGGATAAAGAGGTTGATTTCATCCATACCTATACTCCTAGCAAGGTAAAAGAACAAGCCTCAGAATCAAATTGGAATCAAGCTTCAAGCTCTATCCAAGAGGTCTTAGATAATGTACCAATTCATGAAATTGAAGGAAATAAATGGGTAGGGGAACCTTACATACCATCATGGAGACCTACTATAGAGGAATCTAACTCTATGTTTAATCCAAGAGACTTTTACCCAACGGAAAACCTAGAGGATTCTAGTGAGGAAGATTTTGACCCTAGTTCTCTAGACCATCTAGAAGAAGCACATATCATAGATTTGAGTGATACAATGTTTGAACCTTCAAATGAGGTCATGACCTTAAACCCTATTGAACCAAACCAAAGTATCGATCCCTTGATCATTATCTATCCTGAACTAATTGAATGGGATTGCATTGAACCTACCATCCTCCCTACATTCTTGAATGATAACTTGGTGTCCCAATACCTTAATGTGGGTGAGCCTTATTCTACCATGGAATATTAGGAAGAAGTGATACATGGGAATATTCAACCTTTCAGTTCGAAAAAAAGTCAAAAAAACAAAAAAATGAAAAATGGAAAGAATCTAATGTTGAAAACCACATTGTGGCAACATTAAATCAAAAGGAAAAATAAATAAAGAACATTTCCAAAGGTGAAAACCCAATAGATGCACCTAAGGAAGAAAGGTTGGATAATTTTCCTGAGCACTATGAGGAAAGATCACCTATCCTAATTGAACCAATGGAGAAAGTGAACATTGGGTCAGAATCAGAGACAAGAATCATGCACCTAGCAGTGTCTTTATCTAGTGAAGAAAGAAAGGATTTCATCAAATTCTTCAAAGAAAAACAAATCAATTTTGCATGGTCATATGATGATATGCCAAGACTAGATCTTAATTTAATCATGTACCATTTGAATATTAAAGGAGGAGTAAGACCAGTTAAGCAGAAACTGAGAAAGATGCATCCACACATAGGCACCCTACTTGTGAAAGTGGAGTTGGAAAAATTGCTGAAAGTAGGGTTCATAAGAGCCATTAATTATGTCAAGTGGATTTCAAACATTGTGTCAGTTTCCAAGGTAGATAAGTTCATCATAATTTTCACAGACTTTAGAGATCTTAATCTTGCATGTCCTAAAGATGATTTTCCTCTACCAAGCATAGACGCCATTGTAGATCTAACAATAGGACATTCAATGTTCTCACTTATGGATGGGTTTAGTGGTTATAGTAAAATAAAGGTAGCACCTAAGGATCAAGACAAGATGACATTTACATGTGTGTGGAGAACATTCTGTTGTAATGTTATATGCCTTTTGGTCTAAAGAATGTCGGAGTGACCTATCAAAGAGCTATGACAACCATATTTCATGACATGATGCACAAGTTCATGGAGGGATATGTAGATGATATACTCACTAAATCCCACTCAAGGGAGGAACATCTACCCATCTTAGAAAGAATATTTGAAGATTAGAACAATTCAAAGTTAGGCTAAATCCAAAGAAATGTGTATTCGGTGTACAATCAGGAAAACTATTGGGATACATAGTCTCAGCAAAAGGGATAGAGGTAGACCCCACCAAAGTAAAGGCAATAATGGAAATGGGGGAACCTCAAAATATCAATCAAATGAGATCCCTTCAAGGCAAGATTCAATCCATCAGAAGGTTCATCTCTCAATTAGCAGAAAAGTGCCATAATTTCACTCAACTCCTTCACAAGGACACGGTGTTCAAATGTGACGATAAATGTGAAGAAGCATTCACCTTATTGAATAAGTACCTAATGAATCCTCCAACATTAATGCCACCAATTAGAGGCAAACCCTTAATTTTATATATCTCAGCAACAAAACATGCATTAGGGGCACTCTTGGCTCAAGAGGACAAATTTGGAAAGGAAAAGGCCATATACTACATAAGCAAAACATTGGTGAAGTATGAGTTTAATTACACCTTCATTGAAAGAGCATTTTTTGCCGTAGTTTTTTCTTCCCAAAAATTATGCCATTATATGTTATCCCACAAAATTTGACTCATTGCAAAGATTGATCCTTTGAAATACCTTCTTAGCAAAACAACATTAAATGGAAGATTGGCCAAATGGGTCATGGTATTAAGTGAGTTGGATATAGAGTATGTGGACCAAAAATATATCAAAGGCCAAGTAATAGCTGATCAATTGGCAGAGTCACCTTTACAAGATGAACATCCAATCCAAGTGGAATTTCCAGATTCTGAAATTGTTAATGTTGAAGAAAAAACATGGCAATTGTATTTTGATAGCTCCTATAAACAACATGGGTCAAGATCAGGGATACTATTGATTACTTCTCAAGGTTCTACAATTCCAAAACCATACAAATTTATATTCCCATGCACAAATAACATAGCTGAGTATGAAGCATTGGTTATCAACATAAAGTTCACATTAGAATGCAAAGTGACAAAGCTACAAATCTATGGAGATTCACAACTAGTTATTAATCAAATTAATGATGAGTATCAAACTAAAGATGATAAGTTGATACCATATAGGAACATGATTGAGAATCTTAAGAAATACTTCACTCTAATCATATTTGAGAAAGTACCAAGGGATAAGAATAAAGCAGCAAATGCAATGGCTACTTTGGCATCACTTCTCCAAATACCATATCAAAGTGCCAGATATGAATTCCTGGTAGAAGAAGTTGACCAACCCGCATTTGACCCTTCCCATCCACATACCATTTTATTACTAAGGAGACAAGACTTGCCCTGGTATGGAGCCATTTACACCTACTTGAAAGACCAAATATTACCCATGGACCAAACCAGAAATTAGAAGAAAATCTTTATCTGACTAGCCTCTCGCTACATCTTGATATCTGACACGTTATATCGCAAAAGTCTAGATGGAATAATTTTAAGGTGTCTAGAGAAAGAGGAATCAACCATAGCCTTACAATAAATTCATGAGGGTATTTGTGGGTCACATTCAAATGGTTTAACCCTAGCTTAGAAACTTCGTAGGATAGGATTTTTTTGCCTCCAATGGAGAAAGATGTGTGTCATTTTGCAAAAACTTATCATAAATATCAATATCATGGGGACTTTATCCACATGTCAGCACAAGAGCTTCATCCTATGACTACACCTTGGCCATTTTATCAATGGGGTTTGGATATGATAGGTATTATTTTTCCACCATCTTCAAATGGTCATAAATTCATCATTACTGCAATGGAGTATTTTACCAAATGGGTGGAAGTTGTACTCTTATCCGCTGCCATAGGAGAGCATATATCCTTATTCATATTAAATCACATAATCTGTAGATATGGTTTTCCTCATGCCATCATAACAGATAATGAAAAACATTTCAAAACTAAGTATTTCAAAGAACTATGTGCAAAATTTCATATGGTACATCACTCATCTTTGATATATTACCCACAAGGTAATGGACAAGCAGAACCTACAAACAAGAATATCCTAAAAATATTGAAGTGAAATGTGGTTAATTTAGGAAGAGATTGGCACATTCAAATAAACCCTACTTTATGGGCTTATAGAACAAGCATTAGCATGCCAACAGGAGCTACACCATTTTTGCTAGTCTATGGAGCAGAAATAGTTTTACCTTTGGAGGTAGAAATTTTGTCTTTAAGAGTCTCATTGCATGGTTTACTAAATAAAGAAGACTATAGTGTTGCTAGGTTACATGAAATATAGTTATTAGATGAAAGACAACAACAAGCTGATGAACTACAACTAATTTAGAACTTAATTGAAGAATCTATGATTTAAGATCACCAAGCTGATTGATTAGATATGTAATATGATTGAATTAGTATTATGTTGTCATTGATGTCAACTAGTTTGACAACACTTATCCTATAAGTTACTATACTGAAACATCTGTAGAGAAGGAGTGAAAGAGATGAAGAATAGAAATATCTACATGAGGAAGATGGATATGACAGATGAGAATAAAGAATACATTGAGTAACTTGTTGATGAGTCTATGACCTTATGATATTGACTTGATTATGTTTCATTCATATATGATGGAGAAAAGAGCTGAAAGACACAAAGCAGTGTTATCAGTTGATGAAGCATTTCAATATACACCGACGGAGTGTAGTGTATACCGAGCACAGTGTAAATTGAGCTTGTGTTCACCGATGCATTTCTTTGTTAACCGAGGAGAACAGAATGAACTAAATGATTAGTTTAGCCGATAAGATTTATGAGCTGGAAAGCATATGATTTCGAGGTAATAGATAAAGGTTGTTACACAGATTGACGACTAACAAAATTTAGGAAATATATAAAGGATGAGAATCAAACGTGTTATTCACACAAGTGTTGAGGTATGTTTAAGAGGCAAAATCAATGAGCATGATTAAGCGGAAAAATTTGATGGAGCAGAAGAAAATGGTTTACTTGTCTATATAAGAGACTGGAGATTTCATAGTTAATGGTAATGTTGGAAGGATGAGACTGCAGAATTATCACATGAATAAGTTTTCATGCATACTTGATCAAACTAGTTAGTCAAAACCGAACTGCAAAGTTTTTACCAAGCTACAGGAAGCTATTACTGAGCGATAGTAAGTTGAACATTGTCTGGAATAGAATTTATTTAATGATTAGAGGATTGAATGAGCTTAACATTGATCTATATATTTTCAATTGAAGTTGTATTAAGACAGATCACCTATTGTTACATATTTAACCATTGTACATAGTCAAATCTCTTAACCGAATGGACTAAGAAAGTTTTATTATGTATCATTCATAGAATGAACATTGTTATCCTGTCAACCCCAGAGTGATTGTTGGTTGGACAATAATGATTGGTCTAAAATCCTCTAACAAGGTCACACCTAACAGTGTGTTTGTAACCTTTAATAGGGTTGGGTCTTCACCGACCTCACTTCAGAAGAGTGAATATTTTTGGGTTGCCAGTCCTAGGTGGTTTTTCCCTTCACAAGGTTTCCACGTTAAATCTCTTGTGTTATGTATTGATTGTGATATTTGTTTGATGTCATATTTGCATGTTGCATATTTGATTTGATCGGTAACTACTATATGTTTTAGACTGGTAATCGGTAAAAGCATAGACAGTACAGTAATTCGGTAAAAGTATAGACAATACATTAATTTCAATTACTGAGTATCAAAAGTTTTAAGTATTTGTTTTTGGGATTATACATTTTGTATTGGGACACTAGATAATTGATTCACCCCCCTCTCAGTTATTCTAACAATTGGTATCAGAGTGTTGGTTGCTTAGAACAGAGTTTTAAGGACTTCAGTACAAAGATCTCAAAATGTATAAGAGGGAAGTGCCAAAGCTAAACAAAGAGAACTCCGCAGTATGGCAAAGATGGATGAAGTTGCAATTGGGAATGTTGCACTAGAATTGATGGAGAATGGCTATATAGAACTGACCCCTGGTCCCCTGACATTTGATCAACTGAAAGATAACCATGAACATAATGTTACTATGATGGAGATTACTGCTGCCTGTACTGATGCTGAACTTGAAGATATTAAAAGCTGCACTATTGCAAAAGCCATGTGGGATAAACTTTCTCAAGTTTACAGTGGAGATGCGAATGTCAAAAGAGCTAGAGTAGAGAGCTTCAGGGGCAGATTCAATGATATCAAGATGAAAGAAGGTGAGAATATTGTGCAATATACAAATAGACTGAAAGAGGTAGTACATGCTATTAGAGCATCTGATGGAGTCATTAGTGAAGAAACAGTTATAAGCAAAATACTTAGAACCTTATTGTTGATTTACGCAATCAGAATATCTGCTATTCATGAAACATGGTCTACATCTAGTAATGTACTTACAATTGACAATCTGATTGGTAAACTTACAACCTTTGAATTGAATAACTTTGACAATAGTATTGTTCCATCTGTGGAATTGCCTTTCATGTCTTCTCTGAAGATTGGTAAGTCTAGTAGGAATAATAAGAATGATGATAGTGATAGCAATACCGATGATGAGCTTGATGAACTTGAAGCTCTTATGGCCAGAAGGTTACCCAAAGCTTTGTAAAGGAAGGTACAAAGGTAAGCTACCTTTGGCATGCTTTAACTGTAAAGAGGTTGGCCACATCATTGCTAGATGTCCACATAAGAAAGATGATGAAAGAACCAAAGACCGATATGAAGGAAGCTATGGGAGAAGAATCAACAGAGGCTACTGACACAATAGAGATAACTAAGACAGTAATGACAAAGTAAAAAAGGTATGTTACATAGCCAAAGATAATGAATCTAAATCTGATTCTGATGATGATGTAGAAGTTGTATTTGTTTCTATGAAAGATGACTCAAAGGAAGATGAAAAACATGTAGAAACAATGTTGATATCTAAAGTTAACAAAAATAATACATGGATCATAGACAGTGGCTATACACATCACATGACTGGTGATGAGGAGAAATTTGATCAACTTGAAGAATATAATGGAGGATCAGTTAAGATGGGTAATGATACACCCTGTATGGTAAGAGGTAAAGGATCATTGATGATAAATGATATGATAAAATGTGATAATGCTTATTGGGTAGATGGACTGAACTATAACTTGTTAAGTGTGGCACAACTGAACAATTCAGGTCACTGAGTGGAAGACTAGTTGGAACTAGAACACAATCAAGAGGTAATCTATTTTATCTTGATACTGATGAGTCTTCTTGCTTGATGATGAAAAATGAAGATGCTTGGTTGTGGCATAAAAGGTTATGCCATGTGAATTTTGATAACATGATTAAGATCAGTAAAAGGAAAAGAGTTAGAGGTCTGCCTAACTTGTCAAAACTAGATCATGTTATTTGTCATGAATGTCAAAAAGGTAAGATGACTAAATCTAGTTTCAAAAGTAAGGATTATTCAACTAATAAGATACTTAAGTTGGTTCATACCGATCTATGTGGTCTTATGAGAACTCGAAGTTATTATGCTGATAGATACTTTATTCTTTTTGTTGATGACTATACTAGATTGATGATTGTTATGTTCTTAAAAGAAAAATCTGAAGCATTTAAGATGTTCAAGTGGTATAAAGCTAATGTAGAAAAAGAGACTGGTAAAGAACTGAAATGCCTAAGATCTGATAGAGGAGGTGAATTTATCTCTAATGAATTTACTAATTTTTGTAATGAGAATGGTATTAAAAGATAGGTCTCTACACCGAGGACACCTCAGTAGAATGGGATTGCTGAAAGAAGGAACATGTCAATAATTGACTGTGCAAGAACACTGATGCTACAAAAGAATGTTGCTCAGACATACTAGAGGGAAGCTTTCAGTACAACTATTTATGTTTTGAACCAAGTGCAACTAAATGACACTAACAAGACAACCTATGAGTTGTGGTTTGGATACAAACCTACTCTAAGTTATTTCAAGATTTTTGGAAGCAAATGTTTTATTTTGAAAGATGAGAGAAATGGGAAATTTGACTCAAAAGTTGATGAGGGGATATTTCTAGGATATTCCAGTAAAAGAAAAGCATATAAGTGTCTGAATAAAACTACTAATAAAATGATTGAAAGCACTAATGTCCGAGTTGATGAGTTTGATGAAAATAATGCAGAGGAAAGTAAAAAGGAACCAGAAGACTATGGTAGATTCACTTACATTGAACATCCAGAGTATCTACCAAAGCTGCAGCTTGAGATAACCGGTCAGCAGGTAAACAATACCGAACAACAGGAAAGAGAAACCGACGAGCAAGATGGCCCTACCGAACAAGCAAATGAACCTGCACAGGATGAACAAGAAAAAAGAAATAGGATACTAGCGAGTTTTGTTAGAAGACACCATCCTGAAACATAAATCATTGGAGACAAACAAGCTGGCATGCAAACAAGGAGCAAAGCAAGATAAGGTACATGTCTAGTTTGTGATTATGAATTGAAAAATGTAAAAGTTGCATTAGAAAATGATGAATGGGTTAATGCAATGAAAGAGGAAATAGAACAGATAGAGAAGAACAAAACTTGGACCTTAGTACCCCGACCTAAAGATAAGAATGTTATTGGTACTAAGTGGATAGTTAGGAACAAGAAGAATGAGAATGGAGAAGTAACAAGAAATAAAGCTAGATTGGTATGCAAAGGATATGTACAAGAAGAAGGAATAGATTATGGTGAAATATTTGCACCTATTGCTAGATTGGAAGGAGTCAGAATGCTACTTGCATATGTTGCACACAAGAAATTCAAAGTTTATCAAATGGATGTCAAGTCAGCATTTCTGAATGGAATACTTGAAGAAGTCTACATAGAACAACCTGAAGGATTCATTAATCTAGAAAAGAAAGACATAGTATATAGATTACATAAAGATTTATATGGTTTGAAGCAAGCACCGAGAGCCTGGTATGAGAGGTTGCATACTTATTTGTTAAGTATAGGATTTGTAAGAACAAGTGAGAACATCAATTTGTATATGAAAGGAAATACTGATGACACTATTCTTATTGTTGAGATATTTGTGGATGATATTATATTTGGAGGTCAAGATCAAATATGTAAAGCCTTTGCTGATGAAATGAGAAGTGAATTTGAGATGTCTATGTTTGGAGAGATTAAGTTCTTTCTTGGACTACAAGTGATTTAGCAGAGTGATGGGATATTCATCACACAATCTAAATACATAAAGGAAGTATTGAAAACATTTGGCATGGAAGATGCTAAACCTATGGGAACACTGATGGCTACTAGATGCAAACTGACTAAGGAAGATGAAACTACAGAAGTGAACCAAACACTATACCAATCAATGATTGGTAAGTTAATGTATGTAGTACACAGTAGACCAGACATAGCACATGTTTTGGGAATAGTTGCTAGATTTTTTGCTAACCCTAGAGAATCACACATGATTGGTACTAAAAGAATCTTAAGATACCTGAAGAAAATATAGGATTATGGATTATGGTATCCTAAGGAAGGAAAGTTTGAACTCAGAGTCTATACCGATGTTGATTGGGCTAGAAATGTGGATGACAGAAAAAGCATCACCAGAGGAGCATTTTTGTTTAGTGAAAGACTTGTTACATGGACAAGTAAGAAGTAGGCTTGCATTTCTCAGTCTACAGCCAAAGCAGAGTATGTTGTTGCTGCTACAAATTATTCAAACATTGCATATATTAAGCAAGTTTTGGAAGGTATGAATGAGATAATCACTGAGTCAGTGATTATATACTGTGATAACACCAGTGCAATAAACATTTCAAAGAATCCAATGATGCACTCTAAAACAAAGCATATATCAATTAAGTATCACTAATTGAGAAAAAAAGTACATGAGAAGAAAGTTAAGCTAGAGTTTGTTACATCAAAAGAACAACTTGTAGATATATTTACAAAAGCTCTACCGAAGGATACATTTGAGTACTTAAGGACTAGACTTGGGGTCTGTCCCCTGTCTACCAGTCACTAAGGTGATCCAGATGTTGCATCAACCTAATCTTATCAGAAGATCATTCATGTTGATGCAGGATAGTTCACACTTTGGATCATGTCTAAGGTTGTGAAAATAACTGGAACAGATTGGGATATCAATATACAAAGATACAAAGAATGCATTAGAAAACAAAGAGTTACTTCGCTACTAAAGAGTTGTTTGTTGATTTGTTTCTTTGGCATTGTTGTCAAAGAGAGAGATAAACAATATGAAACAATATGCACTGATGAGAACTATCTAAGGGAGAGACAACTTGAAGAAAGGGAGAGCATTGAAAATCGGTTACTAAGAACAGGAGAGCTGAAAAGATCATATTTGCAGATTGACAAAGTTGCATTTTGTAAATGCTATTGAGTAACGTAGTGATTAAACATATTAAGCTATAGAGAGCTTGTACAACATTTGTTCACAAAGTTGTAGAATACATGTTTGGTATGTGTATCGTATATTTCATATTACTTGAGTTGCCATCAAAGCCAAAGGGAGAGATTGATGAACTACAACTGATTTAGAACTTGATTGAAGAATATGTGATTTAAGATCACTAAGCTAATTGATTAGATATGTAATATGATTGAATCAGTATTATGTTGTCATTGATGTCAACTAGTTTGACAACACTTATCTTTCAAGTTACTATACCGAAACATCTGTAGAGAAGGAGTGAAAGAGATGAAGAACATAAATATGTACATGAGGAAGATGGATATGATAGATGAGGATAAATAATACATTAACTTTTTGATGAGTCTATGACCTTATGATATTGACTTGATTATGTTTCATTCATCTATGATGGAGAAAAGAGCTAAAAGACACAAAGCAGTGTTGTCAGTTGATGAAGCATTTTAGTATACACTGACAGAGTGTAGTGTATACCGAGCACAGTGTAAACTAAGCTTGTGTTCACTGATGCATTTCTTTGTTAATCGAGAAGAACATAATGAACTAAATGATTAGTTTAGCCGATAAGATTGATGAGCTGGAAAGTGTATGATTTCAAGGTAACATATAAAGGTTGTTACATAGATCAACGACTAACAAAATTTAGGAAAGATCTAAAGGATGAGAATTAAACATGTTATTAACACAAGTGCCGAGGTATGTTTAAGAGGTAAAATCAATGAAGATGATTAAGCGACAAAATCTGATGGAGTAGAAGAAAATGGTTTACTTGTCTATATAAGAGACTGGAGATTTCATAGTTAATGGTAATGCTAGAAGGATGAGACTACATAATTATCACATGAAAAAGTTTTCATGCATACCTGATCAAATTGGTTAGTGAGAACCGAACTGCAGAGTTTTTACCAAGCTACAGGAAGCTATTACCGAGTGACAATAAGTTGAACATTATTTGGAATAGAATTGATCTAATGATCAAAGGATTGAATAAGCTTAACATTGATCTATATATTTGCAATTAAAGTTGTATGAAGATAGATCACCTACTATTACATATTTAAACATTGTACATAGACAAATCTCTTAACTGAGTGGACTAAGAAAGTCTTATTATGTATCATTCATAGAATGAACATTGTTATCATGTCAACCCCATAGTGACTGCTGGTTGGACGATAACGATTGGTCTAAAATCCTCTAACAAGGTCACACCTAACAGCGTGTTTGTAACCTTTAATAGGGTTGGGTCTTCACTGACCTCACTTCAGAAGAGTGAATATTTTTGGGTTGCTGGTCCCAGGTGGTTTTTCCCTTCATAGGGCTTCCATGTTAAATATCTTGTGTTATGTGTTGATTGTGATATTTGTTTGATGTCATATTTTCATGTTGCATATTTGATTTGATCGGTAACTACTATATGTTTTAGACTGGTAATTAGTAAAAGCATAGACAGTACAATAATTTCAATTACCAAGTATCAAAAGTTTTAAGTATTTGTTTTTGGGATTATACATTTTGTATTGGGACACTAGATAACTGATTCACCCCCCTCTTAGTTATTCTAACAATTGGTATCAGAGCATTGGTTGCTTAGAACATGTTTTTAAGGACTTCAGTACAAAGATCTCAAAATGTATAAGAGGGAAGTGCCAAAGCTTAACAAAGAGAACTTTGCAGTATGGCAAATCTGGATGAAGTTGCACATATCTGGAATTGGGAATGCTACACTAGAATTGATGGAGAATGGCTATATAGAACCGACCCCTAGTCCCCTGACACTTGATCAATTGAAAGACAGGCATGAACACAATGTTACTATGATGGAGATTGTTGTTGCCTGTACCGATGCCAAATTTGAAGATATTAAAAGCTGCACTATTGCAAAAGCCATGTGGGATAAACTTTCTCAAGTTTACAGTGGAGATGCGAATGTCAAAAGAGCTAGAGCCGAGAGCTTAAGGGGTAGATTCAATGATATGAAGATGAAAAAAGGTGAGAATATTGTAAAATATACAAATAGACTAAAAGAGGTAGTACATTCTATTAGAGCATCTGATGGATTCATTAGTGAAGACGGTTGTAAGCAAAATAATCAGAACCTTATTGGTAGTTTATGCAATCAGAATATCTGCTATTCATGAAACATGGTCTACATCTGGTAATGTACTTACAATTGACAATCTGATTGGTAAACTTACAACCTTTGAATTGAATAACTTTGACAACAGTGTTGTTCCGTATGTGGAATTGCCTTTCATGTCTTCTCTGAAGATTGGTAAGTCTAGCAGGAATAATAAGAATGATGATAGTGATAGCAATATTGATGATGATCTTGATGAACTTGAAGCTCTTATGGCTAGAAGGTTACCCAAAGGTAAAGGAAGGTACAGAGGTAAGCTACCTTTGGCACATTGCTACAAGATGTCCACATAAGAAAGATGATGAAAGAACCAAAGACCGATATGAAGGAAGCTATGGGAGAAGATTCAACAAAGGCTACCGACACAACAGAGATAACCGAGACAATAATGACAAAGGAAAAAAGGTATGTTACATAGCTGAAGATAGTGAATCTAAATCTGATTCTAATGATGATGTAGAAGTTGTATTTTTTTCTATGAAAGATGACTCAGAGGAAGAAGAAAAACATGTAGAAACAACACTGATCTCTAAAGTTAACAAAAATAATACATGGATCATAGATAGTAGTTATACACATCACATGACTAGTGATGAGGAAAAATTTGATCAACTTGAAGAATACAATGGAGGATCAGTTAAGATGGGTAATGATACACCTTGTATGGTAAGAGGTAAAGGATCCTTGATGATAAATGATATGATAAAATGCAATAATTATTATTGGGTAGATGGACTAAACTATAACTTGTTAAGTGTGGCACAACTGAACAATTCAGGTCACTGAGTTGCTTTTGAGAGCAAGAAAGTGAAAATCTTTGATTATGGTGGAAGACTAGTTGGAACTGAAGCACAATCAAGAGGTAATCTATTTATCTTGATATTGATGATTCTTCTTGCTTGATGATGAAAAATTAAGATGCTTGATTGTGGCATAAAAGGTTATGCCATGTGAATTTTGATAACATGATTAAGATCAGTAAAAGGAACAGAGTTAGAGGTTTGCCTAACTTGTCAAAATCAGATCATGTTATGTGTCATGAATGTAAGAAAGCTAAGATGACTAAATCTAGTTTCAAAAGTAAGGATTATTCAACAAAGAAGATACTTGAGTTGGTTCATACCGATTTGTGTGGTCCTATGAGAACTCAGAGTTATTATGGTGATAGATACTTTATACTTTTTGTTGATGACTATACTAGATTGATGAATGTTATGTTCTTAAAAGAAAAATCTGAAGCATTTAAGATGTTCAAGTGGTATAAAGCTAAGGTAGAAAAAGAGACTGGTAAAGAACTGAAATGCCTAATATCTGATAGAGGCAGTGAATTTATCTCTGATGAATTTACTAATTTCTGTAATGAGCATGGTATTAAAAGATAGGTCTCTGCACCGAGGACACCTCAGCAGAATGGGATTGCTGAAAGAAGGAACAGGTAAATAGTTGACTGTGCAAGAACACTGATGCTATGAAAGAATGTTGCTCAGACATACTGGAGGGAAGTTGTTAGTACAACTGTTTATGTTTTAAACCGAGTGCAACTAAAGAAGGACACTAACAAGACACCCTATGAGTTGTGGTGTGGATACAAACCTACTATAAGTTATTTCAAGATTTTTGGAAGAAAATGTTTTATTTTGAAAGATGAGAGAAATGAGAAATTTGACTCAAAAGGTGATGAGGGGATATTTCTAGGATATTCCAGTAAAAGCAAAGCATATAAGTGTCTGAATAAAACTACTAATAAAATGATTGAAAGCACTAATGTCCAAGTTGATGAGTTTGATGAAAAGAATGCAAAGGAAAGTACAAAGGAATTGGAAGACTATAGTAGATTCACTTACATTGAACATCCAAAGTATCTACCAAAGCCACAACCTAAGATAACCGATCAGCAGGTAAACAATACCGAACAACAAGAAAGAGAAACCGATGAGGAGGATGGCCCTACCGAGCAAGAAAATGAACCTACACAAGATGAACAAGAAAAAAGAAATAGGATACTGGTGATTTTTTTCAGAAGACACCATCCTGAAACATAAATCATTGGAGACAAATAAGTTGGCATGCAAACAAGGAGCAAAGCAAGACAAGGTACATGTCTAGTTTGTGATTATGAACCAAAAAATGTAAAAGTTGCATTAGAAAATGATGAATGGGTTAATGAAATGAAAGAGGAAATAGAACAGATAGAGAAGAACAAAACTTGGACCTTAGTACCCTGACCTAAAGATAAGAATGTTATTAGTACTAAGTGGATATTCAGGAACAAGCAGAATGAGAATGGAGAAGTAACAAGAAATAAAACTATATTGGTATGCAAAGGATATGCACAAGAAGAAGGAATAGATTATGGTGAAATATTTGTATATGTTGCTAGATTGGAAGGATTCAGAATGCTACTTGCATATGCTACACACAAGAAATTCAAAGTTTATCAAATGGATGTCAAGTTAGCATTTCTGAATGGAATACTTGAAGAAGAAGTCTACATAGAACAACCTGAAGGGTTCGTTGATCCAAAAAAGAAAGACATGGTATGTAGATTACATAAAGCTTTATACGGTTTGAAGTAAGCACTAAGAGCCTGGTATGAGAGGCTGCATACTTATTTGTTAAGTATAGGATTTGTAAGAACAAGTGAGAACAACAATTTGTATATGAAAGGAGATACTGATGACACTATTCTTATTGCTGAGATATTTTTGGATGATATTATATTTGGAGGTCAAGATCAAATATGTAAAGCCTTTGCTGATGAAATGAGAAGTGAATTTGAGATGTCTATGTTCAGAGAGATTAAGTTCTTTCTTGGACACTTATCTTTATCATGATTAAAAGTATGAAATCCTAATCCAAATTTCAAATCAAACGCAAAATTTTGATCCAAGATCTCACAAGGACACTTATCTTTATCATGATTAAAAGTATGAAATGGATAGAACTATACTTGAACTATGGATTATAAAAATGATGCAAATTTTTTTAAAGTGTTGACTTAGTTGATGAAATCATGTCTTTCTAGGAAATCGATGAAAGATTTTAAACTAGACAAGCTATGATGAAAGCATGATATTTTATTGGTTTCTGAATGACTATCTTAAGATCAAAGTTTAAAGTATGTATTATTTGTCTAAGGACATCATCATCAAAGAATCATCGAGGACATGTACATATAGAAAATCAAGATCTTTGTTTGTTTACGCAAAAGGATACCTTGGCTATTTTGATGTTAAATATCATAATACCAAAATCCACTTGCAACATAGAATTTGACAAAATCAGTATTCGTACTCTCATGATTAGTCTCAATCAATGATAGTCGTACCAAGGATGGAAAAGCAACAAAAAAGGTGAAAAAGGTATTCATATCATCATGGTTGAACTAGTGATTGTTGTACTAATTTCAGGTTTCAAAACTGCTCAATGATGAATATAAGATCCTAAATTTTGTGAATAGTGATAGCTAGTTGCATCCATCCTAGATTAAATGCATTTAAGTGATTTTTCTTTCTTAGTTTTAAAATTGGAAACTAGAAAAACAAAAGGGGGGGGTGGAGTTAATCAAAAGTTAAATAAAAAATCAAATGTTAACCAAAATTATATATGATTGAGTGTGTTGGAAATAAAAAATCAACTAAAAAACAAAGGTGCTTTGCATTAGACTAATTGCATTTGTTAGATTCATCTCATTCATGGTAATTTTGCATCCATTTAGGACATTAACTTAAGTTCATTTAAATTGCACTGCATTAGCTTACATTCATTTTAGTTCATTCCATTTAGTCATTCATTGCATTCATTTTAAAAAAAAATCATTCCTAAATCATTCTCATCAAGTCATTAAATTCACTTAACATGGCATTTACATTGGTTTGCATACATATAGTTTAGTTCATCCATTATCTTTCATTATTCCATCTAAGTTACATTGCATTAGGTTGCACTCTTTTTAAATCAATTCTTTCATCATATCATTTAAATTCATTGCATTAGTTTGCATCAATTAATTAATCCCCATCATTTAATTACATCATTAGGACATTATTCATTGCATTTCATTAAGTTCATTCTACAACATTTCATTTTCAAAACCATCTCATTAGTACATTGCATTGTTCATCTAGGTGCATTCATCAAGAATTTATACATTTAAACATTGAATTATATTCAAACTTAAATATGTTAGGTCATTACATTTACATATAAAATCATCATTATATCATTTAAATCATTAATCATTAAATCATCCAACTTCATACATTACATAACTGCATCCATCACATTTTGCATCACATTTATATCCTCTAAATCCATTACATTTATATCCATTACATACATCCATACCATCTAATCAATTACATTCATAAAGCATCATCACATAGCATTAATCATTAATATCATATATCATAAACATTAACACATCTATCACATACATCCATCTATACTATGTCATAAGTAAGACAATCATTTAAGCATAATTAAACATGTGCATTCATATCATAAATTGCATCTGGAAAAGCATAAATATAAAGCATGTAAAGCTAGAATCATATAGATACACATATCATATAAAGCACCTGTAAAAATGACTCTAACACATGATGATATCATATAAAGGAAAACTATCGAGGAGTATCAAAGTCCATCAATATCTAGAAATCAAAGTCCATCAAAGTATCAACAAGTATCAAATCATAAGCAACATCAACTGATAAAAGAATAATGTGAGTCCAATGTCTTGATATAAAAAATGAACATCATGTAAACCAGAGAATGAATGTATCATCTCAAAAATGTTGACTGCCAGAACCACCGACATCATCAGGACCATGATTAGCATCTGGATCCCTACTCCAGCTAGCCTGTAATTTGTGCTGACTCATAGCAGCCATGAAGGTCTGCATCATCGAATTGAGTTGGGTCACCTGTTGTCTCATCTCTGGCATCTCTAACTGCAAAGATTGAATATTTGAGGCCAATGCTAGTGCAGGAGGAGCCTATACTGGTACCTATGGGGGAGCTTGAGTAGGTGGAGCCTGTGGGGGAGCCATAGAGGAAGATGGAATGGACGTAGATGGAATGGAAGTAGATGGAATAGAAGAAGATGGAAGAATAGAAGAAGATGGCATGGAAGAAGATGAAGCCTATACAAGAGGAGCCTATGGAGGTGGAGGTGTTGGAGGACCCTATGCCTGATCTAACAAAATCTATGCAGCCTGGTCATCCACATCAGTAACAACCTATGCACCCACCTGCCTGAATACCCTAACTCTATGTTGGCCCCATCTGGCCACCCTGTACACACCCACCTGATGTAGGGCTCTATCAACTCCACCTCTAACTCTCACCTGACCACCCCTAGGAGGAATAGGAGCAACAACTCTAACAAGTATCACAATCCTACCTCCTTTTCCACCTCGCCGACTCTATCATCCCTAACGACCTCATCTCCAACCTCCACCACCATCACCATCCCCATTGTCATCATCAGACTCCTCCTCAATCCCCAATACTCTCTAAAGTGGATTAGTGAACCTCAAAAATGGGTTCAGAGTGAACCATGCTGCATAGTCATCAATCATCCTTGCATCTACAATATGGTCCCTCATATCCCAAGCAAGGTGGGGTAGCTGTAGTAACTCCTCTCAAGCAATATAATAATCAATATGTGGGCCCCATAAGGACCTCTCTACTTGTACTCGGGTGTATATTGCCAATCCCTGTGGCATACCCTATATCTGACCATACTGTAGTAGGACCCTTAGAAAGAAAAATCTCTCCATAATCAAGGGCATGTGTCCTATCATCCAATGAGGCATACACATAAATGGAAACTCCGCTGCACCCTCAAGCCATGTCTCACAACCAATATATGGTCGCCAAATGACTTGATCAATATCATCAATAATGCACCGCCAATAGTCTAACTTGCCCAAATGGGCCTACACCACCATACCCTCATACATCCAAGCAAAGGGCCAACCTAAATTATGGTGAAGAATTGAGATAGGTTGAGTGACAAAGATGTGTTCCTATGTCCATAACTGTAAAAGGACGACCCCAACAGAAAGAGTGGCTCCACAACAATACACCACATCATGCAACTCATGATATAACTACGCAAGCACACAAGAGTCCCAGTCAAATCTATGTGGCTAAGCAATCATATCCTCTAGAATATGACCCCAATCAATGGGAAAACCATGACCTCACCAATTAGGTACAAGGAACCCACCAACGAGTGCACCCAAAATTGTAGGGAGAATGAAAAAAGATGGAAACTATGCCCACTGAATAGACTCATCTCCAATGGTAGGATCAAAAAATACTTGTTTACATGTTGTCCCATCATACACCTGGTTGTAATAAAACAACTCCCCATGAGTAGGGATGCGCAATAGTCGATACACATCCTCGGGAGTGATGGCCATCTCCCCCATCGACAAATGGAAAGTGTTATGGTGAGAGTGCCATCACTCTGCCATAGCTGTCAATAAACCTTGAATCATGTAGAATCGAGGGAGAGAAATAAGCAAGGACAAACCACATCTTCCAATGACTCAGCACTCAAGACCGCTCAAGTCATTGCTCATGCTGAACGACAATGGATACAAGCCACAGACCTCGAGCTTTTTAAGCTCAGCCTGCAAAAGAAAGTTTAAACACATAAAAATCAAAATCATTACATATAAGATCATCTAAAGTCAATCAAACAATCAAAACTTAATGAAACCAAAATCAATTTTCTTGATTCTATTAAAAAAGGATAGAAAATTTATCATCATCCACCATCTAAATCAAGATTGACAATCAAACATTCAATATGAAATGACTAGAACTAACATCATATGACTCGCTATCAACCGGACTTGATACCTAAGCCAATCGACTGATTGATGACACCAAACAGACCAGAAAACTGATTCAGATGTTTGCAAATTTGACCAAAAAGGGTACACGCGCTACTTAAATGCTTAAAAGTGCTAAAATTCAAAAGCGTAGTTTAAAATGGTGAAAGTTCTATAAAAATTATTAAACGTGCTACAAAAATGTGTACACGCTACAAGAAACCCATGTACGCACTGCTAAAATATCAAAAGCGCAATCAAAATTATATGTGCTGTAGAAAAGGGTAATTGTGAATCATGCCCTAGTTCAAACACTTGTATGTGCTACTAAAACTAGCGTATGTGCTGTGAAAAATTATGGATGTGCTTTTAAAAGATTGTACGTGCTGCTAAAACTATTGTACTCTATTTAATTTGCAAAAAGGAAAAAATATAGTTTCTCTTAGAAAAATCCAAAAAAAAATCAAATTAAATGCAAAAATTGACAGAGCAAGTTATCAAAGTACATACTGGAGGTCCGTAGCCAGGTGGACATAGATAATGATGGCCTTGCTCAAATTTGTGCTCATGAATTGGGATCACCATCGTCAAAAAGGCTCAGGGAGGGTCAGAGCAAAAAGTCAAAAGGGGAGGTAAAAATGAATAGTAAAAAGACTTGTTACCCCTATATATAGCCCATTTTGACCTAAAAGGGCATTGTTTAGCAGAAAATGACCAAGGACCCAAAATTTTCTGAGGGGGCATACACTCGGACAATCAGGACCAACATCATAATTAGTAAATCAAGGGCACGATCATCAAATCAAAGCTTAGTCTTCTATCAAAAAAAATTTGCTTATCAATCGAAAGGGGCATCAAACATCAAATCATATCGAACCAAACATAATAAAAGGAAACTTATCATCGAAACGACCATCAAGGACTTAAAATCCATCATCATTACATTAGTTTTATCATTGAAATCCACATCTTCTATCAAACATCAAATCAAACATCAAAGCTAATCAGAGACTCAACATCAAAACGATCAGGACATTCTTTGAACTGATACACTTTGTGCATCGATTCAAGAGGGGCATTTGTAATCACCTAAAAATGGACAAGATCAATTAAGTGAGAAACTAAGGAAAAAATTAAAGCACTACTTTTAAATCAAGCTAAAATCAATTAATTGGACAATTAATCTAATTAATTGAATAGTTGATTTAAATTAAATCAACCCATTCAAGGGGTACACATGGCTAAACATATTAAATAAATTCAATTAATAAATCCTAATTTTCCCTCAACCACCAAATGAGATAAAATGCATCAACCAATAGGAATCAAGGATCAAGCTCACATCGAATCTCCATCACACATAAGGAGAAAGAATCTTGTCCACCCATTTTATCCTCTTGTCCCAAGCTTTGAGGAAAATTTATTTAACTGGTCTCCAAAGGTGAAACCATGGAGTAAACCTCAACTTAACCATGGTCAAATCAAATCTACCCCCTACCCTTGCCAAAATCTATAAAAGCAAGGCCAAAATGAGGCATTTATGATCCACAATTATTTGAATAGCATCAAACCTCTTGCAATTTTAGGCTAGAAAGGCAAATCTAGGAGCTAATTAGACTAAGTTCTTTTGGAATTAATTGTTTTAGCTTTGCTTATCATATTTTCTCATATTAGGACTATCACTAGTGGAAGTTTTCTGAGAGCTCTTCATTAGCATCCCTAATTAGAGAGTCATAGAGTGCTCATTTGTCATTTATCTTGCTTATTTAGATTGCTAGTTGTAGTAATTTAATTGTTATTTTGAGTTATTTGATGAAACTAACCCAATGAAGGTACTTATCTTAGTTTAGTTTCATCAAATAACTCAAAATAACAATTAAATTACCACAATTAGCAATCTAAATAAGCAAGATAAATGACAAATGAGCACTCTATGGCTCTTTAATTAGGGATGCTAATGAAGAGCTCTCAACAAGCTTCCATTAGTGACAGTCCTAATATGAGAAAATATGATAAGAAAAGCAAAAACAATTAATTCCAAAAGAAATTAGTCTAATTAGCTCCTAGATTTGTCTTTCTAGCTTAAAATTACAAGAGGTTTGATGCTATTCAAATAATTGTGGATCATAAATGCCTGATTTTAGCCTTGCTTTTATATATTTTGGCAAGGGTAGGGGGTGGAGTTGATTTGATCATGGTTGGGTTAGGCTTAGGTCCATGGTTCCACCTTTGGAGACCATTTAAATATTTTGTCCTCAAAGCTTGGGACAAGAGGACAAAATGGGTGGACAAGATTCTTTCTCCTTATGGGTGGTGGAGATTCAATGTGAGCTTGATCAATGTGAGCTTGGTTCTCAAATCCTATTGGTTGATGCATTTTCCTCTCATTTGGTGGTTGAGGGAAAATAGGATTTAATTAATTGAATTCAATTAATATGTTTAGCCATGTGTACCCCTTGAATGTGTTGATTCGATTTAAATGAATTATGCAATTAATTAGATTAATTGCACAATTTATTGATTTATCATGATTTATTTGATTTAAATTGATTTTATGGCTTTTGATTTTCAATTAAATTTTGCTTATGGCTTAATTGCAATTTAGCTTTGATTTTAGCTTGATTTAAACTTATTGCTTTGATTTTTGCCTTAGTTGCTCACTTAATTGATCTTGTCCATTTTCAGGTGATTACATCAATAATTAAAAGTAATTATTTAGATCGCAGGACTTTAGAAATTGAATTAAATTTAATAGTAAAGACTACTTAATCAAAGATTAATTAATCAAATAATTATTATTATTTAATTAATATTAGGGAAAAGATTAAATGATGAAAAGATTAGGTTTAAGAGAATTAGATGATTAATTAAATAATTGTTTAATTAATAGAAGAATAATTAGTAATTAGTGCAAACTCGCAAGCATGAGCCAATTTTGGGTATTTACATTTTCCCCTCTTTGATACAATGTGATTTTGAGTGTTGTGTGAAAGAATATCTTAATCAGGTCCTACCCTAACTTGTCCCAGCGATAGTAAGTGGATTTTATGCCCCCTCAAAAAATTAAATGAGATCGTGCAGAATGAGCATTAATTTATTGATAGAGTTGAATAATGATTATAGGCTCAAACATATCAAAAAATAGAGTAACAATGTGAAAGCTATCACAGTTTGAAGTCCCCAGGTTCCGTGGTAGAGAATTAGGGTTTCAATCAAAATTTAGGTTTTTGGTCAATATGATATCAATAGTGACTAGGGTTTCATTTTTGTCACATTGCATCCTTGGAGCTTTGAGAATTGGTAAGATTTTTTTAGTCATTTTTGTGCATTTAATTTAGCAATGGTTGGCTTTATTGGAGTTGTGCACCTGTCTGACTGAGTCTGAACATATCATCGTTCAGAGGGTAGCAAACCAACATTAATTGTCACATTTATTTCTCATTAAAAAAAATTTTTTTGCTAGAAACTATGAGTTTGTTACAATTGATCTATAGGTTTACCGCAATTGTGAATAGAGTGTCGCAATCACTAAACCTATCGCATATGATTTCTTTAAATACCCTAATTATGAGTTTATTATTGCAATTTCCATAAGAATTTTACAATCAACTCTAATATTTCACTTTTGGTGTACTTGTTTCACATTTGATATTTCTAATTCACAATTGATAAAATAGGTCTTTTTTTGGTCTATTAGTTGATTTTTTTTTTTTATGTTAGTGACGTGTTTCTTTGATTTTAATATGTGTATTTCATCTATGATGTATTCAAATATTGAGAGTTGAGGCCACCAGGAATGACCCTTAGATTTCAATTGTAAGAGGTTGAGAGAGACATATTGAGATAGTTAGGCCTTTACTAGGTCTGCTACATGCCAGAGATCACAATGAACTATGGTATGATATTTGCATTTCTTGAGATATGGTATTATGACACATGTACATTTTAGTTTCCTACTAGAGAGGTGGCAATTATGCTAGAGGATATTTACTACATTCTTCAGATTCTCATTCATGGTACACTGGTTAATTTTTCTTAGCCTGGACTGATTGCACTAGCAGAGCTCTCACAATTTTCTAAGGATCAATTAGGGATGGAAGATCCATATGGCATTCCATGGGACAAATTCAAGGATATATTTGACAAGGTTACTGTAATGTTAGGGAGCCTAGTCAAGGGATGTTGTGTCTAAATTGCAGGCAACATGGATTTCCAGTTAGGTGGGGTTAGGTATTGAGAGGCATGCTGCAATATAGGAAAGTCCATGTGTGGGATACCTGTATGCTCACTCGTTTATACTTATATATGTTGCATGATTATTACCATGAGGGTAAGTCAATCAATTGTGGGGTCATGTTCCTATAAATGTGAGCTTTGGAGCACATAGTCATCTGCCATCTTGTTGTTTCTTGAGATCCTCTAGAGGGATGCCCTTATGTCTACATGTATGATGGGGCAACTATCCAAAGCCATATGGATCATATAGTATACTAGTGATAGAAGTTAGATATGCTTCCATATTTCATCTAGAGGCCATACAGGTCTTGTTCAATGTGGGTGGGTGAGGAGGTTCATCTCGCATTTTGTAGACAAAAATTGTTTTTTATTGGTCCTACTACTACTTTGACACATATGATTGATTTGTGTAACCTCGAGCATGTTTTTCAATAGTTTGGATAGGTACAGGGCATCGATGATTCATGTTCTTGATCTATATGAAGGTCATGGAATGTGCCTACCTGGGGTGCGATGATTCTGATACATGCTACTCACTTAGAGTTTTAAGGATTAAGACCAGTTAGGTGAAGCTTAAGGTCTACAATTATTGGAAGTGGCATACCACCACAATATGATGCATGGTGGGAAAGTCACAAGCCCATTCCACTTACAAATGTTTTATCACCAATTACAAGGGTTATCATGAGGATTCCAAGATAGGGAGGTGGAGCAAGGGGGGGAGGTAGAAGTAGAGGTAGAGGTAGAGGTAGAGGTAGAGGCCAAGGTAGAGGAGGCCATAGAGGTGATATGTGAGGTAGGGATGGGGGAGGTGGAGACATATATGGTAGAGATAGTGGTGTCAGGGGAAGTGGAGACAATGGTCCTATAGTTGTAACCAAGGGTAGTTATGGGTGAGGAGGAGGGCGAGGATGAGGAGAGACCTTTGTTAGTATGGAGAGTCTAGGATTAGAGAGAGGATGTCCTAGTGGAGGGAGAGGAGAGAGAGAGGGTAAGGAGAGTAGCAATAGTAAGTCATACTCATACTCAAATTCAAATAGTAATGCTAGTAGTAGTGATGATGATGAAGATGAGGGGGGAGATGAGGTTGGTATGGATATGCTTGTGGAGGGAGTGGAAGGTGGTGTGGGTGGTGATAAGCCTATGGGTGTGGCTGAGGGACAGGAAGGGATAGAAACTATAGATGTTAGTTGTCTAAGGGCTCAAATTAGGGGCCTTCATAATAGACTTGATGGGGCCCTCCAGATGGTGACACAAGTCTATGTTAGGGTGATTGAGGTAGATAGGAGATAGGTAGTGATAGAGGCTCAAAGTTAGGTACATGCCTCTAGGATAACTACACTAGAGAGAGAGAGAGAGAGTAGGTGCAAGTAGCTAAGGTTAGGACTAGATAGGCCCAAGAGGAAGTTGGATCATTTATTAAGGGAGTTTGGGATCTATCTTTGCAACAAACCTTCAATAGGATGTACCACTTTGGTCGAGATGCTCAAAGAGAGATTAACTTATGAACATGTTTTGCCAACAGAACATAGAGTGCCAAGTTATCCAAAATCTCATATATCTAAGAGATATTAGAGGACATGGAGAAGTGGGCCCATGATGTAGCGAATTAGACCATCATAAAAAATGTGTAGATACTTCTGATGCACCTACAAGATAGAATACTTTGGCCATGGAAAAATGTAGACCCACTAAATCAGAGGGTGGAGGTAATACAACATCATTTTGATTAGAGATATTATGTTATGATATTGTGTCATTTTGTTATAAACACTTTCTTTTTTTATAAGCTTGTGAGCTCCTATTGTACTTAGACACATTTTGATGAGATATATATGAGATACATCTTTTGGCAGCATTATGATTTTCCTTGTGTTATGTAAGTGCTTATGTATGAATTTACTTATTTTGTGTATTTTTATATGATGATGTTATGCATTGATTATATGAATTTTATGTGATGACATGATGTATGCATACTATTGATGTTATGAATTTCTTATTTTATAAATCATGGTTGTATGAATTTTATTTTATGATGATGATGATGCATTGATTATATACCTTACATTGTGTAATGATGTTGTATAAGATAATGACAAGATTCCTAGATGCAAAGATGCCACATGAATGGACTTCTATTTTTTGTACTTTCATATGCAATTGTATCATCTTAAAATGGAAGCGCTTCCATGGTAAGAGCATTTAGCCCTCCAAGTAAGTGGTTTGGGGTCATGTCAAATGCCTTGAATGGATATTCAACTTGGATCTAGCTTTTTCCCCTGTTCTGCCCCATTTTCCACTTCTTCCTAGCATTTTCCTAGCATTCTAGACTATGAACATGAGATTCTTGACCTCAGGGTCAAGGTCAACCTTCTTAGGTCAAGGTCAACCTCGAACCTAACCTGGTCAGGATCAACCTCGATCTTGAACTAGTTAGGATCAACCTTGATCCTGACTTAGTTAGGAACAACCTTGCCCTTGACCTTAGGGTTCAGGATCCTTGGGGTTAGCTTTCGGTTTTGGGATTTCATCAAAAAAATTTCTTTTTCCTCTTCGGGGCCATTATTTCTTAGAGTAAGTGTCAAATTCTCAAATTAATATTTGAGGTGGACCTTTCTTGATATTTGTATAGGATTCCTAATTTATTATTGGAGATTAGCCTTTCTCGAGTTTTGTGCCTAATGCTCAAATTAACTTTGGGGTTGGCCTTACCTTGAATTTTGTAACAAGGCTCTTAAATAATTATTTTATTTCTATATTAAGGGTGATCCCCTCCTAGAGTTTTGTGTCAAGACTTTAATTTAATTTCCTCTCCATGTGCACCTCTCTAGAGTTTGGTGCCATGGGCCCTTAATAATTGTTTTCTACGAGGCCCCTCTTGTGCCCTAGATCACTATAAAAGGGAGCCTTCCTCTCTCATTTTCTCATCCATTCTCACCAAGAAATCTCTCAATCAAGTTTTATAATCTCATCTCACAATCTCTCAAGCTCTCAAGTGCAAGCAAGCATTCAAGCATTCAATTCATCAAAGAGATTCATTAGAAGCCATTGAAGGATTCAAGCTCTATGGAGCCCTCTTGTTGAAGATCCATCCATTCAAGCCTCTTCCTATTCCAAGGTCCATTCAAGATTGGTGTTGAAGATCTAAAGACAATTGATTGGAGACATCCTACATTTGATTCTACATTCATCCCTTCTTGTGGATTCAAGGATTCAAATCCTCCACAAGGGTTTCAACTCAAGCAAGGTGAATTGTTCCATTTACTTTGTTTATTCCAACAATTTCAATTCAATTTCAAGGTTAATTCCTAAATTGGGGTTTGATTGAGGCAAACCCCTTCCCCCCAACAAACAAAAACCCTCTTTTTCTTGTAGGTATAGGTGCGGAATCTTGGATCTGAGAGTAGATTTGGATACCCTTTTCGTTGAACTTCTGAGATCCGCAAACAAAGTCAAAATTGACCTTTAGAATAAAAATGTAGCCTTTGACCTTTTATGAGGGTCAAAGTCGACTTGATCTAATCTTGGAAAAAGATTTCTAGGTTTTGTAGATCTCGCAGTTTCGGTCTAAATTGTAAGAATCAACAATTTTTGAGACTGTTTGACAGGGTTTTCAGCAAGTTCTTTTTCAGAGGTAAGTACCTTTATCTCTTCATTTCAACATTAGTCATCTACATTTACTTTCCATATCAATACAATTCAAATGTAAGTGTAAAATATTGGTTTTGGGGTCTCTTTTATGTGCAAACTATTGTTCTAGGACCCCATCCATATTTTATACCTTACAGCAATAAATTAATAATGTATGCAAGACCTATGATGAGTGAGTGTATCTGAGCACATGACCTTTGGGCTAATTGAATTAGTTATAAAAATGTTAGTAAGAAGAATGAATTAACTATAAGTGAAGACTTAGTTAATTGAAATCAACATTAAATAGAGGATGACTCTGAGTCATTACAGAAACTTTTCAACAATATCATCATTGCACCTTATTTGCAAATAAAGAGATGTAAAAACATCTACATATTGACCATCTGGACATTGTTACAATTTTTGTCTGAGCAAGCAGGTAGCAGACAAGTAATTTTTCACTCCATCCTAGGGTTCATATGTTTGCAATCGAGATATGTGTGACTATCATGAAAGTGACAGTACCTATCACAGACACCCCAACCATGGTTTCCCCATAACTTCATCAAAACAATCCACAAACATCAAATAAAGAAAATAAGATTATGATCCATCCTAGCCACTCTCATCACCCAGTGGTATCCTTGAGGAGCATAGGAAAAAAATCACAAAAGATAAATAGATAATAGATTGACATAACTAGCTTTGTGAACATCCATACTGATCATTGTTTGAATTAATGTTGATGTTTGATGTGGATTTGTCTAGTTTAAAAAATGGACTACTCATATAAGATTTATCTATTTGGTTTCAAGAATAAGACAATCATTTGATAGATTGATTAATTTGATTGATGATATATTGGATTGTTGGTAGATACAAGTCATATGAGTCCATTGTCAATTGATGAATCTCATTGTTTTGATATGTGTTTTTTATGTTTGATGACATTTTCTGCTTGTCATGACAATGATGATTTTATTGCAAGGATAGTTTTATATGTTTTGATATTTTTGATCATTTTTTAGGACATTATTTGGATTTTTTAGGATTTTACCTCATCCTAGGGTTCATATGTTTGGAGTTGATGTAAGTGAAACTTCCATGAAAATGATAGTACCTATCATGAACACCCCAAACATAATTTCCCTATATGATGTTTTATGATTTTTTAGGATTATTTCAAGACCTTTTATGATGTTTTTGGTCCATTGTATGGTCCATGTGTTTGGACTTGAGGTATGTGTGACTTCTATGAAAATGTCAATACCTATTACAAACACCCCAAACATGGTTTCCCTAGATGTTTTGTAATTTTTAGGTTTATTTTGGGACCTTATGCAATTTTTAGGGATGTTTTCAGGACATTATCCACTTTTTAGGGATTTTTTAGGACATTATCCACTTTTTAGGGATTTTTTAGGACATTATCCACACCTAGTCTGATGAACTAGTATAATTCAAAGATAGAAATGTAGGTCAAAGATAGGCATGTGATTAAAAGATAGACATGTAGGCATTTTAGGGATTTTTTCATAATCGTGCTTGTTGGGTTTTTTGCTTGGTGTGCTCAGTGATGCGCGTTACTAACTACAAGTTGATATTTTGATTTCATAGATGGAGAAGTGGGACCTTCACACTTGGCACCTTTTTGTCATATTTTCACTGATGTACCTACCCAATAATGCCTATTTATCAAGTTTTCACCAAATGGAAATTTTGTTTCTCTTTACTTTTTTCTCTTTTTCACTTTGTTTTTGTTGTTTCCAAGGTGCTTGTTTGTCAGGTTTTCACCAAGGTAACCTTTATATTTTTCTTTTCTTTTTTTGTATTTTTGGCTTTTTCTTTTTTTTTTTATCTTTTGACTATGTACACTTGACCTTGGAGTGTTCGTTATAGAACCTCATTAAGTGCATGTTGTTAATGGAGACAAGGAGATAATACCCTTTCTGTGTAGCCAACTGATATGACTTGTTTTTAAAGGATTTGATGATGACATAAGGCCCTAACCCGTTTGGCTCAAATTTGTCTAGCCTTTATCTCTCTACGAGATTTTGTTAATTTTCTTTCAGAACCAAGACTCCTATGTCAAATGTTCTTGGTATGATCCTTTTGTTATTGCTCCTTATAAGGTGATTCTAATAAGGTCTTGAAAATGATTTACTATCTTCTGATGCTTCTCATCCAATAATTCTACCACACATAATTTGGCCACCCTATGGTCTTCATCTATGACAAAGTTTTTCAAGGACACTTTATGAGATGGTAATTCAACCTCGACAAGTAAAATTTACTTTGATCCATTTGCAAGGGAATGAGGAGTGCATATTTAAGTGCACACACATGTTATATATTCCCATAAGGTACGACTGAGCTACAAGTACAAGTCTTGACCAATGTCATAACAACCCTTTTTAGTTTCTTGAGGATGGTCTTATCTGTTGCCTCGACTTGGTTGTTTCCTTGGGGGTAATAGAGGTATGAAAAATTATGTTGAATCCAAAAATTTTGACATAGTTATTCAACATCCTTGTACTTGAAAAGTGATCCATTGTTAGTGAGTATGGTGTGAGGGATTCCATACAAGCAAATAATGTAGTTTAGGATAAACATAGAAATCCATTTTCCCATAATGTAGGTCAAAGTAATGCCCTCTTCCCATTTAATAAAGTACTTAATGGTCATGATGATATACTTCTGAATGTTGAAAGAGATGGGAGTAATTTTTCCCACTAGGTAAAATCTCCATTTTGAAAATGGCCAGGGTGAAGTGAGAGGTTGTAGTTCCTGTGTTGGTGCATGTATAAGATCTATGTGTACCTAGCAGTATTTGCATCTTTGGATGTACTTGTGAGCATTTATTTCCATGGTTTTCTAGTAGTATATTGTTCTTAGGAGATTCTTTGCTAGATTATTGCCACCAGAATTGGCCCCAAAAACACTTTCATGAACCTCATGCAAGGTCATTTGAGATTTTTTTGAATTGAGACACCTTAAAAGCATACCATCAAGACCTTTACTATAGAGAGTATCAAGGGTAATGGTATACCTAGAGGATTTTTAAATTAGGGTTTTCTTTTGGTTATGTGACAAGTTAGGGGGAAGATAGTTATCCTTAAGATAAGTGTAGACATCTTGGTACTAGGGTCAATCAGGACCAACAAGGACACAGATTGACTCTAACATTAGTACATCATATGCATGTCTCATGAGTTACTCAACCAAGAACTTCAACCTTGTTTCATTACCTGACATGTCTACAAGGGATTCTATGGTAGCCATCACATCTATAGCTTAATTCTAAACTTTTGTAGTTTTCTCAAACATTATGTGTATTGTCTTAAAATGGAAGCACTTCCATCTTGGTAGGTTTAGCACCCTCATTTAGTGTATTTTCATGATAGATTTGCATTTAGGATGCATTTGTACTTGATTCTTTATTTCTAGGTGAAATTAGGGTTAGGATCCCAAGGATTCTCCTTGAATTCCTTCTTTGTGGCTCTATTTTCTAGGTAGGACCTATGTATTGGTCCTCCTATCCTTCATCACATTTATTCTAGGCCATTGTGCCCTTTTCCAACATTCTGTTATGTTTTCCCATCATTCCAAGTCTTTGGCCGACCTAGATATTTCACTGAAACTACAAGGTGACCATCCTCAAACCTCAGGTCAGGGTCGAGGTTGACCTTGACCCTTTTCGGGTTTTGGTTCCCACTTCTAAATTTACTTTAGCGGGGGCCAAAATTAAAAATGGGCCTCTGGATCCAAATGCAAAAGGGTTTTAATTTAAAATTCATTTATTACTTTTCCCTCCTTAGTTGGCTATTGTGATTGGACCATAATTGGAGGTGAAATTTGAATTAGGGGACCTTACATTTCCCAAGGAACCTTGCCTTGAAATCTCTATATAAACACTCTCTTTTGCCTTCATTTTCACAATCAAGTATCAAGCAGCAAGCAAGAAGCTATGAGGAGATGATGATGCAAGATTTCAAGAGGATGCTATAGGAGAACAAGATATTGATGATGCCTTGATGCAAGCAATCATTTTTTGGACAAGTTATTGTGGACATTCATTTGGAGCAAGAAAGATTTCTTCTTCCTTAATCTATAATTTTCAATATTCAAGCATTCATAAGATACAATCATGGGGTAGAACTACATATTATGAGTTTGGTAGGAGTACTTTAGCCTTGAGGGCTTGGTATGATTTCTTTATCATATTTGAATCTATGCATTTATCTCTCATTTCAATTCATGCTAGGGTTTTAATATAGAGGATTAGATCTTGGCATTGCACTTTCAAAGATCTTCCTACGAGTAACACACACACATATTCTATTACATCTGGCTATTCATGGAGGGGGAGATCACCAAAATGGGGGTTTGACTAAGGCAAAACCCTATATAGCCACCCTAAAACACCATTTTAAGATATCTACAGTCATGGTTTTGGGAGTTGCAAAGCAAATCTAAGTACCCTTTTTAGTAAACTTCTAGGATCCGTGAACAAAATTTCCGTCGGAGCAGTGCAGTTCAAGGTCAACATAAAGGGGTCAAGGTCGACCTTCATTTGGGTCAAGGTTGACCTGACTCAGAAAAGGAAAATATTTTTGGGTTTTCTCCATCTTTGTGTTTCTATTCCAGATCTGATTGCAGAATTTCTAGAAACTTAGTACAGACACCAGAAAAAGGTATTTTCAGATCAGCTATGTTATGAGGTATGTACTTTATTTCACTATTCTTTGCAATCATTTCCAAATTTATATTTATTATCATTAACTTTATATGTATGTGTAAAATATTGGTTTAGGGTCTCTTTTATGTGCAAACCCCCATTGTTCTAAACCTTATTCCTATTTTTTCGCATCACATTTTGGTGAACCCATTTTATGACAACTCTTTCTTTTTGGTGTTAGATTTGTATTTTATGTTAGATGTTACATGCATATAAATGTAGATATCTTTTATGCTCTTGCATTTATATTTCAAAAATACAAAAACCTCACAATTTTTTTAAAAAAATATAAAAACATTTACATTTTTTTTTTCATGCTTGTAGTTCTACTTTGTGTTCAACATGTATGATTTTTGTTTTGAATACTTTGATGAGGGTTTTATTGCAAAAGAGTATAGATCCCTTAATGAGGTACATGTAAGTGAGGATGAAATTTTTTTGAATGAGATCTCCATTGATCCTATTCCTATTTCACCCTCCTCCACAACCTCTTCAATTGACCTTTACCATAGGGTGTGTGCATGGTTACCTTCATGTCCCACTATTTACAACATTGATACACCTAGAATGATATATCCTAAACCTTTGTTGACGGTAAAAGGATGTCCTTGAATAATAATTAAGGGTAAACCTAGAGATCCTTTGGATTTCTTTGATAATAGAGATTCCATTTCACATGCTTATCACATAGAGAATAACCCTCAGCCTACTATTCCAGTTTCTTTACCTCCTTCCCAGCCTATGCTTCATCAAGTTCCTAGGTCTCCATCTACCTTTAAGGAGTATGATTTAGTAGAACATTTATGTGCTACTCTTGCTAATATATCTTTATGGGAATTGCTTCAAACTTCCCTGACATATCATGAGGCATTGTAAAAGGCTTTATCTACTCTTCCTACTTCATCTCCTCACCAAGAGAACATTAATTCCTTTTTGGAGTGCATGCATACTATTCCTTCTGTACCTCCTATTTTGTTTACCAATGATGATTTACCTTTTGTTGAGGTGCATAATCAATATGATGCTCTTAAGGTTGTTGTTTCTATTAATCAGAGTATCATTCATAGAACATTAACTGACAATGGATCTAGGCTTAATGTTTGTAGCATGGATATGCATAAGGAAATTAAGGCTGATCTTACAACTATTAAACCTAATAATGTCCCTATTCATGGATTTGATAATATTGCAAAGAGAACTTTGGGCATATTATGTTACCTATTAAAGTTGGTCCAATTATTCTCAATACACCTATTCAAGTTATGCCTGGACCTCTCAATTATAATCTTCTTTTAGGTAGACCTTGGTTACATACTATGCATGCAGTTCCTTCTACTCTTCATCGCAAGGTTAGGTTCATTTATAAAAATTTGATGTATATGCTATATGTGGATGATGCACTGAATCATTTCTTAAATGCGGAATATGCTAAAGTTTCTAAACCTCTCCAACCAAGTAAAGAGACTAAAAGGCCACCTGAGATTAAAAAAATTAAAGCTCGATCTTCTTCTTTGACTAGGGATGATTGCGGAACATTGGACTTTAATCCTTCTTTTATCAGAGAATATAAAGTTTCTAATTTGGAATTCATGAAACAACAAAGTAAGTTTGAAAACAAGGTTTTACTCCTTCCCTGCTTTCTAAGGAATTAAAAAGTAACTTTGTTGCCACCTCGATTGAAGAAATAATTGAAACAATAAAACTTGATTGCTATGATATTGTGACATATGTGTCTCCTTTGAGTCCATCTGATATGGCTGATAGATATGGTTCTGGTTATCATCTGCTCAAGAAATCAGGATTTAATGGGAAAGGATGTGGTAAATATGAACAAGGTATATGAGTACCTTTGGAGAATGAAATTTATGATTATACATATGGATTGGAGTTCAATCCTTACAAACAACCATCAACTTTTCCTCTCAATTTTAATCATATCTGTGGTGGACATTTGAAGTTGGTTAACTTTCTCCTCCTTGACATGGATCAAACACCTATCTTGGATGTTTTTCCCAAAGATGAAGCCTTAGCAGATTTTTTAGGAGTTTATGAGGATTTACCTACGTTTCATTATAAATGATGGAAGCCTTATTGTCTAAATATAGAAGCTCATTTTGTAGAAGATGATGAACAAAATATTTCTCCTTTACCAATGGATTCTCTAATATAAAGTAATGTGCTAATAACCAAGACTGTTGAGGTTCAAATGGATGAAAATGAATATGAGAAGATGATAAAAATTGGGAAATGTTTGAATCAAGATGAACGCTATCAATTGGTTTCCCTTTGACTTCAATTTAAGGATATTTTTACTTGGACATATTTGGATATGTCAGGTATATATTCTAAGATTGTTACTCACAATATTGTTCTCTAACCAAATGTTAAACCTGTGAAGCAGAAAATCCGAAAGATGAATCCAAGAACTGTCATAATAGTTAAGGCTGAAATTGAAAGATTATTGGATGTTGGATTCATCCGCTCTATTGACTACTCAGATTGGATTTCAAATATTGTGCCCATTTCAAAAGGAGAAAATGAGATAAGAATGTGTACTAACTTTAGAGATTTAAATAAAGCATGCTTAAAAGATGGTTTTCCGTTACCTAATATTGATATGATTATGGATTCAACGGTGGGTCATGATTTATTATCTTTTATGGATGGCTTTTCTAGCTATAATCAAATTTGTATTCCTCGTAAAGATCAATTTAAGACTGCATTTATAACACCTTGGGGAACATTTTGTTGGGTCATGATGCCTTTGGATTAAAAAATGTGGGAGCAACTTATCAGCGAGCCATGACTTTGATTTTTCATGATTACATTCATAAGATTCTTGAGGATTATTTGGATTATATATTGGTGAAATGTATACAAAGAGAAGGTCATGTTAGTATTTTATGACAAATATTTGAAAGGATTAAAAGTTACAATATGAGATTGAATCCTAAGAAATGTGTCTTTGGAGTTGATTCTAGTAAATTATTAGGGTTTATAATCTCTAAGTGAGGCATAGAGATAGATACTAAAAATATTGAAGCTATTCTTAATATGCCTCCTCCTAAGAACAGTTCTCAGTTATGAAGTTTACAAGAAAAAATTCAAGCTATTCGTCACTTTGTTTCCAATTTAGCTGATAGAACTGTTTCTTTTACTTCCTTGCTTAGAAAGGATACCACTTTCTCTTGGAATGACCAATGTAAACAATCCTTTGAGAAATTTAAGGAGTATCTCACCAATCCTCCTATTTTGTAACCTGGTCAATTTGATAAACCCTTTTATCTATATACTTCAGCCACTCTGAATGTGGTGAGTGCATTGTTGGCTCAACATGATAGTGAAGGTAAGGAAAGACCTGTGTACTACATTAGTGAAACTTTACTTGATTATGAGATAAGATATACAGATTTGGAAAGAAAATGCTTAGCTATAGTTTATGCTTGTCAAAAACTCGAGCATTATCTATTAAATGTTGAAGTCAATGTGATTGTTAAATTTGATCCTTTGAAACATCTTTTTTCAAAAATTGATCTCTTTGGCCATCTAGAAAAGTGGGTGATGTTACTTACAGAATTTGATCTTAATTTCATGTCTCAAAAGTCAATTAAAGGATAAGATTTAACAAATTATCTGGTTGAAGCTCCTTGTCCTCAATCTGATACATGTGTTACTTCAATAAAATTCCCTGATGAAAGCATTCTAGCTATTAAACAAAATGGTGTTTGGGAGTTATATTTTGATGGATCTTGATGTAAGACAAACTCTGGTGTTAGTATTATCTTGATCCTTCATATGAAAAATTTGATCCCTTTATCATATAAATTAACTTTTCCCTGTACTAACAATATTGCGGAGTATGAAGCTCTTATAGCTGGCTTAGGAGCAGCTTCATCCCTTAACATTAAAAACTTGGAAATTTATGGAGATTCTCAATTGATTGTGGAACAATTTAAAGGAGGTTATTAGACTAAGAATGATAAAATGACACAATATAGAGATTTGGCTCTTGATGTTCTTTCACAATTCTCTTCTTATACAATTCAAACTTTACCTAGGAAAGATATTCGACATGCAAACACCATGGCAAGCACAACTTCTTTGGTTTTCCTTGAGAACAATGCTGAAAAATTTCAATTTACTATATATAATCTTAAAAACCTTGTAATTTCCAATACAGTTACGTCTGATTATTTCAATTTGCATTTGGATGAATGGTATTCTCATATCTTTCATTTTTTGAAAGATGGTACTTTTCCTGAATCGACAACAAGGAACATGTGTAATCATATTAGGAAGCTTGTAGTAGGTTATATCATTTTAGGAGATACTCTTTACAAATGCTCTTATGATGGTTTTCTATTAAGATGTCTTGGTAGAAATGGAATTCCAGTATCTTTGGCAGAAGCTCATTCTGGTTCTTGTGGGGGACATTTTGGTGGAAAATATTTAGTCAATAAACTTCTTAGAATGGGATATTATTGGAAAATAATGGAACAAGGTTCTTTTATGTTTTTAAAGAAGTGTCCTCAATGCTAGTAGCATAATAATTTGATTCATCCTCCTGCTCGTGAGCTTCATAATCAAGTTTCTCCATGGCCTTTTAGTATTCGGGGTTTTGATCTTATTGGAAAAATATCATTGGCTTCTTCTCAAGGACATACGTACATCTTGACATCTATAGATTACTTTATGAAGTGGGTGGAAGCTTTCCCTCTTTGTTCAACTACGACAGATGTTATTTGTGATTTCATCCTTAACAATATTATAACACGATTTGGTATTCCTTTGACAATAGTTTCGGATAATGGTACCTCTTTTAAGAATAAAAAAGTCACAAAATTCTTGGAGAAATATAGAATTCAACATAGATTTTCAACTCCTTATTATCCTCAATCTAATGGTCAAGCTGAAGCATCAAATAAATTCATTGAACAAATTATGAGGAAAATAGTTGATAAGCATGCGAAACATTGGCATACCCAACTTACCTATGCTTTATGGGCTCCTAGGACTAGTGTTCATACTACCATGGGTACTTCTCCTTATAATCTTGTCTACGGTACTAATACTATTATGCCTTTTGAATTAGAAATACCTTCTTTATGTGTTTCTTTTCATGGGATAATTGACAAAGATACATTTCGAGAACAACGATTACAAGAATTAGAAATATTGGATGAACAAAGAATAAATGCTTTGGAACATATAAAGGCTTATCATAAATCACTTTAGAAATAGTATAATCATAAGGTAATTGAACGATCATTTTCAGTGGGTGATTTAGTATTATATGAGAATCAAAGAAATGTGAATGCTTTACCTGGTGAAAAAGGAAAGTTTAGCCCTAATTGGCTTGGACCTTTTGTTGTAATTGAGGAGTTTGGTTCAGGTGCTTACAAAATTGTTGATATGGATGGTGTGCCTTTTAAAGGAACCTATAAATATTATGAATCTCAAATGTTATTATCCCTAGTGCATCTTTCTTTCCTTGTGTATTTATGTAATCCTTATAAAATAGTTATGTTTATTTTATAGGTTATGTGATTGTAGCAAATTACATTTGAATACATTTATACACGTTCTTTCTTTCTGTTAAGTTTTATGTTATTGATGAAAATATAGTAATCAATCACAAAACTAACTAGTAAAGAGAGTTTTTCATTTATAAATTCTTTTGAGTTTGATACATATATGGCACAAGGCCCTATCTATCACTCTATCTATCTCTATGCTCTAATGGTCGGTGCTTCCCAGATCTCTCTGATATATGATGAGAAGATATAGATCTATGTCTGGTAGTTCATGAGTGGCTCCTCAGTATGCTTAGATCATATATGTACTCTTGTGATCTCTATAAGTCATCCATTAGCCTCTCTTCTCTTCTCTCTCTACACAACCTCATCTCTCACTAGACACACACAAAGATATCGGCATGCCTGTCGGGATATCTGTGACCAATGGGGAACTCTCACTCACTGGTTGGTAGTCGATAGGATATACATGTATCCTTCAGGACCTCAGATACAAAATTCCTCCACTCCACCATGCTAGCTGCATAATTGAAACATATTTATCTTTTAGTACTTTTTTTTCATAAATTAAGTTAAATATTCAAATCAAATGCATGTTTTATACTTGGATCTCCCTCATGGGCATCACTAAAGGGTCTAGATGGTGGGGGCATGGAGTGACTACTCTCTCCATGCTCATTGTGTCTAGGTCTTAGAGGTGGTGTCTTTGTATGGGCGCATGGAGGTCATCGTGATCTCAATGGTGATACGTGAACAACATGCACATCCACATGGGTACTATCAGCTGGGGGCATCTCATCTACTCTCTCTCCTCCTCCATGGGGTCTCCCATGGAGGTGGGATCCTCCTTGTCTCTATGATCTTCCTCCTCCTTTGGTATGCCACTATCTCAGTGTGTCCTCTCTAAAAGGCATGGATCACCTATGGGATAGTCATCAGGGAAGATGGGGTGGGTTCCCTTTAGACTCCATTATCTGATGTAGTATCTAATGATGCCTAAATAGGCCACATATGGGGCTACCTCTATATCCTTTGTCTCATCTATATCACTATCTATGATTTATTCTACTGATGGCTGATATACGGTGTCGGGTCTTTGATAGTATCTCATCAAATGTGTATACTGAGGTACTACTCTAGGGACCCCCTGTATAAGACCAAATTGTCTCATCACTCGATCATAGTAGTATGGCATCACTATGTGACTCTGATGACCCTCTAGCAACTTATGCTATTGTGAGTGTTTCATTTGATGTCATGTATCTAGCCACTCTATCATGTGACAATATGCTCTCCATATCACATCTATGCCTTGAACATGGTCTAGACATACCCTCCAATAGAGGATATCTTTGTGTTGCTAGACATCTCTCAGTGGATAAGAAAAGGCTCTTGGTGTGCTAGCATCTACCATCATAGGAACACCCCATGGTCATGTACATGTGAAGTGCTCAAACAACCAAATCTATAAAAGTGTGCATACCCTGAGACTCTCTCGCTGATATCTCACCAACTGACATAGCTCATGGTATAGGTGGGCTAGCATGTTGTGGCCCCATGTAAAGATAGTCCTATCACTCTCTATCCTATGTACAAGATGGGTGAAAGGTGCCAAAAAGACTATAACCTTTGTGTTGGATACTACAACCAAGGAAAGTATACACAACATAACCCTTTGTACCAAGGGTATCGGTCCTGCCAGTATGGCTGATAGAGTGATCCGGTCTACTCAGGTTCACATTTTTGGAACTCATCCTAAGAAATACTTTGTATTTGTTTGGATATCCTTAGGACCTCATTATACTTTTGGCCTAACAGGCTCACCTCAGACTGGAAGTTACAAGATCCTATATACATTCTCTAGTGTCACTGTGATCTCTCCTGAGGGAAGATGAAAGGAACATATTTCCTCATCCCACCTCTCTATAAGAGATGATAACATGGCTTGGTGGAGTCTCATCTATGTTAGGATTATTGCCCAGTATATTCCTACATCTCTCAATATATGTATCTCATCCCCACTCAGCTTGGATAGTCTCTCTCTAATAATCAGTAGTGGCCCTCCAAAGGGGTGCTCTTAGAGATGAACCAGGTCCTATAAGCACAAACTAACATCATATTAGTACTCTAGAACCATAAAACTATAAATCCAACTTGACTAGGTCAAGGTCAACCTTTGTTAGGTTGAAGTCGACCTTCCTAGGTCAAGGTCATCCTTTTTGGGTCAAGGTCAACCTTATCCCAAAACAAGTGTAGACCTTCCCAGTTCATGTCAACCTTTAAGGGTCAAGTTCAACATAACTAGGTAAAGGTCGACCTTGCCTATAAAAACAATAATTTGAGATTACATAAATCAACAATAGAAAACTCACCTCAGGAAGCAGTTGTTTGGTAGCCAGGCACTATCTAAGGAGCTCCATATGCGTCGCTCAAAGTTCCTCTCTGCTCAACATTCTACTTTCTCTCCTAAACTCTACAAATGGTCAAAGTGAGTAGGTATGTTCTCTCTTCCCTTATTTATAGATCAAAATTAGGGTTTTTATTAGGGTTTGTTAGGATTTATTTATGTTAAATTTGAATTTCTCTTCATATGCATTTAGATAGATATTCACTCTTTTCATCATAACTTGAGTTCTGTATCTCCATTTTCACTGTCATCTATAGTGTTGGAATCATGATTTAGATACCTAACTCCTTGAATCAGTTTAGGAAGAATAGGAATCCTTACAACTAGTTTAGGAAAGGCATTTTTCAACACATTGCATATCTAGTGTATAGGGCTATCTTTATCACCTTGTTTCACCCTCCAGAAGTAGAAAGCTAAAACAGGGGGCATAAGAGGCTCTATGCACTTCTCATTTTCATTTTAGTAATTCTTAAGTGATTTATGGATTTTCATTAACTTTTTGTGCTTTAGGTTGCAAAAAATAATGGTTTTTTTGCAGGATCTCTCTATTGAGGACTTGGTTATATCCTTTTCATTTATTATGATGTTTTCTTACTTTAGCTTGCATATTCACGTAGTGTCATATCTAAGCTAAAGTGGGGGATAAATGTATAATCTTAAAATGGAATAACTTCCATCTTGGTAGGTTTAGCACCCTTGTTTAGTGCATTTTCATGATAGATTTTCATTTAGGATGCATTTGTACTTGATTCATCATTTCTAGGTGAAATTAGGGTTAGAATCTCGAGGATTGTCCTTGATTTCCTTTTTTATGGCTTTATTTTCTAGGTAGGACCTATGTATTGGTCCTCCTAGCCTTCATCACATTTATTCTAGGCCTTTGTGCCCTTTTCCAACATTCTGTTATGTTTTCCCGTCATTCCAAGTCTCTAGCCGACCCATAGATTTCACTAAAACTACAAGGTGACCAACCTAAAACCTCAGGTCAGGGTTGAGGTCAACCTTGAACCTGACCTTGACCTTGAACTTGACCATAATTGGAGGTGAAATTTGAATTAGGGTCCCTTATATTGCTCAAGGAGCCTTGCCTTGAAATCTCTATATAAACACTCTCTTTTGCCTTCATTTTCACAATCAAGTATCAAGCGATAAGCAAGAAGCTATGAGGAGATGATGATGCAAGATTACAAGAGGATTATATAGGAGAACAAGATATTGATGATGCCTTGATGCAAGCAAGCATTTTTTGAACAATTTATTGTGGACATTCATTTGGAGCAAGAAAGATTCCTTCTTCCTTGATCTACAATTTTCAATATTGAAGCATTCAAAAGATACAATCATGGGGTAGCAACTATGGATTGTGAGTTTGGTAGGAGTACTTTAGCCTTGGGGGATTGGTATGATTTCTTTATCATATTCAAATCTATGCATTGCTCTCTCATTTCAATTCATGCTAGGGTTTTAATCTAGAGGATTATATCTTGGCATTGCACTTTCAAAGCTCTTCCTACGAGCCACACACACACATATTCTATTACATCCATCTATTCATGGAGGTGGAGATAACTAAAATGGGGGTTTGACTAAGGCAAAACCCTATATAGCCACCCCAAAACACCATTTTCATATATCTACAATCATAGTTTCAGGATTTGCAGAGAAGATCTGAGTACCCTTTTTGGAAAACTTTTAGGATATGCAAACAGAATTTATGTCGGAGCAGTGGAGGTTAAGGTCAACATAAAGGGGTCAAGGTTGAGCTTCATTTGGGTCAAGGTCGACCTGACTCAGAAAAGGAAAATATTTCTGGGTTTTCTCTGTCTTTGTGTTTCTATTCCAGATTTGATTGCAGAATTTCTAGAAACTTAGTACAGACACCAAAAAAAAGGTTTTTTCAGTTAGCTATGCTATGAGGTATGTACTTTATTTCACTATTCTTTGCAAGCATTTCTAGATTTATATTTATTATCATTAAATTTATATGTGTAAAATATTGGTTTAGGGTCTCTTTTATGTACAAACCCCCATTGTTTTAAACCCTATTCCTATTTTTCCACATCACATTATGTATTGAAAATAATATTGTAGTTTTTCCACTATCTTTCTATAGGGGATCATTTTTTTGTCCTTAGTCATGTAGTCATTGTTCACTTGGTTAATGACTAACTAAGAATCGCCATAGATTAATATTTTGTATCCTCCACTGAATTGAAATCTTTAATCCTATAATTAAAGCTTCATACTTAGAAATATTATTAGTACTTTAAAAGTTGATTATATGGGACTTGGGAATTGCATCACCTTGTGGGGTGATGAGGACAATCCTTATCCCCACACCATGATTAGTAAAGGATCTATCAAAGTATAGTTGTCATACTTCTATTGTTGAAGTTTCTATGGAAAATCTGGATTCATCTAAGAACTTAGAAATTATTGGTTGATGATCCAATAGATATGCTTTTGATAGTTGATCCACAGTTACTTTCCCTTTAATTGATTTTTTATCCATGTATCTATTTCAAACTCACTAAGAATCATGACCCACTTGGTGAGTCTCCCAATAAGTGTTTCCTTTCTCAATAAATATTTTAGTGAGTCTATAGGATCTATGAGCTTTGTCTTATAGCTCAACATATAATGCCTCAACTTCTGAGAAGCAAAGACAACTGCGAGACATGCTTTCTCTATTAGTGAATAATTGAGCTCATATCCTACTAGTGTCCTACTGATGTAATAAATGACCCTTTATTTTATGTGATCATCAAGATGTGCTAAGAGGACTCCCAATGTTGACTTAGTTGATGAGATATATTATAGAAGAGGCTTTCTTGGAGTAGGTGTTACTAGGATTGATGAACTTAATAAATAATATTTAAACACTTGGAAGACTTATTGATACTGATCCTTCCACATTGACGTGATTCATTTTTTAACATATGTTGAAATGGATGGCACATATCTACCAACTGTGATTGTAGCCTTCCTTGCAGACCCTTGAGTTTTTTTATATTTTTTGGGAGGAGGCATCTCCAATATTGCTTTGAATTTTATTAGATCCACTTCTATACCCCTATGTGATACTATGAAACCTAGGAGTTTTCTAGAAGTAACTTTGAAGACACATTTCTTAGGATTTAGTTTGACCTTATACTCTTTAATCTATTAAATAAGGGACCCAACACTTGTAGATGTCTTTCTCTCAATTTCAATTTGGCTAGTAGATCATCTACATAATCTTCCATGGTTTTATTGATCATATAATGGAAGATAGTCACCATTGCTCTTTGATATGTAGCACCAACATTATTCAATCCAAAAGTCATTACATTCCAACAATAGGTACCCCACGCATATGTGAATGTTATTTTATGCTGATATTCAGGAGCTACCTTAACTTGGTTATAACCTAAAAATATGTCAATTGAGGATAGCATTTGGTGCTCTATCATTAAGTCAACTATCATATCAATGTCTGGCAATGGGAAGTCATCTTTAGGACATGCCTTGTTTAGGTCCCTAAAGTCTATGCATATGCAAATCTCTCTTAAAGGCTTTATTACCAGTACAAGGTTAGAAATCCATTCAACATAGTTTGTGGATCTAATGAATCTTGCATCCAAGAGTTTATTTAGCTTTTCTTTTACTAATAAGGAAATGTGAAGATGTATTTTGCTAAGTTTTTGTTTGACTGCCTTCATATTAGGTAACAAGGGGAGATGGTGAAGCACTAAATTTGGATCCAAACCTAGTATGTCAACATATGTCGTTATGCAAAGGTTTATATGGAGGTATATCATTGTCTGTGAACATGTCATGCTTGTTGGAAGTAATGTAATTGACCATAGTTTGGAATCCTCTAGGGTTTATGTCCCTTGGGACATCTACATTTTGAAGCACTAGATATAAAGCTTGCTTATGCTGTGGGGATATGCATAGGAGTTCAAACATGGATATTGTTTAAGATAATCCAAACAAAAATATTGTAGATTGGGGGGTACAACATAAGTTGATTGTGTGGCAGAAGTAAAAGCTTCCCCCTATAGGATAACTTTGCAACGATGGGTGATTACTACACAATTGGATTTGTTGTCCCAAAATAGTGATAGTTGTGGCCTGGTCATTAATTGGATAGATGCAATTTATCATGTTATCAGTTGAGGGATATATATAGTTGGTTGTATTTGATTGGTTGCCAAACAAAGGGACCTTTCCTTTATTGTGGGTTTTCAATGGATCCTTGAAGATAGTGTGATCCAATTTTTCTCTTGGTTTTGCATTATCGACATCAATTTGGCCTTGTTCGATAAGGTCTTGTATTATGTTATTTAGCTGATAGAAATGAGATGTCTTATGACTCTTGACTCAATGATATTTTTAGAATTCATTATCATTCCATCACTTGGGTTTTACAACACCCTATTCAAATTCATGTATTTCAGGTAAAGTAATCATGTTTGTTTGGATCAAATTTTTCAAGTGTTGATTCGATAAGTTCCCCTAATGGCGTGTCATCTTGTTTTGGGAACAGAGGTTTTGGAGGTCATTGTGTGTTAGCTTGAGATTGAGATAAAGCGACAATTTGGGTATTTTCCATAGGTGTGTTTGTTACTAAATTTTAGTTTTACATTGGTGCCCCTTTTACATTAGTTTGTGTTGGGCATAGTTGAAATTCTTTACATTAGTAATACCATCGTTGGTAACATACTTTTTTTTGTTCCACCATTTTGATTTATCAATAGGAGGTTTGGTGGTATTTTGTTGATTGGGGTCATAGAGAATCTCCTTTTTTATCAAGTTTTTCTCACATCATGTCCCTCTTTTTATTAACTATTTTAAGGTTGGAGCAAGTTTTAACTCAACAATATATGCCATGTATGGGATAAGGTTATCGACAAACATGACAATGAGGTCCTATTTAGGAACACCATATGGGATTTGATTAGTTCTACTTCTCCATCTTTGTAGGAAGTTGGAGAAAGACTCACCTTACTTTTATTTAGTATCACATAGTTCTTTGATACTAACTTTGTGTTCTATGTTGTGGTGGAAGTGAGTGTTGAACTTTTCAACTAATTCTCCCCGGGATTGAATGTCATGGGGTAGAAATGAGAACCATCCCATTGCTAGTACAACTAGACTTAGAGGGAAAAATTGCATGAGGTAGGTTTCATCATGGGAAACCTCTATGCATCTTTCAAAAAATTCCCTAATGTGTTTAATAGGATTGGTTTTGCCTCAATACTTATCAAATTTAGGTACTGCAAAGTGTACAGGGAATGGAGGCATGTATATGGAATGATCAAACAGGTATGGGTAGAAGTCATATATGGTGTAGGAATTTGTTTGATATTGGTTTTGAATATCTTGATATTGATTTTACATGTTTTGCATCTATTGCATTAGGATATCAGTTTGTGAATGTAGCATGTTTCCAACCTTTGGTTGTTTCCTAGTAGAAGATACATGAGTTTTCCTTGGATATTGGGGTTGAGGGGAAAGTACATATGATCTACCAATGATTCAATTTTGACTTCTTGGATACAATGTTTGTTGGAAATGTGAGAGATTACAATTTTGGGACAATTGATATTGGGGTTAAAGTTGAAAATGGGGCCTACTTCGTTGTCATTTTTGGCTAAACATAAGACTAATAGAGATTGATCCTACCTGTCTTTGCATTTGTCTAGGTTTGAATCTAGTTGAAATTGATTGTGTTAGTTGGGTACTTCCATACATGTTGTATTGATTATGTTGTGTCAATGATTGGATTTGGGCACTTGAAGTGATAGAGCTTGATGACATTTCCTGGGAAGAATCAGCTATGGTTAACAGGCTAGTTTGAGAACCCACAATGTTTTGACTATTTAGGATACCATGGGACTGCATTGCAACTTGAGATAGATCCCATACAGAAGAGGAACCAAATTTTGTAGATGTTTGAATAGAAGATGATACTTCTTGTGAAGATTAGGGATATATGTGGTTTGTGATATTGTAGCTTGTTTTGAATTAGGGACTATTAATGGGCTTTTAGGCCATGTTGTGGATATATCAAAACTAGTAGGAAGTTTTACTCCTTTGTCTTTTAAAAGAATAGGTAGTTAATTTTAGGGATTTTGTTCTACCACATCATTCACTAATAAGGAAGAATATGCTTCTGGTTCTATGTCTCCTAATTCTTCCTTGGTTATATCTTGAAACATGGATTAATGAGAAGGTAGTTGTGTTCTCTTAGGATAACTTTCAAAATACATGAAGGGATCCATATGATCATAAGGGTTGGGTTGTTTTTCTTCTTCCCATGGAGGGAATGGCTGGCTGACAAAAGATTCATCTGGGTGGTTCCTAGTCTATGATATGGTTATAGGTCTATGACCAAATGTATACATTAGAAGAGACATCTTGCTACTAGCTTGAATGACATGATGCCATTGATGTAAACACAAGGGATAACCTTTCTAATAAGTCCTAGTTCCTATTCATAAATTCTTCTCTTAGGGACAAAACTTGACTCTTCTTGATCTCATGGTGAAGAATGTATGATATTGGTTTGACTCTTGTTATGGATGAAGCGTGGAGTCATTATAGATGGTTTGATGAAACTAAGATATGGAGATCAAGAAAAATCTAATTTGAACTATCAATTTAACAATCCTAAACAATCACTTAGACTCAAAAGAGAGGTTTCCTACGTGGTTATAATTTTTCTATAATCCTTTTATTATTGGAGGTATGATTTAAATAAAAAATTTGAAAAATAAATGTTTTGAAGGTTACAAACTAAGGAAAATGATCAGATGAAATAAAGAGCTCTAATGGAATAGAGAGTTTTGCATAATAAGGAAATTTAACAATTGTGGAAAAGCACAGGGACAATTACGACAAAGTACAAGGTCAGTTGCAATAATGCACAAGATCAATTTTGGTTTTATACTGACACTTGCTACATATAGAGAGGTCAATTGCAACAATATTTTAGGTCAATTATGGTAACATGTAGGCACTTGAGGCAATAAAAGGTATAAATTGTGATAAATCATAGAGCCAACTATGACAATAAAATTGCTATTGCGTTAAATAGAGGGTTTGATTGTTGTAGTCCGAGATAGTTTGTAGATTGAAGGGTTATTTGCATATTTCAAAGAGTAACTTGGTAATTTGTAGGTTACAAATAATAGATTGAATAGTTTGTAGATTAAAAGAATAGTTTTGAGATATTGTAGTTTTTTTAGAACAATTTTAAAGTTTGATAGATTGTTTGCAGTTTTCAGTTTATGACCAATAGGTTATTGACTGATTTTCTAAGTCACTAGCATGTTTTGACAAATAAAAGTTTGTGTTTTTAAGATGCATTATTTTTTTAAATAACACACAAAAGACATAATATTTTATATGTTAGATTATCCAGAAGATATTTACAATCCTATGGAAAGCTATGAGAATATTCACTAAATTCCCACTGTAGATAAATCCAAACTGCACTTATTCAAAGCAGATAGCTTAGAATTATGGAGGCATTGATTCCTCCTTATAGTGCATCACTTCTTAGTCACACTAGACATCAAATTTCAAGAGGCATCACTTCCCAAGGAGCTATTATCTCAACTAAGAACTATGAGATTGTGGGATGTCTTAGTGGGAATGGGTGACTCCTTGAGTCAGAAAATAGAAGGTTCTTGGAAATATAAAATTAATAGGTTCATAGTAAGGGCTCTCATTCAGGCATCCATGCATTCTCTCTCCCTGTTACCATGAGGCTTCCTTCCTACATAATATAGGTACTGGAGAAGTCGACATGGGTGGGCTATTAGAAACTATAGTAGAATGTTTTAGTCCCAAATCATTTTATATAGTAGTTGAGAGAGGCTTGGATTTAGCCCATTACTGCTTGGATCAATCCCATCTCATTGGCTATGCTAAAGCACTCAGGAGGTAGCTCCTCTAAAAAAAGAAATCAAGCATTGTTAACACTTTTCTCTTATGCCTAGGACCACAAGAGCCAAGAGAGAGGATATCATGTATTAGTAGTAGGACCACTCTACACATGCACAAGTGTGCCAAATACACAAGATGAATATTTAATTATTAATGCACCAATTGAAGTGTGTATGGTAAGAAGATGTTCATTTTAAATCCCAAAACTAAAGTGTTTGAAAAGGACATTGATCAATAGTTTTAAGTTATTTCCCCCAACCTTTTTGCAAGGATTGGTAGTTTGAAAAATCATAGAAATGGGTCTTGGACAAATAAAATACTACTTCTAAAAGCCACAAGATAAAAAAGTAACAAGATTAGTAACGCAAAAATCCTATCCTAGAAATGAGTGGGGTATATAGTATCTTGGTTAACCCTAAAGTCATACTTGATCTCATAACCTTGAATAATTATTTTATACATATACATTACCTCTTCTTTCTCTTCAAGCCAAATTTGTATTGTGGCCCACTCTTGATGAATGACATGATTGATTCTCTTTCTCAATTGTTTTCTTGACCTAAACTGGGAAGTTCGCTTGAAATTTTTCTTCTTTTAACATTAGATCTACCTGCACAACCAAAAAAGTAGGTAGAAAACACTAATAACTAATTGAATGTTAGAAATTTTCAGAAATAAATGAAAATAGTTGTAGAAAACAAATAGACAATTGTGGCAAATTTATGGTAATTGTGGAAAAAAAAGGATACAAATGCGATAATATGATTAGTCAATTGTGGCAAACTTTCATCAAATGTGATAGAAAGAGGACTCAATTGTAGAATAAAACCCTATCAAATGCAACATACTTGTGTCAGTTGTGGAAAAATCAACATGGAATTGTAGAAAATAGAGTATACATATGCGACATTAAAACATCAATTGTGAAATACAAATTATGATTGTGAAATATTTATCAAAGATGAAAAAATTAAAAATCTTGGCCATATGACTGAGACTAAATCAAATTTAAGTCATCTTCAAGCATTGTTAGGTTCTAATTTCACATTGGGTTCACCAAATGTATGTAGGGATTCTATACAACCTCAAGAAAATAGATTAGTAGCACTGTACCATGAAAGTAATTAGTAAACTAATCAATATTAAACCCTACAAACAATATAATCTAAGCATTAAACCAAAAATTAAAATGAATAATCTAAATTAAACAAATGCTTCTAATCTACATGACTTAACTACTTCTATTTCATCTCTACACTATGCTGGAATGGAGATATGCTAGCACACAGTGTTGGATTCGACAACGTTCCAACTCAGAGATTTGAGAATTAAACTAAAAATGATTGATTACTTGATTTCTAAATGAAATGAAAACTTGCTGAAATTAATTTCTAAGAAATTGATTTCCTTCAAAATGAGAATGAAGGGGGTTTATATAGATTTTTAGGATTGAATGAACAATTGAGATTGAAGTGAGAAAATTAGAATGAGTGGCTGAGATAATTAGAGACTAAAAGTTTTTGGGTAACTTCCAAAGATGAGGATTTATTTCCAATTTAAACTCAAAAGCGATGAGTTGATTTAGGAAATAGAACAAAATATAGGATTTCAAAAGATTTTTCAGATTTCGAAAATGAGAGTTTCCAAAATGCATTTTTGGGAATAGATTGATTTTTTATTTTTAAATTTTTTTTATAATTTTGGAATTTTAAGAAGCTCATAATTTTGATTTTTTAGATTTTGAAGGATTTTTAAAGATTAAAATTGAATTAAAAATTTAATTTTGGAGAAGGGTGAAATTAGAACTAATTAGAAATGAAATGAAATAAAAAATAGGATGAAATTAATGTTAAACTAATTTCATGGGAAGAATAAATTAGTCAATATAAATAATTAAAAGTAATTATTTAAATCGTGGGACTTTAGAAATTGAATTTAATTAAATAGTAAGACTACTTAATTAAAGGCTAATTAATCAAATTATTATTATTATTTAATTAATATTGAGGAAATGATTACATGATGAAAAGATTAGGTTTAGAAGAATTATATGATTAATTAAATAATTAAACAATTATTTAATTAATAGAAGTACAATTAGTAATTAATGCAAACTTGCAAGCATGAGCCAATTTTGGGTGTCTACACATGGTTGTTCATATGGAGTGTTTGTTGATGGCTAGGGTTTCAAAGGCTTTCATGGATGTATTTTAAAGTTACATTGTTGAATAATACAAGGATGATGGATGCTTTTGGAGGTTGGGTGTTTTCCTCATGTCCCCTGGGTGTATTGTGTGTCATATTTTCATGGGTATGTTGTCTATTCTCCTACATATAGGTTACATGTACTTATTTAATTGATTTAACATGTGGGTTATGTGGAATTATCATTGTATGGATGCAAGTTTTCTTACAACATAAAATATAATAAAACATATTCACATCAAAGAGAATACTGCCAAAACAATAATGTATCAACTCATATATATAAAAAAAGAATCAATATCATAAATACAATGATGTCAAAATGCATAAAAAAGGCTACTAAGAGCCTCCAAAATAATCATGGATACATATCCCATCAAAGGTATCTATGCCAAAATGGTACATTAGAACTTAAAGGCAACTATGATGAATTACCACCCTCGTACCTAGTTGGTATCTACAAATGTTGAGTCCCTAATGGTCCTACAACCCTTGATCATATCCCATAGTCATTGCACTCTTGGTTCAAGCCTTTCATGATTCTCTTAGCCCTTCTAACTTCTGGACAAAGCTCTCAACCCTCTATCTTGGTGGTATTACCTGCTCATAAAGAATCCTCTAGTATGGCACCTCTTGTCCAATCTTGATGACCTTTTGCATTGTCCTTGTAGTATCACCAAGTAAAACTTCCCATGCCTACTCTAACATAGCCTCTACTCTCCCATACCTTGTTATGGTATTATCTCTCTCCATGACTAGGATGTCAATTTGTGCATCCCTAGCACCCATTTTCAATTGTAAGCCAAAAACCCACTCTTATAGTCTTGTAATTTGTGGCTCTAGGGTTTTTATATGAGCATCTATATCATTTGGACCTCTCTATTCTTCTACCAATTGATGCACTTGTGACCTCACTTGTGGTTGTACAGGCAACATTGTACCTACTAGATGGGAATATCCTATAATCCCCCCCTCCTTTTTCATGGCCCCTATCATCTCCTCCAACCCCTCCTACATGGATCCCATAATCTCCTTCCACTCCTCCTCCATACTTCCCATAGTCTCCTTATCTCTCCTCTTTGTTTCCTCCTCTCCTCTCAATCCACCTCTAAGCTAGCTCATCCTCATAATTCAATTTGGGCATTGTTTCTCCTAGATTTGTCAAGCATAATGGTCAATGTACCAAAAACCACACATCATAATTTTTTGTAATACCCAAGTTTTTCAAATCCCATCTATAGTCCCATGGTTGTGGGGTTAGTTCCATCAAATTTTCCATCACTATCTCTAGTTCCAAGCTAGGTATCTACTCTCTGTGCTAACTGTGGGTCTATGCAAACATCACCATACCTTGGAGAAACTCTTCAACAAGGTCAGAATATCTCATAACTTGACTTGGTAGATTAATATCAATGATGTAAGGTATCTAACCTAGCAAAAAATGAGTTTATAACACAATGCATTTCATCACCATCATTGTCAATGTCCTCACAATCCAAGTATGACTTGTAAATAACTGTATCCAAGTTAAATCCAAAATCTTACATTAGTAGTCTAGTTTTCTCCACTTACACTAGGACATGATACTTGCATGCATATTGTTACCCTCATCTTTTTCTTTGCTCTCTGGGTCATTCATTTTATTAGATAAGTCTTATTTGAAGTTGAACTTGAACCTTTTTCAAGTTCAAGTTCAAGTTCAAGGTCCGTTGGAAGTCACTAGTAGATTGTTGTTTGCAAAGTGGTCAATGTTTCAATTTGTCAGATTTTGAAATTCGAACTTGAACCTTGAACCTTGTCAAGTTCAAGTTCAAAAGGAAGGTCCAAATCATGGAATATTATGGTCAAATGATTATTTTCTGCATGAAAGTTCCTATTAAAAGAATCATTACCAAATTTGAGCTTTTGGGAAGAGTTTCATGCAAGTCATCAAATTTGATGAGACAACGTAGACATGTCGTAATGTGATGGATGATAGATGGTGGTGCAGTATGAAAGGGGTCATCATTATTAAAAGTGTGGTAATCGGGAAAGGTTATTGGGAGCTAGAGTATTCGTGCCAATTTGACATAAGAATTAATGGAAAGAGCATAATGTTTCATGTGAATAACCTCTTTCATAAATGTATTTATTCTTTTTGTTTTGCATGAATCTATCCAAGATCTTCACCAACCTAGATAATAAATGGTAGTCTTTTATTATCAATTGTTATCAATTTCTTTTGGAGAAAGGGAACAACATAAATTGTGGTAAGGAATTGCAGAGAGACTATGCATAGTAAACTAGTGATCTTGAACTTGAAGTTGAACTAGTCTCTCCAAAGGTTCAAGTTCAAGTTCAAGCCAAACCTAGCACACAAATGAACCACTCAAGTAGCAAGATAAAGAATAAAGAGAAGGATCCTTTAGTAAACCCCAAAGTCTTAGTAGACTTGGATTCCCATGAAGCTAAGCAACCAGAAGAACTAGTTCTTGATCCCAATTTGCCTAGTATGTGTGACAGTCAACAGGTTCAAGGTGACATAGATAATGTTCCAATGGATTCCCTTGCTCTACTAAGGGGTCATGAGACACCCAAGAAGACTTTGATAGCTCTGAAATGGCTCAAGAATTCCATAGCCAAGAAACATAGTGTTGTGTCATTGTCTTTACCGATTGAAGATGTAGTGAGCAAGTTCTTGGGAAAAAACTTGAAGGTTAAGAAACCTAAGAGTGAATCTAGAATTGAGTTCAATGAGGATACCGACCATTGGATGGAAGAAATTGCTAAGCCAATGAATGGCAAAGGAAATGAAGATGTCTTTGCACAAGACTACCAAATATCAAAAGTGGTCCTGGGAAAGGATAGTAGAGTAGTAGATATGAAAATGTTCAAAGTATCAAATAGGAAAATTGCTAACAGGGTGTAGAAAGATGCCAAAGACAAATAGGAAATGAAATAATCTATGAATAACATGGCCCAATACATATACGCCATTCATCATCTGGAGCCTCTTTCTTTGAGTGAAATGCCAACTTCAATCGATGTTATGTCCCCAGTCAATCAAAAATTATTGGACCAGGTGCAAAGAAATAGAGCAATTACCAGAACATTTGAAGGCTGGATAGAACATGTCAAGTCTAAAGCCATTAAGCACGTAAGTTTCACAAGGAGGCCATTAGCATTACCAAAAAGGTTTAATCAAATGTTGAAACCTAGGAAAATGAAAAGGGAAATTGGGCTAAGGAAGTCCTGTGGATGGAAGAGATAAAAAAATATGGCCTACAAAAATTCCTTGTAGAACAAAGAGTCCCAAGTTTAGACGATAAAACCCTTTATGTCCTTCGGGAATGCCTTGAATGAAGGAATGAGTTTATTGCATAGGGAGTCTCTGAAATCAGAGATTTACTCAAGGAATTAGAAATGATAAAATACATAATTCTGAGTGACATCAAATTGATTGACAAGCAATGTTTTGGGGCAGAAGAAGAACCAACCAAGTTGAGTGAAGAAGTTATTAAGAAACTACCAGAAAAATTTGATGAACTAAAGGAAATGAAGATTTTGGTTGTGTAGGACTTCTCTAGGGTTTCTTGAATGGAGTTGATGTTGATAATCAATCAGAAACATCTAGAAATGCACGATGAGAAGGTTGCGCAAATCTAAAAGGACAAAGAAGTTTGGAAACAAAGGATTGGATATCTTGGGCTACCACATCAACAGGTCATTTTCATGTTCACTACCACTTATGAGAACCAGAAGGTTTCTCAATTAGTTTTAGTCCCACCATCTTAGGCCTTGCGGACACTTGGATGTACTTAAGAGGCACTTCACACCATAGTTTTGTTATTTTCCCTTTTTATGCTTTAAAGTTAGTTATGACAACTAAAACTATCTACCTTTGGTGAGGTAACTTTAACTATGGTTATTTCTAGCCCTGCATGGCTATTTATATGAAGACTAAAAACTAATGGAGGGTCATCTCTTTGAGATATCAGAAACTACTTTTTGAATATCTATGCTTTAGTTTCTTTAAAAACTGATATGATAAAATGTATGTGAAATCCTATGGTTTTATATATTAAGCTATCTAAGTAGTGAATATTGATGTTCATTAATGCATGTAATTCATTTTCTTGTGGAGATAAATCATTTGTGAAGAGGCTTTATTTTATTATACAAGTTAATCTTGCATCTGAAGCAGTAGAGAGAATATGTTTAGTGATCGTAGTTTTAATCATGTGGATAATCATTATTATCAAATTTGAATGGTTCTTAAACTTGCACATTCTTTTCGTAGTGATGAATTGAATGTTCTACCTTAAGTATTTTCTGGTTAAAAATACCCATGATTTACATTATTTTGTAAATAAGATTGGATTGAATATTTTCTAGCAAGGTAGTTACACCTTGAAAAATTGCAAAGAGTTTGCTATAACGTAAACTCAATTGTTAGTGTTGTAATTGTTTTTTTTATTTTTGTTTTATGAGAATCATTTAATTAATTTTTGGGAAAGGAAAAACTATTCACTAATAATTTTTGGCGACTCTACTGTGGATTTGGATATTTGTATACTATGACAAAATAGTGTTGCTTATCATAGATGAACAACTAATGTTACAACCAAATCTAGGTTTCCAAGACACACAAGAATATCTCATATCAGACCTAAATACATGTGATTGGGTAAATAGAAGAAGTAACCAACAATATCTCTAGATTCAACAAGTGCTTGAGAGAGAAGAAGAAATTGGTGAAAGATTAAGAGGTATACCCATTATCCAGGAAGTGGTTGCGGCAAACAGAATAGCTAGAGCCAATTAAATTTTGTTGAAACTGGTATATAAAAGATACACCAGATGAGATTGGGTAAGAGGTCTAATTAACATAGATTTTGAAGACCTACAAAAGCTTGACTTTAAACCCCAAACTCCCTCTAAAGAAAGGCACTCCAAGACAATCAGTAGACCTTCCTCCCCCACCAAGTCAACTCTTATAAGCTCTTCTTTCCAATCCTTGGTGTCACCTAGAACCTTGGTTCTTTTGTTCATTAATTTTCAACTGTTGAATATTATCTTGCCCTCCATGGCCCAAAACCAACCTTGGGGTGCAACTATGGGCCCTTTAAGCTTAGGAAAAATTTGGTTAATTTTCTTAAGGGTCAGGATATCCTTCCCAAATTCAGTGGTGATGGGAATAAATCCCTAGAGGATCATTTAAATGATTTTAATACAACATGTGGAGTTTTGGTTGCTGTACTCAAGATGTAGTTGTAAGAATTTTTTTTCAGGCCCTAACAGATGCATCCGCAGGCTGGTTCCATAATCTACCTCATGCCTCAATCACTAATTGGAATACTATGAGAATGACTTTTGAAGCTAGGTTCAAATTGGTTGATGATGCTAACTCATTTTTAATACAATTGAGCCAAATGAAGAAGGAAATCCAAGTGCCCATGCGAGAATTTTTAGTGAGGTTTAATAAAGCCCTTCAAAAGATTCTAGCTGCAAGTAGACCTAATGGTAAAAATCAAAAGGGATTATTCTTGAATTCCATGCCACCCAATGTTGCTTTCCATTTGAAAAGAGCTTGACCAACCACCTTAGATGTTGCTCAAACACTTTTCATTGAATTAGAAGATGATCTAATTATGACTGGTAAATGGAGAAAAGATGTTCGGGCACCTAGTTCTCAAACCTTAACTTCCTCTTCATCAGATTCTACAATACAAAGATTGATGAATGACCTAATAACAATCAAGCAATAGTTACCTAAGACCGTAGCTCCATATCAATATATCCCACACAAGTACTCAAATCAAGGGACCTCAAATATTGGCAAATAATTCAATTTACCTCTTGCACAACAAAGGCTCCAAATTGAACCTCCACCAAGTAAAAGTAATATGTGTATTTTTCATCTCACAAATGAACATGAAGGGGCTACATGTCCTAAAAATGTACACCATGAACAACTTGAAGATGAAAAGAAGGTTGCAGCAAAAGTGACTATCGAAGATATATCCTCTAAATTACCTGGCGACTTTGGAAATTACTATCTGGAATATGAATCAAATTTTGAAAGAGGTGGTAACATATTGGTAATCTTGGAGGATCCTTCTTGTTCAGTCCTGACCAAAAACCAACATGGAGGAAAAGCAAATAATCGGGTGACAATCCCCTTGGTTGTGCCACAAGTAAAGGATAATGAAAGTTAGGCCAGTGAAAATCATAAAGCACAAAATGCAAACACTCTGAAAGTTCAAATTTTAAAAAGGTCTGAAACTGAACTCCCCTTTAACATAGTAGATTACTGTAAATCTTCCATAATTCAAATTTCTCCTATTGTTTACCTAAACACGAATCCACATGAATTGGATAAATTAGTTGATTATGTTAAAGGCCCTTTTGTTGTACCTGAATCTCAACAAACTAACAATGCATGTTTTAAACGAAAACATGTGAATGAAGAAACAAAGACAAAGTAGAAGCCTGTAGAAAATCTAACATCTGCTACCTCCTCTAGTTTGAAACCAAAACCTTTCCACATGTCCTTATTTATTCATGATTTTAAATTGAACAATTGTATTATTAATTCCAGGGATTTAGTTAATATCATGCCTTCTTCTATAGCCAAGGCATTGGATATCCCTATGACAACCACTTTTGGTCAATGCTATTCCATGGATTCAAAGCAAGTCCCACTTGTAGGTCAAATCAAGGATGCACAAGTCTCACTAGCATCCTAGCTAGCTATGGAATGCTAAGTCAAACTTTTTGCAGGGATTTAGGTGGTGAGATAAAATTGGATTAGTCTCTAGCCATTGTTACTATAGGCAACAAAAAGTTTCTTTGGTCACTGAATCCAAGTCCAAGTATACTGTCTTTCCCAAAGAAGACCCTAAATCCCAAATCTTGTATCAAGAGTCAAATTTTGATGAATATGTTATCATGTCTGAAAGTGATGTTGTGGGTCTTGTCTCCATAGACAAAGACATTCCTTGGGTTCTTGAGTTTGATGGTAGCTACTCCACTATAGGATCAGGGGTAGGTGTAGTTCTTATTTCTCCTTCCAAAAATCAAGTTCCCTTTCTAATTCAAGCTTGAGTTTGATGGTAGCTACTCCACTATAGGATCAGGGGTAGGTGTAGTTCTTATTTCTCCTTCCAAAAATCAAGTTCCCTTTCTAATTCAAGCTTGAGTTTGAGAATACAAACAATATAATAGAATATGTGGCCTTTTTATTAAGCCTAGAGGAAGCAAAAAAGAAAGGTATTAAGATACTCAGAGTGCGTGGAGATGCATAACTAATAGTAAAATAGGTTAGAAACCTATTTGCTATAAAAAATGAAAGCCTGAAACATTATAGAAAGAGGCTCTAGGATGAGATGGACTGGTTTGATGCCTTGTTAATTGAATCCATCCTGAGAGAGTATAACTCAAGAGCTAATGCTCTTGTAGGATCAACTTCTCTATTAATTCTGCATCCAAACTTTATGGAGAATTGTTATACAATTGAAGTGATACATAGGCCTAGTGTACCTGACAACGCCCTCTCTTGGAAAGTCTTTAGAGATGATGCACACATAAATAAATTCTTGCAGGGCTTGGATAAGTTTACCACTAATTACTTTGAAGGATCAAGGTTTGAATGTCATGAATTTTACCCAGATAAAGAGGTTAGCCCACCAGAAGGAGTGTCCCAACTCAAGGGTAATTCCATACCTAAGGAGTTAGTAGAGCTTGAGAAGCTATTCAATAGAAGAGATTGTTTCATAAATAAAAATCTCAAATCAGATGGTATCCCTTCTAATGAATATGAAAAGGTAAACATTGGAGATGAGGAAGACCTTAAGTTGGTAAACTTAGGGGTATGTTGTGATGCTGGTGAAAGAAGTCGCTTCACAAAACTATTGAAAGAATATAGAGATGTTTTCTCCTGGTCCTATGATGATCTAAGGAATTTTTGAGGGGTACACTTCACACATCATATCCCTCTAAAACTTGGGACATCCCCTTTTTCGTCAGAAATTATGGACTTATAATCGGAAAGTAATTGTGATATTTTTAAAGAGGTTGATAAAATGCTTTAAGCACACATAATCTACCCAATACACCACTTGACATGGGTGGCTAACATAGTTCTCATGTGAAAGCAAAGTGGGAAAATTAGGATTTGTGTGGCCTTCAGAAATCTCAAACAATCTATTTTGAAGGATAACTTTTCTTTGCCTATGATGGATCAGATTCTTCAGACGGTTGTCGGCTCAGAAATGGTGTCATTGCTCAATGGTTTCTCAAGTTATAACCAGATCAGTGTTGTGGATTAAGATCAACATGAGATAGGTTTTACCACTCCTTGGGTTACATTCACCTACCAAAGAATTCCTTTCAAATTGATTAACGTTGGAGCTACTTTTCAGCGGGATATGAATTCCACCTTCGGCCATTTATTGAATAAAACCATTACTATCTATTTAGTTTACATGACAATCTTTTCTAGAAGATGCAAGAAGCATCTGAAAGACCTAAAGGAAGTATTGAAGAGATTTTGGGAGCATGGTGTTTCTTTAAATCCAAAGAAGTTTGTCTTTTGTGTAACAGAAGGAAAATTTTCAGTCCACTTGATTTCAAAAGAAAATATTAAAATTGATCTAGAAAGAGTTAGGGATATTCAAAAATTGTATCTCCTTGTAAATCACAAAGGCATAAAATCTTTTTTTGGCCAAGTTAATTTCTTGAGAAAGTTCATCCCTTAGTTTGTTGAGACAACAAAACTAATGGTGGACCTTCTAAGTGAAAAGCATAGTTTCAAATGGGATCAACCATCTATGAGGTCATTCAAAAAGGTAAAGGAAGCCATAGCTCAAGATCCAACCTTGATCCACCCAGATTTTAAAAAGGATTTCATAATTTATTGCTATGCTTCAGAGCACACCATGTATGGAGTGTTGTTGCAGAAGAATGAGAATAATGAAGAGGTCCATATATCCTTCATGAGTATACATTTAAAGAAACATGAACTTTGTTACTCCCAAATTGAAAAGAAGGCTTTCATGGTGGTAAAAGTTGTAAAGCAGTTTCAGTATTATATTCTTCATTCTCACTCCATAGTGTTTGTCCCAAGTTCTACTATTAAAATTATCCTCACATGAAAGGAAGTGGTTGTAAATAACAGAGCTACTTGGGTAGCAAAGGTGCAAGAATTTGACCTAGAAATTAAGCCCACTAAGTTAGAGGGGGCAAGGTTTGTGTAAACTAATGGCTGAAAATAAAGAGGAAAAGGAAGTGCCTAATTATCTTTTTATTGGAATGAATGATTCATGTTTTTCTGATGTCATGTATTTCTTGACCTATGGAGAGCCTCTCAATCATCTTAAAAGAAAAGAAAAGAGGAATCTACGGCTCAAGGAGGAAAATTATGTTATTATAGAAGATGTCCTATACACAAAAGGAATGGATGTGATGTTCTTGCGATGTGTGGATAAGGTCCAACAACATAAGCTATTGCGGACATTTCACGGTGAGGCTTGCGGTGGACATTACTCATCATTTGTGACGACATTTAAAATATTGAGGAATTGCTATTACTAGCTGGGAATGTTCAAGGATTCTTACAAATGGGTGGCCAGTTGTGAAAAGTGCTAACTATTTTTAGGAAAACCTCAGTTATTTTCCTTTCCTTTAAAACTTGTAGTCATTAAAGAACCCTTCCAATAATGGGGTCTTGATTTAATCGGCCCTATTAATCCAATTTCAAGTGGAAGACATACTCATATCCTCATGGTCACATATTACTTCACCAAATGGGTAGAAGTTGTACCAATAAAGGTGACGATGTCTGAAGTGGTATGCAGGTTCCTAAAGGAGAACATAGTAACGAGATTTGGAGTACCACACAAGATAGTGACTGATAACGCACAAAATTTCTCATCCCGGGAAACTCAAATTTTATGCTATGATCATGGGATCAATCTGTCACATTCTTTAGATTATTTCCCTCAAGGAAATGGACAAGCTGAGTCCACAAACAAAAATTTGATTAATATTATGAGAAAGTGAGTGGAAGAAAGAGGAAGAAATTGGCATAAAAGACTCTACGAAGCTTTGTGGGAAGATAGGACTTCACCTAAAGGGCCATTGGAATGTATCCTTTTGAGTTAGTATATGGAGTAGAAGCACAAATATCACTTCCGCTTGAACTAGCCTCCACAAAGTTGCAAAGGTGTATCGAGAATGAAGTTTTTTAGAATTCACTAGAGAAGAGGATTTTGTATTTATCCAAAACTGAATAAGAAAGGGTAGAACTGGTTGATCACATAACCGGTCATCAACTCAGAGTGAAATAAATATTTGATCATCGTGCTAGGCCATGCAAGTTCATGGAAGGAGACATGATTTTACTTTGGGATAAATGCCACAAGGAGCACATGGCAAGTTTGAGTCTCTTTGGAAGGGCCCTTTCGAGATTTCTTAGGCCTTGGGTCCTAATGCATTCAAGCTAAGGTATGTTGATGGAGATGAACTGCCCCTGTCTTTTAATGGATAGGGCCTTAAACTTTAGCATCTCTAGGTTTCTTTTGTCCTCCTTGTATATAATTTTTTGGTTTTGTTTTGTAGGTGTTAGAAATTTTTGTTGTGTCTGGTCACCCTTGTCTTAATTAGTTTGAGTCTATTTTGTGAAACTAGTGATTCTAGGTTCATCCTTGTTCCTGTGTAGTCTTGGTCCCCATTCAGAGTTAATTGTTACCCTCATCTTTTTCTTTGCTCTTGGGTTTAGTCATTTTATCAGATAAGTCTTAGTTGAGGTTGAACTTGAACCTTTTTCAAGTTCAAGTTCAAGGTCCGCTAGAAGTCACTAGTAGATTATCATCTGCAAAGTGGTCGATCTTTCAGTCTGTCAAATTTTGAAAGTCGAACTGTAACCTTGAACCTTGTCAAGTTCAAGTTCAAGTTTAAAAGGAAGGTCCAAATTATGGAATATTCTTGTCGAATGATTATTTTCTGCAAGAAAGTTCCTATTAAAAGAATCATTACCAAATTTGTGCTTTTGGGAAGAATTTCATGTGAAGTCATCATATTTGATGAGACAACACAAAATGTTGTAATGTGATGGATGACAGTTGGCGGTGCAGTACAAAAGGGGCCATCATTATTAAAAGTGTGGTAATCAGGAAAAGGTTATTGGGAGCTAGAGTATTCGTGTTGATTTGACATAAGAATTAATGGAAAGAGAATAATGTGTCATATCAATAACCTCTTGCATAAATTTATTTATTCTTTCCATTCTGCATGAATCTATTCAAAATATTTGCCAACCTTGATAATAAATAATAGTATTTTATTATCAATTGTTATCAGTTTCTTTTAGAGAAAGGGAGAAACAGAAATTGTGGTAAGGAATTTTAGAGGGATTGTGCATAATAAACTGGTGATCTTGAACTTGAAGTTGAACTAGTCTCTCCAAAGGTTCAAGTTCAACTTCAAGTCAAACCTAGCACATGGATGACCCGCTCAAGCAGTAGGATAAAGAATAAAGAGAAGGATCCTTTAGTAAACCCCAAAGTCTTGGTAGACTTTGATTCCCTTAAAGCTAAGAAACCATAAGAACTAGTTCTTGATCCCAATTTGTCCAGTATGTGTGATAGTCAACAGGTTCAAGGTGACATAGGTAACATTCCAATAGATTATCTTACTCTACTGAGTGGTCATAAGACACCCAAGAAGACTTTGATAGCTCTAAAATGGCTTGAGAATTCCATAGCCAAGAAATGGAGTGTTGTGCCATTGTCTTTATTGATTGAAGAAGTAGTGAGCAAGTGCCTAGGCAAAAACCTGAAGGTTAAGAAACCCAAGACTGAATCTGGAATTGAGTTCAATGAGGATACCGGCCATTGGATGGAAGAAATCACTAAGCCAATGAATGACAAAGGAAATGAAGATGTCTCTGCACAAGACTACCAAATATCAAAAGTGGACCTAGGAAAGGATAGAAGAGCAGTGGATATGAAAATCTTTGAAGTATCAAACAAGAAAATTGCTAACAGGGTGTGGAAAGATGCTAAAGACAAATAGGAAATGAAAGAATCTATGAAGAACATGGCCCAATACATATATGCCATTTAGCATCTGAAGCCTCTTCCTTTGAGTGAAATGCTAGCTTCAATTGATGTTAAGTCCCCAGTCAATTAGAAATTCTTGGACCAAGTGCAAAGAAACAGAGCAGTTACTAGAACATTCAAAGGTAGGATAGAACATGTCAAGTCTAAAGCCATTAAGCACGTAGGCTATTTAAATGAAGCTCACAAGGAGGCCATTAGCATTACCAAAAAGGTTGAAAGAAATGTTGAAACCTCGGAAAATGAAAATGGAAATTGGGCTAAGGAAGTCCTGTAGATGGAAGAGATACAAAAATATGGCGTACAAAAATTCCTTGTAGAACAAACAGTCCTAGGTTTAGATGATAAAACCCTTTATGTCCTAAGGGAATGCATTGAATGGAGGAATGAGGTTAATGCACATGGAGTCTCTAAAATCAAAGATTTACTCAAGGAACTAGAAATGATAAAAGACATAATTCTGAGTGACATCGAATGGATTGACAAGCAATGTTCTAGGTCAGAAGAAAAACCAGCCATGTCGAGCGAAGAATTTATTAAGAACCGACAAGTAATTTTTGATGAATTAAAGGAAATGAAGATGTTGGTTGTGCAGGACTTGTCCAGGGTTTCTCGAATGGAGTCGATGCTGATAATAAATCAAAAGCATCTAGAAATGCACGATGAGAAGGTTCTGCAAATTTGAAAGGACAAAGAAGTTTGGAAATAAAGGATTGCATATCTTGGGATGCCACATCAACAAGTCATTTATGAATTCATCGCCACTTATGAGAACTAGAAGGCTACTTAGATGGTTTTAGTCACACCATCTTATGCCTCACAGACACATGGATGTACTTAGGAGGCACTTCACGTCATAGTTTTATTATTTTCCTTTTTATGCTTTAAAGTTAGTTATGGAAACTAAAAATATCTACCTTTGGTGAGGTAACTTTAACTATGGTTATTTCTAGCCCTACGTGGCTATTCATATGAAGACTAAAAACTAATGGAGGGTCGGCTCTCTGAGATATCAAAAACTACTTTTTGAATATCTATGCTTTGTTTCTTTAAAAACTGATATGATAAAATGTATGTGAAATCATGTGGGTGTATATATTAAGCTATTTGAGTAGTGAATATTATTGTTCATTAAGGCATGTAATTCATTTTCTTGTGGAGATAAATCGTATGTGGAGAGGCTTTATTTTATTATGAGTTAATCCTTCATCTGAAGCAGCATAGAGAATCTGTTTAGCGATCTTAGTTTTAATCATGCGGATAATCATTATTATCAAATTTGAATGGTTCTTAAACTTGCACATTCTTTTCATAGTGATGAATTGAATTTTCTTCCTTAAGTATTTTCTGGTTAAAAATACCCATGATTTACATTCTTTTTTAAATAAGATTGGATTGAATATTTTCTAGCAAGGTAGTTGCACCTCGAAAAACTGCAGAGAGTTTGCTATCACATAAACTCAATTGTCAGTGTTGTAATTGTTATTTTTCTTTTTGTTTTATGAGAATCATTTAATTAATTTTTGGGAAGGAAAAAATTTTCACTAACACATATGACATAAGGTTATCCTACACTTTAGAATGTCATGCAAATTGGTTGCATGATTGCAATGTGCTCCCACACATGGATGTGTAGAAAAGTCACCCCTAATGCTAGATCTGCTCCTCCAAAATACAAAAACTTAAGTGGTTCAATGTAAAAGTATGATTGTAGACATGGATCCCATAATAATCGAGTCTCAACCATTACCATAAACTCTACAGTGCACACCTAATAAAATAACAATCTATGTGACCTCCTATCAGTAAGACGATGAAATGAGACATGCTCATTGTATTACAGGTTTACTAGCACTGCTATTAATCTATTATTAGCTCAAATTTTAGGCATAAGCATAGCATGACATAAAATAGTTTACTCGAGCTCCTCCTAACCAATTTCCAATAGATAGGGCCACATCATTTGAGTTAGTTAATGCCTCTCTTGAGACATCAAATTCTCCTACAATCAAGCCAACAATTTGTTAATATCCATATAGACTTAGTGGAATTAATCTAAATGTGACCAACTATGCAACTTTATCAGTTTCATAGAATCCTTTAATAGCCGTGCAATTTCATCAATTGTGTAAATTTTCTTGTGAAATTCTCATCAATTACATAGTATCCTATTTTCATCACATGGATTTATTAGTTGCACTTCATTTTCTATCAGATCTATAGGATTTAAATTAATTGCACTACATTCAAGTTCACAATAATATTTGTTAATTAAACATTTATAGGGCAATTGGGTAAAAAAATTCTTCATTTGCACATAATCAAAGTAATTGCATTGATTCTTGCATCAATAGCATAGAAACTATCTTTATATACATTTAATTTCACCTAGTTTCATAGCTTATTAGTGACACATTAATAACCTCATAAGGACCTAAGGGATATATACATATTGTCTCTCCATACTCTAACATCTTACATTGTCAAACCCATTATAACCAGTGATTCTCCATTTGAATTCCCACAATCTTTTCTCTCAACTCTTCTTTGGCTTTGCAAATTTGTGCTCTCTAAAGTAAGGGGTGAAAATGAATCTAAACCCAACCCAACCTCCTTTATACATTTCATGTAGCCCTAATCCCTTCATGGTGTATCATCATGGTCTCCTTTGCCTTTGGATTACTTTTGGTGGTCTCTTTTTGCCTAGTTTCACCTATTTGTTGGCTAAACCTACTAATTATCCTCCTTTTTCACGTTGAGATATTTTCCACATTTTTAAAAAAAATTCTTATATTTCATCCAATCTCTTGAGGGAGAATATCACCTCCTTACCTCCTATGTCAACGCTTGCACTATCTTGATATTTCTTCTTTGAAAAAACATAATAAATTAAATTGTATTAAAGAGAGGGGAAATGTAGACAACTAAAAAAAATTATCATTTAATTAAATAGATATTTATTTATTTAGTTGTCTTAAACCCACCTTTTCTAACTAATAATTAAATAAATGTTCATATTTGTTTAATTAATATATTATCCTCTTCTTTTTAATCCCATCCCTCGAACTTATTCTCATGAATCATAGTCCAAATTTATAGTTACGTGACAAGTGTCTCATGTCTCTTCATTCCCCTTTTCTCTCCCATCTCTACATGTCTAGGTACATTGAGCTTAAGGATGCATTACTTATAAGTTAATGTACACCTTAATCTCATCCCTCTATTCATTTTAACCTCTTAATCTTATTCACTCCTCACTTACCTCTTAATCTTAACCCTTGATTATTTTGGAGGATTTTATAAAGGATGAATTTTCCTCTTGTTTGAGCTAACCACGATTATAATCAAATGCTATCATTTTTCTATTTTTCTATGATGCAGGGGCATCCAAGGTTAGGGCAGGGGCATTCTTTGTCCTCGGTGAAACTGCATGGGGTGTTTGTGTTTTGGCCGGTGTTACTCGATTGCAGCCTTGACTGACAGTCTCAGTCATTGAAGGAAGCTTGGTCAATGAAGGAACTCAATAGTCTCTGGCACTTTGTGAAAATGTTACTCGGTCATGCTTGCAGTGCTTGGTCGACACTAGTGCTCAGTGATGCCTTGCGTGCTTGATTAATTCACTGTTGCTCGGTAGTTCTGGCTTACTGACTAGAATTCTATGTGATTTGTTGATCCGACTTGGTGCATTTATTGTTGGTAGCTATCGTTATAGGCCGACATGCTGAATTAAATGTTTGTATACATTTGTAAGCCAACTTATATGGTATTTAATTATTTGTTTGGGGAGTTAAGGGTTTCATCCAGATGACTTGTGGCTGATGACTAGTATTTATAGGATGTATGGGAGATCAGAGAGGGAGATCAGGAGGATCATTGGGAGATAGAGGTTCATGACTTGGAAAACTTAGTGAATCAGATCTTAGGTTCTAAAAGCTGAAGTTGGTGAAGTTGTGGAAAAGATCTTGCATGATCACACTTTCTTCAATACGTGCAGATCACACTACAAAACAACAGGCAATTAGTGCCTAAGATAGCATCAAAATTTAGTGCATTTTTTGGTCTGAAATGAGCAATTTTTTTGGTGTAAAACTTAGCGCTAAACTGCAATCTATCTTTAGGGTCATTTTCGTGTTGAGTTTGGTGTCATCTTTTGTGCAATATGTTGCACCATAAAAGTTTACTTTTGTAAGACTAGAAAAGGGCAAGGAAAGCTTATCAATGCATCCACGTAACCTCAAATACATGCAAACCTATATCTAATCCTATCATGAAAACTACTTGAAATACAAAGGAATTAAAACACAATAAAACCCCTTCAAGTAAAATTCCCATGTTATCCTTTCTTCTCCATTGAATGAGATTATGTAGCTCTTGAAAAATGATGAAATACACTAAGCAATTTGAAAGGAAAATGGCGAGAATACTAGGAGAAAAATGACAACAAGAGTGGTTAGCCAAATTAGTGCGAATGAGGCTCAATTTATAGGATTGAGAGCCAAAATGCTAGAAAGGGAAAGTTAGTGTGCAACTTGGAAATATGTCATAATTATGACAAATTGGAAGCATAGACTAGTAAATGAGAGGCCATATTAGAAAAGTGTCATATTATGACACATTATGACAAGGGGAAGAGATGCATTTTAGAATGCACAAATTAAGGGGAAAATTGGCATAGAAAGATGGAGGCAAATTAATAGGGAAAATAATGAAGGAATTTGTGAGAGGTGAAGCACAAATTAAGGGGAAAAATATTAGAGGAAAGGAAGAAGAAAGAGGAAGCTAATTAGTAGGAAATGAAGCACAAATTAAGGGAATGTGTAAGAGTCTAATAAAACAAACTTAACCATATAAACAAACTTATAAGAAAATTGGAAGTTGGAAGGTCTCACTCAAGTTTAATACATGATGTGAAACTTAAATACAGTACTAGAACCTGTGGGAAACATAATTCCATCGCTTGTTTCATTATGTGTTAGCTTCATCCTCTCCTTGCAATAATGTAATAAATAGTAACTAACACCTTCCACATTTCCAGGCTTTTCTACTACTACAAAAATATGTCCTGCATTTAAAGTGAACTTTTAATTTTAAGTTTGTAAATATAAATTAAACAAACTTTATTTATGAATTGAGTTTATGAATCCTTTTTAAACATGTACATAAAAACACACGTACCAATTTTGATCAAACCTTAAATATGGTCATAATCTATAGAAATCAATGGAATGTCATCAAAGCTTTCATCTAAACATCATTTGTGTTTGTAACATCTAGTGGAACCAAATTCCATTCACTAACATATCCACATTTTTGGTTGATACATTCATCATAGTTTTCAGAAATGTAGTCATAACAAAAGCATGAGTAATCTCTAGTGTACAATGACCACACATTACTATCTATACTCATAACTAAATGCAAGGATCTTGTTTTGTCTACTCTCTTGCATCCATAGATTTATCTTCTATCAACACTTGAACAATAAAGAGACACGTGTAAAAATTGAAGATATATATAAGTTAACTCAATCAATGATCAATAAATTTAAAATTAATACTCATTATCTCCCAGAATAATCACAAGGGTATGACTCGATCTGATCGTGATGATGTGTTATCACAACTTGGAACCACAAAATGCATCTTGCACCACTCAACTACATCATGAGCATTATTTATATGATATCCCTGATAGTCCAGTTGATACTTTCTTAAAGCACATTTGATACAAGCTCCTGCACCATCATGCTCTCCCTTTCCATGTTCACTCTCAAAGAAACTCCAAATATGTGGTCTCTTTTGGTATCGATGATATCTACATAGTTTGTAAAATGGCCTAGTTGATTTAAATTGTGTTGCACATCCATCCGACCAAACAAAATGCTTTTCAATTTTGATGCCTTGGTTTTCCCAATATCCAAAAAATGTCTTAAAGCAAAATGTATGCCATGCTCTTTATCATCACTAATGTAAAAGTGATATTCTTTCTTTATGACTCATGCTTGATATGTACTTTCAACACCATCCAAACCTAATTGTGCATGTCGATAAGACACATGTACCATGATAGTCACCTACTCTATATAGTAGTATTCTACTTAAATTTGTTTTTGAGAAACAAAGGAGTAGTTCTCTACAAAATCAACAACCAATAAAATTATTCCAAGTGGAAAAGTATCTTTTTGTATTTGGAATTGTTCTGCCTACCATTTAGCAAAAAAAGCATGATGTATGTATGGTTGAATCAATTTATGAAAATTCTCCATAAATGTTGCAACAAGTATCTCATCTTCTACATATTCCAACCTTGTTGATTCTTTCCTGACTTTTATTTTAGACTTTATGTACTTGTATCTCTTACATTTTATCATCCTTGTCATGTCAGTATCTTCAAGTCTCAAAGGAAATTTAGCCAAATCCCTGCATGTTTGACAAGTTCCTCTTATGCAATCTATTTCAGGTATTTCATGATCAATTGATCTGTTACATAAGATTGATGTTATGAATTGGCTTGGATGTTTAGGAAAATCATTTTGAGAACCACCACTTTCTTCTATCATCTTTCTGAACCCTTGATAGTAGAGATCAAATTCAATATGATATCGACAACAACAAGTTTCAAAAGATTTATTTATCTTTACAAAAAATGGTTTTAATCTTTCAAACATTGTTTTTCCAATCTTAATGTTAGGATTTGAGTTACAAAATGAGAGATACAATTTATGTTGTGTGGTGTCCAACCAATGTTTTGTGTGTTGGAAATAATCCTTACACCCAGTCCTCTTCTTGATAACATCTCTTGTATTTGGTGAAGGATGAGTATGATCAGTCCAAAATGACGTAACTAAGTTCCTAATTGTTTCATTAATCCTATCAAATCGAGGAGTTCTACACATTATTTCCCAATTACCTTCCAATGTAGCATCATCCAAATTGATTCTTCTTTTCAAATAGTGTGTCATTGTCTTCCTACTATACCTAATCTGAGATGAAAGTGAAGAACTTTGTCTTCTTTGGGACATGTTTTTATTTAAAATAAATGTTAGTATCACTCTTCTTGAAATGGACCTATCTGTAGATCTAGTTATTTTTCCAATGGAATGCAAACCTTCCTTAACATTGTCAACAATATTTTTTGTACGTTACATGATTTTAAATTTTTCAAACTTGCATCTACACTCAACAATTTTAATGGCTCTTTTAACTCATCTTTAAGAAATATAATTGATAACAGTTGAGTTTTTTCAAGTGTACCAAGATTCTCAAATTGTTTCATTATTTTCTTAAACTTTTTATTCAATGTCCTCTTCATAATATTTATGGGTTGTTTAGCATAATCTCTCAATTTTTCCACATCCATTTCAATTAAATGATTTATGCTTTTACGATTAATTTTTCTCTTCAATTGTTGGAGTAGACTATCATTCACATATGTTTCTTGCACTTCCGTTGCAAATAAAATCAAAAAATATCTTAATATCTCATCTTAAGGGGACCTTCATGAAATAAGTATTTACAAGCTTGAATGTCAAACCTATAATAATTTATAAACTAATGAGAGAAACACATACTTGTTTGACCTTGGGTTGATTCAACTTGGGATGCCCCTTCTCCAACATTTTCATCATCAAAGGTTGCATGTACACAACAAAAACAATAACTTCTTAAGGGGAAAGACCCAAAATGTATATTCACCAATAAGAGACTAAATTGAGATAGTGTGAGAGAGAGAGAGAGAGAGACATGTGTACTTGTTTGATATTCTAAGATTTGTGCTTGTTGAGCTTGCGATGACCCTTCTCCAACTTCTGAAGGTTGGGCTTGTTGAGCTTGTGATGACCCTTCTCCAACTTATGAAGGTTGGGTTTGTTGAGCTTGTGATGACCCTTCTCCAACTTCAGAATGTTGTGCTTCTTGAGCATTTCCTACATGTATGAAGTAAAAATTATTAAACAAAAATTTTTGAATGAAGTCAGGTCTAATGAGGTTCATGTATTAAGTCAAAATAGGTCCTAACAGGTCTACTTGGGTCTAACTGGGTCTAATTGAGTCCTAACATGTCTAGCTAGGTCTAATTGGGTCAAATTGAGTCCTAACAGGTCTAATTGAGTCTAATTGGGTCCTAACAGGTCATATTAGGTCCTAATTAGTCCTAGAATTGGTCCTAATAGGTCCTAATTAGTCCTAATTGAGTCTAATTAGGTGCTAATTTGTTCTAATTCGGTCTAATTGGTTCTAATTGGTCTTAATTGGTCCTAATTAGTCCAAATTGAGTGTAATTGGTCCTAATTGATTCTAATTGGTCCTAATTGGTCCTAATTGGTTCTAATTGATTCTAGTTGGTCCTAATTGGTCTTAATTGGTCCTAATTGGTTCTAATTGATTCTAATTGGTCCTAATTGGTCCTAATTGGTCTTAATTAGTCCTAATTGATTCTAATTGGTCCTAATTGGTCCTAATTGATTCTAATTGGTTCTACTTGGTCCTAATTGGTCCTAATTAGTCCTAATTGGTCATAATAGGTCCTAATTAATCTAGAGTTAAGTCACAATAGGTCAAAATAGGTCATAATAGGTCCTAATTGGTTCTAAAAGGTCATATTAGGTCCTAATTGGTTCTAATTGAGTCTAATTACATCCTAATTGGTTCTAATTAAGTCTAATTAGGTCCTAATTAGTTCTAATTAGTCCTAATTGGTTCTAATTGGTTCTAATTAGTTCTAATTGGTCCTAATTGGTCCTAATTAGTCTTAATTATGTCTAATTGGTCCTAATTGGTCCTAATTTCTAATTAGGTGCTAATTTGTTCTAATTGAGTCTAATTGGGTTCTAATAGGTCATATTAGGTCCTAATTGGTTCTAATTGAGTCTAATTAAGTGCTAATTGGTCGTAATTGGTTCTAATTGGTCCTAATTGGTTCTAATTGGTTCTAATTAGTTCTAATTGGTCCTAATTGGTCCTAATTAGTCCTAATTGGGTCTAATTGGTCCTAATTGGATCTAATTGGTTATAATAGGTCATATTAGGTCCTAATTGGATCTAATTGGTTCTAATTGAGTCTAATTAGGTCCTAATTAGTTCTAATTGGTCCTAATTGGTTATAATTAGTCCTAGTTAGTCCTAATTGGTTCCAATTAGTTCTAATTGGTTCTAATTGGATCTAATTGGGTCCTAATATGTCATATTAGGTCCTAATTGGTCCTAATTGGTCATAGTTAGTCCTAATAGGTTCTAATAGGTCATATTGGTCCTAATTAGTCCTAACTGATCACAATAGGTCCTAATTAGTATAGAGTTAAGTCATAATAGGTCCTAATTGGTTCTAATAGGTCATATTAGGTCCTAATTAGATCTAATTGGTTCTAATTGAGTCTAATTAGGTCCTAATTGGTTCTAATTGAGTCTAATTAGGTTCTAATTAGTTCTAATTGGTCCTAATTAGTTCTAATTAGTCCTAATTAATTCTAATTGGTTCTAATGAGTTCTAATTGATCCTAATTGGTTCTAATTAGTTCTAATTGGTCCTAATTGGTTCTAATTAGTCATAATTAGTCATAATTAGGTCTAATTGGTCCCAATTGAGTCTAATTAGGTGCTAATTTGTTCTAATTGAGTCTAATTGAGTCTAATTGGGTTCTAATAGGTCATATTAGGTCCTAATTGGTTCTAATTGAGTCTAATTAGGTGCTAATTGGTTCTAATTGATTCTAATTGAGTCCTAATAGGTCCTATTAGGTCCTAATTAGTCCTAATTGGTTCTAATTAGTCATAGTTAGTCCTAATTGGTTCTAATTAGTTCTAATTGGTCCTAATTGGTCCTAATTAGTCCTAATTGGTCATAATAGGTCATATTGGTCCTAATTGGATCTAATTGGTTCTAATAGGTCATATTAGGTACTAATTGGATCTAATTGGTTTTAATTGAGTCTAATTAGATCCTAATTGGTTCTAATTAAGTCTAATTAGGTCCTAATTAGTTCTAACTGGTCCTAATTGGTTCTAATTGTTGGATACAATTATCTGAAGGAGATTGTTGGATTAATTGTGTGTTGTCTTTGATGTCACACAAATGTCATATCATTTACTAAGCTTAGTCAGTCAGCAAAGTAGTTCCCATCATTTACCGAGCTTAATCGATCTGCAGGCGATTTTTAGTATCTACCAAGATATTTCGGGCGTCAAAGAAAAGTATGGCAGAAAATAGTGTTAACCAAGCTTCCATGGTTATCAAAGGAAAGTTAGTGTTTACCGAGTTCACTCGGTCTCCAAAGGATGTTGCAGAATTCGCAGTGCTTACCGAGTTCTCTCGATCACAAAAGGAAATCTCTTCGGATTAGTGTTTACCAAGCAAGGTCGGCCCAGTGAAGGATTTTATTATTTTGAGAAATAAAGTTTGTTTATTCCAACCGATTGTTGTAATGATTAGTAATATTATTAGTGCCAACTTGACAATCTGAATGGACAATCCGAATGGTATATATAGAAGGTCAAGTTGTGAATTAAAAAAGTGTGCAAGTGAAGTGAAGGAAAGTGTGAGCAAATTTTAAAGGATGATTAGATATCCTTGAAGAGTAGCAGAGATATATTTGATCAGGAAGGATCTAGTGAAGCAGAACAGAGATCTGTAATCAGCAATTCAATTGCATCATTATTCAGGTCACTTCATTGTTACTTTCTTACCATTGTAGCAGTGATTTCAAAATCTCCTAACCAAGTTGGTTTAATAGCCATTTTGTAAATCCTCTAACAAGGTGACAGTTCTATTGAATTGTTTCAAGACCTCTTACAAGGCCACTCCTAATAGGGTGATTAAATCCTCTAACAAGGTCACACCTAACAGTGTGTTTTGTAACCTTTAACCAGGTTGGCTCCTAACAGGGCTCACTTCAGAAGAGTGAAAAATAGTAACTAGTTACATTGGTGGTTTTTCCCATATTGGGTTTCCACGTTAAATCTGGTGTCTCTTATGTTCATGATACTTTCTTTATTCATGTATGTTAATCACTGATGAATGCTTAAGAATAGTTATAATTAATACTCACTGCAATAACTGAGTTTTCAGTATAACAACAGTAAATGATTTAATGAAACATCTAAGGGATATGTGGTAATATTTTTGTGGTTAACTGATTCACCCCCCCCCCCCCCCTCTCAGTTACTCCATCTATATTTCCAACAATTGGTATCAGAGCTTTTGGTGCTTGCAGGAAGGGTTTCAAGGACCTAAGCTAAAGATCAGGATGTCTTACAAGAGAGAAATTCCAAGGCTTAACAGAGATAACTTTTTAGCATTGCAAGGTCTCATGAGACTTCATCTGGCTTCCATTGGTGATTCAGGATGCAAATATATTGATCAAGAATATACAGTTCCTACTGGCACATTAACTGTTGAAGACATTGCAGAGAAAAAGAACCATAACACCATGATGATAGACATTGCATCAACTCTTAGCTATGAGGAATTTGATGAGATCAAAGACTACACAACTGCTTATGAAATGTGGAACAAGCTTAAGAAAATTTATGGTGGTGATGACAATGTGAAGAGAGCCAAAGCAGAAATCCTAAGAGGACAGTTTGATCATATGAAGATGAAAGAAGATGAAAACATTGCAAAATATGTTGAAAGGATCAAGGTGAGTGTTAGTGCAATTAGAGCTTCTAGAGGAAAAATTGATGATGAAACTGTTATAAGTAAGGTTCTTAGAACATTGCTCCCTATCTATGCAATAAGAGTATTTTCTATTCAAGAAAGAAGATGTGAACAAAATCACAATATAACTTTGGATGCCTTAGTTGGAAGATTGACAGCTTTTGAATTAGATAACTATGACAACTATGTTCCAACTTCTAAAAATATTGAATCAGCATTTGAGGCCAAACTTTCACTTACAAAGGGCAAGAAAATCTAGCAGAAAGTGAAGAAGAATCAGAGGAAAGTTCAGATAGTGATCTTGAAATATACAAAGGTAAAACTCCTTTAATCTATTTTTCATGTGAAGAAATTGGTCATATTGCAGCTAGGTGCCCAAACAAGCAAAGCAAGGATGAGAAGAAAGGTCACAAGTACAATGGCAAGAAGAATTTCAAGTCATTCAAGGATAAAGGTAAGAAAACATGTTTTTTGGCTAAGGATTCTGATGATAGTGAAGAAGAAATTGTCTTCATTGCTATAAAAGATGAATCTAATGATGATGAAGATGAGATGGCACTTATCTCTCATATAAGAAAAGATGATACATGGATTATAGACAGTGGATGCTCACATCATATGACTAGTGATAGAACAAAGTTTGAACACCTTGAAGACTATGATGGTGGTAATGTAAGGTTTGGAAACAATGAACCTTGTTGTATAAAAGGAAGAGGATGAATTTCATTAACCAAAGAACTTATATGTGATAATGCATATTGGGTTGAAGGACTAAAGCATAATCTTCTAAGTGTAGCACAACTAATCAACATTGGATTCAAGGTTGAATTCATGAATGGCAAAGGAAGATTGCTGGATGACAAAGGAAAACTGATTGGTTTAGGCAAACAAACCAAAGGTAACCTATTTTATCTTGATCTTGGTGAATGCTCGTGTTTTATTGCTCAAATTGAAGAAAGTTGGTTATGGCACAACAGGTTATGTCATGTAAATTTTGATAATATGGTGAAAATAAGAAAATTCAAGAAAGTAAGAGGTATTCCTACTTTGAAGAAACCTGATGTTGGTCTATGCAAGAATTGTCAGATTGGTAAAATGGGAAAGACTAGCTTTAAAAGTAAAAACTACCAGTTTGAAGATATTTTGGATATTGTGCATACTGACTTATGTGGACCTATTGGAATTGAAAGCTATATTGGAGAAAAATTCTTTATTCTCTTTGTTGATGATTACTCTAGAATGATGACTGTTATGTATTTAAGAGAAAAATCAGAAGCATTTGAGAAATTCAAATGGTATTTGGCAAGAGTAGAAAAGGAAACAGGAAAAATAATGAAGTGCTTAAGATTAGACAGAGGTGGTGAATTCATCTCCCATGAATTCAATAATTTCTACATTGAAAGAGGAATCAAAAGACAGCTATCAGCCCCAAGAACTCCTGAGCATAATGGAATAGCTGAAAGAAGGAACAGATCTATCATGGATTGTGCAAGGACTCTAATGATTGAAAAGAACATTGCTATGAAATACTGGAAGGAAGCTATTAGCACTGTAGTTCATACCTTGAACTGAGTATAGTTGAGGAAAGACACATTCAAAACTCCTTATGAGTTATGGTATGGCTATAAACCCAATGTAAGTTACCTGAAAGTATTTGGTAGTAAATGTTACATCTTAAAAGAATCTAGAAAAGGAAAATTTGATGTAAAAAGTGATGAAGGAATATTTTTGGGATATTCTTGCAAAAGTAAAGCATATAGATGTCTGAATTTGTCTACTCACAAAATCATAGAAAGTGCACATGTGAAAGTTGATGAGTTTGTAGAAAAGACTGAAGAAGAAAGCAAAAAGGAACCAGAGGATTACAAAAGATTTGTTTACATTAAACCTGATACATTGCCAGACACATTTGTCAATAAGGAAATTGCATCTACCGAGCCCAGTACAGTAACCAAGTCACAAGAAGAAGTTCAAACCGAATCACAAGAAACTGAGTCTCAGCCTGAAGCTACCGAGCAAATATCTACCAAGCCCGAGCAAACTGAACCTGAAGATGAAATTCAAGAAAATGATAATATAACTCATTCAAGAGGCAAGGAACCTGTATTGGCCAAATATGTTAGAAAGCATCATACACCAAATCAGATTATTGGAAACAAATCAGATGGTACTATGACAAGAAGTAAACTTAAAGGTACATGTTTACTTGCTGATTTTGAACCTAGAAATGTTAAAAATGCATTGGAAAATGAAAATTGGATTGAGGCTATGAATGAAGAAATAGAACAAATAGAGAAAAACAAGACATGGACTCTTGTACCTAGGCCTAAAGACAAAAATGTAATTGGAACGAAATGGGTATTCAAAAACAAGTTGAATGAAGATAGTCAAGTATCTAGAAACAAAGCTAGATTAGTGTGTAAAGGGTATTCTCAAGAAGAAGGTATAGATTATGGAGAGACTTTTGCTCCTGTTGCAAGATTAGAAGCTGTAAGAACTCTACTTGCATATGCAGCACATAAAGGATTTAAGGTATATCAGATGGATGTAAAATTTGCATTTCTCAATGGTATTCTTGATGAAGAAGTCTACATTGAGCAACCTAAAGGTTTTGTTGATCCAGACAAAAAGGATATGGTTTTCAAGTTACACAAAGCATTGTATGGTCTGAAACAAGCCCCTAGAGCATGGTATGAAAGATTACATAACTATCTTATTCAGATTGGTTTCAAAAGAGCTAATGATAACAATAGTTTATACATCAAAGAAGGACCAGATAATAGAATTGTTTTGGTAGAAATATTTGTGGATGATACTGTGTTTACAGGTAATGATGATCAGTGCAAAGAATTTTCAGAACAAATGAACAAAGAATTTGAAATGTCTATGTTTGGTTAGATAAAGTTTTTTATTGGTCTTCAAATTCAGCAGAGCAAGAATGGTATCTACATTACTCAGTCTAAATACATCAAGGAAATTTGGTATGGAAGATGCAAAACCAGTTGGTACACCCATGTGTATAGGACTAAAGCTTACAAAAGATGATGATTCAAAAGAAGTAGATCAGACCTTATACAGATCAATGATTGGAAAATTATAGTATGTAGTCCATACAAGGCTTGATATTGCCTTAGCAGTTGGTATAGTGGCAAGATTCTCAGCAAAACCTAGAGAAAATCATATGATGGCAATCAAAAGAATCTTGAGATACTTAAAAGGAACTAAAGATTATGGCTTGTGGTATAAATTTGGAGGCAATCTGGACTTAAAAGTGTTTACTGATGCTGATTGGGCAGGAAATATTGATGATAGAAAGAGTACAAGTGGTGGAGCATTCTTTCTTGGCAAGAGGTTGGTATCTTGGACTAGTAAAAAGCAAAATTGCACATCCCAATCCACAGCAGAAGCAAAATATGTTGCTGCAGTAGTAAATTGCTCTAATATTGTTTGGTTTAAATAGTTATTGGAAGGCATGAAGGTTGAGATCAAAGAACCAGTTGTTATATTTTGTGATAATACAAGTGCAATAAATATTTCAAAGAATCCAGTAATGCATTCCAAAACCAAGCACATTGCTATAAAATATCACTTTGTCAAAGAATTGGTACAGGACAAGGAAATCAGATTGGAATATATTCATACAAAAGAACAAATTGCAGATATATTCACCAAGCCACTACCTAAGGATGCATTCTTGTATCTAAGAGGTAAGTTAGGGGTCATTCCCCTATTCGAGGCTCACTAAATGAAGTTTTAGTGATGCATCAACTAGAGCATATTGAAGATCAGTCAGTTGATGCAGCTTAGTCAAGGAATCATTGCATATGAATCAATACTCAAGGTACATTGCTATTCACATGGTATGTGTTGTCTTTGGCATGTGTTGTCAAAGAGGGAGAGTTTGTTGTCATACTTCAAGAAATTTCTTAAGATTTCTAAGAGGGAGAGTTTTCTTGGAGAGTTTTCAGTCAAAAAGAGAAGTTTTCTAACAGAGGGAGTTCTCATAGATGAGAATCAGAATGAAGCTAAGGATATGTTCCTTACTCTATGTTTTCTATGAAATTTCATTGTGCTGTGACATGTTGTGTTGCCATCAATGCCAAAGAGGGAGATTGTTGGATACAATTGTCTGAAGGAGATTGTTGGATTAATTGTGTGTTGTCTTTGATGTCACACAAATGTCATATCATTTACCAAGCTCAGTCAGTCAGTAAAGCAGTTCCCATCATTTACCAAGTTCAATCGATCTGCAAGTGGTTTTCAGTATCTACCGAGATATTTTGGGCGTCAAAGAAAAGTATGGCAGAAAATAGTGTTAACCGAGCTTCCATGGTTATCAAAGGAAAGTTAGTGTTTACTGAGTTCACTCGGTCTCCAAAGGATGTTGCAAAATTCGTAGTGCTTATCGAGTTCTCTCGATCACCAAAGGAAATCTCTTCAGATTAGTGTTTACTGAGCAAGGTCGGCCCAGTGAAGTATTTTGTTATTTTGAGAAATAAAGTTTGTTTATTCCAACCGACTGTTGTAATTATTAGTAATATTATTAGTGCCGACTTGACAATCTGAATGGTATATATAGAAGGTCAAGTTATGAATTAAAAAGGTGTGCAAGTGAAGTGAAGGAAAGTGTGAGCAAATTTTGAAGGATGATTAGATATCCTTGAAGAGCAGTAGAGATATATTTGATCAGGAAGGATCTAGTGAAGCAGAACAAAGATCTGTAATCAACAATTTAGTTGCATCATTATTCAGGTCACTTCATTGTTACTTTCTTACCATTGTAGAAGTGATTTCAAAATCTCCTAACCGAGTTAGTTTAACAGCCATTTTGTAAATCCTCTAACAAGGTGACAGTTCTATTGAATTGTTTCAAGACCTCTTACAAGGCCACTCCTAATAGGGTGATTAAATCCTCTAACAAGGTCACACCTAACAGTGTGTTTTGTAACCTTTAACCAGGTTGGCTCCTAACAGAGCTCACTTTAGAAGAGTGAAAAATAGTAACTAGTTACATTGGTGGTTTTTCCCATATTGGGTTTCCACATTAAATCTGGTGTCTCTTGTGTTCATGATACTTTCTTTATTCATGTATGTTAATCACTGATGAATGCTTAAGAATAGTTATAATTAATACTCATTGCAATAACTGAGTTTTCAGTATAATAGTAGTAAATGATTTAATGAAACATCTAAGGGATCTGTGGTAATATTTTTGTGGTTAACTGATTCACTCCCCCCCCTCTCAGTTACTCCATCTATATTTCTGACACTAATTAGTCCTAGTTAGTCCTAATTGGTTATAATTAGTTCTAATTAGTTCTAATTGGTCCTAATTAGTCCTAATTGGTCCTAATTGATTCTAACTAGGTGCTAATTTTTTTCTAATTGAGTCTAATTGGGTTCTAATAAGTCATATTAGGTCCTAATTGGTTCTAATTGAGTCTAATTAGGTGCTAATTGGTCCTAATTGGTTCTAGTTGGTTCTAATTAGTCCTAATTAATTCTAATTGGTTCTAATTAGTTCTAATTGGATCTAATTGGGTCCTAATAGGTCATATTAGGTCTTAATTAGTCCTAATTGGTCATAGTTGGTCCTAATAGGTCATATTGGTCCTAATTAGTCCTAATTGGTCATAATAGGTCCTAATTAGTCTAGAGTTAAGTCATAATAGGTCATAATAGGTCATAATAGGTCATAATAGGTCCTAATTGGTTCTAATAGGTCATATTAGGTCCTAATTGGATCTAATTAGTTCTAATTGAGTCTAATTAGGTACTAATTGGTTCTAATTGAGTCTAATTAGGTCCTAATTAGTTCTAATTGGTCCTAATTGGTTCTAATTAGTCCTAATTAGTTCTAATTGGTTCTAATTAGTTCTAATTGGTCCTAATTAGTCTTAATTAGTCCTAATTAGGTCTAATTGGTCCTAATTGGTCCTAATTAGTTCTCATTGGTCATAATTGGTCTTAATTGGTCATAATTGGTCTTAATTAGTTCTAATTAAGTCTAATTGGTCCTAACTAGTTCTAATTGGTCCTAATTGGTCCTAATTAGTTCTAATTAGGTCTAATTGGTCCTAATTGGTTCTAATTAGTTCTAATTGGTCCTAATTGGTCCTAATTAGTCCTAATTGGGTCTAATTGGTCCTAATTGAGTCTAATTAGGTGCTAATTTTTTCTAATTGAGTCTAATTGGGCTTTAATAAGTCATATTAGGCTTTAATTGGTTCTAATTGAGTCTAGTTAGGTGCTAATTGGTTCTAATTGATTCTAATTGGGTCCTAATAGGTCCTATTAGGTCCTAATTAGCCCTAATTGGTCATAGTTTGTCCTAATAGGTCATATTGGTCATAATAGGTCCTAATTGGTTCTAGTAGGTCATATTAGGTCCTAATTGGATCTAATTAGTTCTAATTGAGTCTAATTAGTTCCTAATTAGTTCTAATTGGTTCTAATTAGGTCCTAATTAGTTCGAGTTGGTCCTAATTGGTCCTAATTGGTTCTAATTAGTCCTAATTAGTTTTAATTGAGTCTACTTAGGTCCTAATTAGTTCTAATTGGTCCTAATTGGTTCTAATTAGTCCTAATTGGTTCTAATTGGTTCTAATTAGTTCTAATTGGTTCTAATTGGTCCTAATTAGTCCTAATTAAGTCTAATTGGTCCTGATTGGTCCTAACTAAGTCTAATTAGGTGCTAATTTGTTCTAATTGAGTCTAATTGGGTTCTAATAGGTCATATTAGGTCCTAATTAGTTCTAATTGAATCTAATTAGGTGCTAATTAGTTTTAATTTATTCTAATTGGGTCCTAATAGGTCCTAATTAGTCCTAATTGGTCATAGTTGGTCCTAATAGGTCCTAATAGGCCATATTGGTCCCAATTAGTTCTAATTGGTTATAATAGGTCCTAATTAGTCTAGAGTTAAGTCATAATAGGTCATAATTAGGTCCTAATTGGTTCTAATAGGTCATATTAGGTCTTAATTGGATCTAATTAGTCCTAATTGAGTCTAATTAGGTGCTAATTTGTTTTAACTGAGTCTAATTAGGTTCTAATAGGTCATATTAGGTCCTAATTGGTTCTAATTGAGTATAATTAGGTGCTAATTAGTTCTAATTGATTCTAGTTGGGTCCTAATAGGTCATATTAGGTCTTAATTAGTCCTAATTGGTCATAGCTGGTCCTAATAGGTCATATTGGTCCAATTAGGTATAACTAGGTCTAATTAGGTCCTAATTGGGTCTAAGGTCCTAGTTGGGTCTAATTAGGTCCTAATTAGGTCTAATTGGTCCGAATAGGTCCTAGCCAAATCTAGTTAGGTCTAATAGGTACTAATACGTCATAGTTAGGTCTAGTTAGGTCTAATAGGTCCTAATACTTGTCTAGTTGGGTCTAATTAATAGATAGTTAAACCTCTAATTGGTCGAGGACTAATACCTATCTAATAGGTCCTAATAGGTCAAGTAATTGGTCCTAATTGGTCTAATAGATCCTAGTAAGTCCTAGTTAGGTAGATATTTAGGTTGAATTCTAGTCCTAATTGGTTTAATAGGACCAAATAGGTCTATAGTTAGGTAGATAGTTAAGTCTAATAGGTCCTAATTGGTCTAGTTACCCGTCTAATTGGTCCTAATAGATATAGTTAGGTCTATTTGGACCCAATAGGTCCTAATACATCTAATTGGTCAGACTAACAAGTCCTAATAGATCTAATTGGTAGGACTAGAATAGGTCAGACTAACAAGTCCTAATAGATTTACATGATGAACATTAAGACAAGTCTTGACCATCAACTTAAAATATCTAGAGAGAAACATCTTAGACATACCTTGTTTCTGACGATAATATCTTTTTCATGATTCTTCATGTAGTCTTTGTTCAGTCTCTTTTGAATAATGTTGTGTACTTTTGTTTAGCCTTCTTTTTTTATTTCCCATCACAACTTAGAAAATTGTTTAGTGCCAAAATGTCTTCCTTCTCCTAAATGTGAATTATGTTACAGCTTTCAGATTAATGAAATGAAAAAAATATACATTTATTTATACCTAATCCTTATTAACTGAAAATGACACCAAAAAGGCCAACCTAAGTTTCGATCGAAAATCAAACTTGAAATTCGATCAAAACTAAATGACTTTCGATCGAAAGTAGTTTAGTAATGGTTAGAATTTGCATTATTCATGAAAGTACTTTTGATCAAAACCCAAAAGTGTCGATCGAAAGTACAGAAAGTACTTTCTATCGAAAGTGTCTGGTTTAGGCCATGGTTGCAAGTTTTGAAGAAATCTTGAGAATTTCATGGCTTTGGGCCTTAAGCGTGGTGATCAAATGGAAGAATAAGAAGACATCCTTTTGCATACAACAAGTACTCAAAACTAGATTTCTAACGATTATATATTTGACTATTTTTTAATTTATTATGTGTATGGTTTTTTACGTTACTCGAATGTAGGTTTTTTAATCAAATATAAACCTCTGAGTTTGATGTTCAATGAAAAATAGCAAAAAAGGGGAAAATTTTTTTGAAAAATAAAAGTGCCCCCCCTATTCGAGTCTACTTTCTATAAAAAAAATATATTTGAAATTCGATAAATACACAACAAGTTATAAGCTATGTAGTTAAGGTATGTCAAAATTATGGTTTAGTCAACTTCAAATGTTAATAAAATATGCAATAATCATGATAATGTCATCAAACTAATTACATGCCCTCTGTATGGATGTTACAAAACTAAATTTGAAATAATCACATTCATATCTATTTTACAAAAAAAGTTATGCTCTATGAAAACAATGTTACTATTTGAAAATGACGTTTTCAGCACCATACCAGTTTTCGTGGGAGAAAGAAAAAAGTAATCAAATAAATTAAAAATATATATATTTAGAATCTAGACAGAAAATCCTAAAAGACTCTAATTTACTTCATCCTCTAATTTTGAACGGTTCAATGGAAATATGCATCCGAATTTGAAAGTTTTTCTCAAAATGTAGAGTTTAGTGTTCGTTCAGGCAAAAAAGTGTAACCCACTATTGTGGGTTCACCCAATGATAAGTAATGGGATGATCAAACATTTTTCCACTTTTTCAAATGTTATATCAAGATACAAGTTACATAATAATGAATGAAAACTCTTATCAAACATTAAATGAACATCATGTGAGTCAACTTACAGAGGGTTTTCAACATAGAAGGCTGCAACATGTATGTATGGAGTTCTATCAAAAGAAGTTACAGGAAAATCTAAGTAAACACCAAGTGGAAATATATAAAAGGACATTTTTATTATTTTTTATATAAGATACAGATGCTTCAAGTATTGCTTACAAGAACACCCTCAACCTCAACCATAGAGAAAATGAATGGACAAAACCTTATAGATTTACAGAATATCAAATAAAAGCCATGACTATAAAATACCAAATACATAGAGAAATAAAGATATTTTTATTTGTATCACCTAATAAATATTTTATTATTAATAATACATGTAAAATTATAAAGGAAATGTACGCCCAATGGAACCCTGAACTGCTTCTCAATTCAAAAGAACTTCATTAAACAACAATGTTTTCAACCTTCAAGAGGTAAATAAATTCATACCTGATGACTTCATACTTTTGGTCTCAAGATTCAGTGAGCATAACATATGAGAAAGATACAAACTTGGAAGCTTCAATGGCTTTATCATAATCATATTACATGAATCAAAACATATGAGAAAGGTACAAACTTGGAACCTTTTTCGTGGGAGAAAGAAAAAAGTATTCAAATAAATAAATAAATAAATATATATATATATATATATATATATATATATATATATATATATTAGAGTCTTTTAGGATTTTCTATCTAGATTCTAAATACATATATATATATATACATATATATACATATACATATATATATATATATATATATATATATATATATATATATATATACATATATATATATATATACATATATATATATATACATATATATATACATAGATACATATATATATAGATACATATATATATATACATAGATATATATAGATACATATATATATATAGATACATATATATATATATACATAAATATATATATATATATGTATGTATATATATGTATATGTATATATATATATATATATATATATATATATGTATATATATATATATGTATCTATATATATATATATATGTATATATATATATATGTATCTATATATATATATGTATATATATATATATGTATATATATATATATATATATATATATATATGTATATATATATATATATATATGTATATATATGTATATATGTATATATATATATATATGTATGTATTTAGAATCTAGATAGAAAATTCTAAAAGACTCTAATTTACTCCATCCTCCGATTTTGAACGGTTCAATGGAAATATGCATCTGAATCTGAAAGTTTTTCTCAAAATGTAGAGTTCAGTGTCCGTTCAGGCAAAAAAGTGTAACCCACTATTGTGGGTTCACCCAATGATAAATAATGGGATGATCAAACATTTTTCCACTTTTTCAAATGTTATATCAAGATACAAGTTATATAATAATGAATGAAAACTCTTATCAAACATTAAATGAACATCATGTGAGTCAACTTACAGAGGGTTTTCAACATAGAAGGCTGCAACATGTATGTATGGAGTTCTATCAAAAGAAGTTACAAGAAAATCTAAGTAAACACCAAGTGGAAATATATAAAAGGACATTTTTATTATTTTTTATATAAGATATAGATGCTTCAAGTATTTCTTACAAGAACACCCTCAACCTCAACCATAGAGAAAATGAATGGACAAAACCTTATAGATTTACAGAATATCAAATAAAAGCCATGACTATAAAATACCAAATACACAGAGAAATAAAGATTTTTTTCTTTGTTTATTTTATCACCTAATAAATATTTTATTATTAATAATACATGTAAAATTATAAAGGAAATGCATGCCCAATGGAACCTTGAACTGCTTCTCAGTTCAAAAGAACTTCATTGAACAACAATGTTTTCAACCTTCAAGAGGTAAATAAATTCATACCTGGTGACTTCATACTTTTGGTTTCAAGATTCAGTGAGCATAACATATGAGAAAGGTACAAACTTGGAAGCTTCAATGGCTTTATCATAATCATATTACATGAATCAACAACTAAATTGAACTGAAACATATAACATAAATATAATTATTATCAAACAAGCAATAAGTTACTCTATTATGTCTTGGCTGCAAGAACGGTCACAGAACAAAGTTCCAATGACTGCAGGAATAATCATAGAATAGAGTTATAATGGTTGTAGGAAAACTTGTAGAACAAATTCCAATGACTATAGGAATAGTCACAGAACATAGTTCCAATGGCTACATGAACGATCATAGAATAATTATGGTTATAGAAATAGTCACAGAATAAAGTTTTAATAGTTATAGAAGTAGTCACATAAGATAGTTCCAATGGATGTAGAAATAATCAGTTGCTAAAACTAAAACTAATTATGCATATCAACAACTTTTATACATATAACTTGCATAATTCATATGCACTTGATTAGAGCAAATAAAAAAAGAATCAAATGAACAAATCTAAATTTATTTGTTTATCTAACATATTTTTTTTCATGTATAGACTCGTATACACATTCATTATTTATCAACATGTGGGTTAAAGTGGGCTCCCATAAGGATTGAGCCTAACATGTTGATAAATAACAAAATATAGGGCTACATGATTACATGATGCTACAGGATCAACAAAAGATCAATCAGGGAAATATGCTTCAAGATATACCAAGTGTTATGACATCAATGTTAATAAAGTTCAGATATAAATAATGCTAAAGAATCTGTAAAATGTGAGGTATGTTAACCACATCATAAGTTATAGGTACAACAAGATGTGATTACAAAAAGGAGTATATCAATTAGTAGACAATGAACAAAATAAGGTGCTATAGGAGAGCCACATGAATGCCTAAATGTAGTGAGCTGGTAAAGGGGTTTTCAACTGAAGCATAAAAATAACATTACTAAAAATGATGACATTAATTTAAAAGTATGCAAATGAAAGAGGAATACTGATGGTTGTTCTTAATCTTAGAAGTAAACAGTCAAATTAAATAAGTCATTTATCAGAAGGTCATTGTTTTATAGTGATTCCATAAGAATGAATAATAGAGATCAAATGTAACATGAGGGAATCATTGAAATCAGATATCCATCCATTGAATAATTCATATTCAACAGAGGGAAACTTTAACATGAAACATAAAGGGACATGTTTTAGGTGTCATCCAAGCATAGAACATTATGAATAGTGGCCCTATAGCATGAAACCTTTTGATGCAATATTCTTGGCAAAAAGATTTTTATGACTATAACCACTGGATAAAATAGCAATGAGTAAAGAAAAAGAATGAACTATGTTATAACAATGAATTCATAATAATCACTATATACAGGTATAAGAAGCATCTTTTACATTAAATGGAAGGGACATATATTTATTAGAGATATGATGTTCATTGTCAATCAATAAAATATTCCTATAACTACAACAAATAAAAAAATTAGCAATATTCTAGCTCATTGAATTTAGTGAAAGGGATAGCTTCAAAAACATATTCAATGTTTTCAGTTTTAGCATTAAAAGTCAGCATTGTTTTTTTCACCATGAATACAAAGTACAAGGACATATCAAGGAAATTACATAAAGTAATGGGTATGTTTAAATATTAATGATAGTTAATTGTATTTTCAAGTATGAAAAATGAAGAAACATTAAAGAAATCATCATTTCAGTAGGTCACATTTGATGAGAAATATTCAGTGATACAAGATGAACTGATAGAATTTTATCCATATCTCACAAAATATGATCTAGGTTTTTTTTAATTTTTTACAAAAATTAGAAAACATCAAAATAAACCAACCCAAATTAAATTTCATAAAAATCTAGTTTGGATTTTGGGATAAATTGTTATAAGTTTGCTACAGAAATTATGATGATGGTATGCAAGGATTTTAAAGAGAAAAGGATCATACTCATGTATGAAACTAGAGTTGCAGTAACAATTTTTAGTTATAAATATTATCTAATTTTCATTACAACTCAAATTAGGTGGAGTTGTAGGTGTTTCAACTATACTAAATGATATGCATTTTGTTCTGATATTTTATCATGATTTCTAGTTCATTTAAATGAAAAAATACAAAGAAAGAAATATAATTCTCAATGGAAAAAGTATCTTTATATTTCATATAGTCAAAATGTACTTCCCACACAAGCCGTGATAATGATTGAAATAACATGCATCATGAAAAATAAATGTACGTGTACAAAGATATCATATAAGAAGAAGAGGGGGCATGTCATTGCCTAATGAATGATGGATCTTGACTTGAGATCTTTGGTCTAGAGCTCTCCACTTTATGCTTGCTTTTCATGATTACATCAACTATAGGGAGAGAATGATAAGGTTGTGTTAGAGATTAGAGTTGGACTCATCTAGATAGACACAACCTATGTAAATGCATATTCATTCTTTATATTGCATCAAATTGGATCAAGAAAAAGGATGAATAAAAAAATATCATTATTTTTATCTAACAAGTTGTTTAAATGTGCATGTACAAGTAAAATTCATAAATAGAAGACTTTAGCATGTGTTAGGAATAGTCCCAAGAGATAATTGGGAGCGGGGGGGGTGAATTAGTTATCTACAAGATTCAATTATTTATCCAATTAAGTACATAAAAACATTAAGCTCATACACAACAAGATAACACTTAACACAACACCATAATTTTAGTTACGGGGAAACCCAAATAGGTAAAAACCCCGGTGGGAATTAACACCCACTATAAAATGCACTAGAGTATAATGATCCATGTTAGAAGATCTTACAACCATGTTAGGAGTTGATCTTTACAATACATGAAGTACAATGACTTGGTTAAAGGTCAGACCCTGTTAGAAGTCTTTAATAAATAACCCTATTAGAGGTGAGGACACACTGTCTGGGAGCACACAACTCAAATGGTGAAGGTTGCAACCTTCTGCACAAAAAATACACACTATATCTAGATCTTGGTGAACTATGAATTAGACCTGTTGTCTTGATCAGTTCTAATGAATAGCATATACTCTCTACTTCTTCACATAGATCTTCAACTGATGATTGATATGGATTTACTGGCTCAATACTTTTGCACTTTCTTATTCTGCTTCCATAATCCCCTAATCAACAATCAATGACCGGCTATAAGTAGCCTTCTCCAAAATATATAATCAAGTTCGCATGTTAGAACCTTCTTGAAATCATATTAGAGAAACACTACAACTCTCCAACAACATCTCCAATGGCTAAACCAAGCATGCAACACAAAAAGGGACCACGGAACCCAATATGAGTAGACGCGTTACTTCACACTGTCGAATCCACTAAATTAACTGAAACTTTACTCTCAAGTTGAAATACATTATGCACTCTTAACCAAACATTCTTAACTCATCACCAAACACAAAACCAAACACGCATATCAAAATGATAGGCGCAACTGCTGAAACAATATAAACAATGTCGGCTCCAACAAATAATCTCTGGACTGTAACAGGAAAATAGAAACATCATAACTCAACTTTAACTACACAAAAAACTATGCACCCATGGACATAGCTTCACAAACATGTCTAAAACATAAATATAAATGTGCAAGGCTCCAACATAATCATACTGTGAATCACATACAAAACTTTTCTTGTAACACTGTCAGGAACACTACTATTACAAACAACTGCACAACTGTCTGGACTCGGAATCAACCTTTGTGTCTATGATATCATGTTGATAACATATCCATACAACATATGTTCAAGGCTCTCTATATATAACTACAACATACATTGCTTACCATATGTTGTCATCAATGAAAAACATACAATCAACACTGGCTTGCTGGCAAATCTCCAACAACATGTGGGGTGAAGTGGGCTCCTATACGGGTAGAGCCCAAAATGCTATCAAATAGATTATAAGATCAAACCATGTTAAAAGGAAATAACAAGTAACTATAGGAATATTGTCATTGTACCAAGGACATTCATAGAGGGATACATTGTTTAAAGGCATGCATAAGGCATCCACATGGAGAAAATGACAGAGCTTGAGTCATGAGCACAAGGTCAATATAATAACTCCATATGATAAAATATGTTTGTAAGAGCATCATGTATATATTTTTGAGACAATCATACAAATCAGATCAAGAAATGATATATATGGAAATTAGTTCCAACATTGTCAAGATAGTGATTTGTAGAGGATTATTATAATGATAGGGGACATCATTGCCAAAATAAAAGGAGTCATGAGCAACAACAATGTTAATGATAGTTTCATAACACAATGAGATGGTGTTACAAAATAATGATAAAGTCATGTGATAGAGATAAAATCAAGCTTTTAAACCAAATGAAATAGTGATCTCCAATAGAAAATAATATTTCAAAAATCTAATTAAGATTGTTAAGAGGTCAAAAAATTAGTCACCATCGATAAAGGAGCTACACATTTCAAGAGCGGGTCTTCATGTAAATTAATTAAGGATTCAAGTAAGACTAAACTTTGAAAAAAAATGGAATATGAAGAGATATAGATGTATAAAAATAGAGATATAGAAGCTACATATTTAAATACACAAAAAGATACTAGTAGAATGATCCACAAAAGATAATTTGATGTTTATGATAAAGAAAACATGACATATTCATGAATCGGGCGCTTATTAATTTATCAACCAACTTAAGGATAGAATGAAGGAAGAAAGTACAAACAAAGAGAACATTAATAGCATGAATATAGTACAATCCTAAATAAATATACAAATGATTTATTAAATATCAAAGCATGAGTTTAAAAATAGGTTTCTTAATCTTGTAGAAAATGACTAGCATACTAATTAAATAACAAATGATATGAAAATTAAGAGTCAAAGATCATGTGTTTTGTATGAGAAATTGAAAGGGTAGTGTATTCATGAATGTCAGCATGTCATGGAGTTGCATCATGAACGTGGAAGGATATTGTAATAGTTTTAAAATGTATTCACCTTAGAGAGAAATAGTAGTACACATTGAAAACATTGGTTCTCAATTCTATTACAAGGTTTGAAATAATGTTATATGAAAATATGTCAAAGAAATGAATGACATTAGAATAAATGGAAAGGATAAAATATTTTTCTATTATGATCAATTAAGTTGAGATTCATGCAAGCATAGAGATATAGGACAACGAAGTCATGAAAACAATGTCAATACAATACATGATGAAAACATTTTTTTACAAATTGACAAGTTCCCAACTGGAAATCAGAGTAGTGACCAAACAATATCAAAGAAGAGCCATGATCATGTTTTTTCTATATCTTGAAAAATATGATCTAGGTTCTTGATATTTTTTATAGAAATTAAAAAAATTGGAAGATGCAAAAACCCAATAAATTTTACATAAACCCAATTTGTGATTTTGAAGGAACTTTCAAAAGTCTAGAGCAGAGTTTTTGAAGAAGAAAAAAATCAAAGGTGACATTACATGTTCAAAAACCGATCACTGTTAAAGGACATAAAAATTACCAATAATTTATAATATAATGGTACAAAGGTATTCTTGCCATAAAGCAAGAGACACTATTTTCAAGAAATCCAAGGGGTAGAGATCCTGCCACATTTTTTTCTACCCAAGGATCCATTTATAGCTACATAGAGAAGATCAATACAAGAAGAAACTAACTATAATATGAACAAAGACATTGCACCAACATCATGATAAAAGAACAATTACAAAGATTCATTGTCATTAATGTTATTAGCAAGAGGAAAAATAATGCTACTATAAAAAGGAAAAATATTGATATTAATGTTGTTAGCAGTAGCAGAGATTCATTGTCAAAATACAGAAGAAAAAGAAAGATAAATGCTTCTATTCAATCATCTTGTACTACAAAGGTTCAAGGAAGCATTGTGTTGAACATAATAGAAGGTTGAGTTTACATTTATAAAACCTCATATTTCATGCAAAGATTGGCATTAAGAGGAGGATTTGGTGATTTCATAATAGAGATATATTATTTTTATGGAGAAATAATGTCATAATAGAGATATATTATTGTTATGGAGCAACAACATATAAAAAAAATAGTAATCTAAATAACACAAATAGCATATATCATTTCAATAGATAGTGACAAAGAAGATGCAACACAAATGGTAGTGACATTGACATTTTTTTGGCTCCTTTTTTTTTATATATATTTGACCAATTTAATTCATAGAGAAGACACCATGGTAACATTAAAAATAAGAGAATTTGTGATGGTCATAAACACAAAGAGAAACAATATTAATGGAGGGCAGTAACAGGTGATGAGACAAATTATTGTCTCAATTTTGTTATAATCTTCATACTTTGTTGACACTCTTTATGCTCTGATAGACATTTCTAAAACATTTATGACTTATACCTATGTGAACTTATGCTAAGTACAACTAAAGCCACAAAGTCTATGGGTAGCTAAAATGACATGTTTTGCTGACTATTATAAATATAATGCAGTACTTCATATAGTTATTTTAAGCTGTGTTCTAACATTTGAGTAGGAGTTGAAATGTTGACTTGGATACATACATACATACACACACACACACACACACACACACACACACACACACACACACACACACACACACACACACACACACACATATATGTATGTATGTATGTATGTATGTATGTATGTATGTATGCACCAAATGCTACTAACCTTCCATGTAAGCAAGGAGCGGTTCAAAAATGGTGTGACTGCATTTAACAATGAGCAGTACAAAGAGTGGTGCAGCCGTATTAAACAAGGAGCATTAGAAGACCAGCCATGGTGCAAGAATCTAGCACGGTTCCAAAGGATATGCCACTACTAAGAAGGAGTTGTCATTCTAGAAGATATAGGAAATACTTATGCTATATTCCCTCAGTGTTGTTATTCTGTTATCTGCACTTATTGTAATATGTCATGGTTGTTTTATCTCCTCCTTATTTGGCAAGGTTTAATCAGACTTTTCTATTATGCTTTCAATAAGCGTCAATCCTCTATATAAAGGGATTTGACTGATTTAGATAGGTAATGAGAAAATATAGAATGGTGTATTCAGTATAGCAGAAGTTTCTCTTTTCTATTCTTCATGAGTTGTTCAATTGTTATGTAACCAGTTAAGGAGAATATAATGGAAGAGTAATTTTGGAGTATCTTTTGTGTTAGTAGTTAGCAGAAGCCAACCAAGGGGGCCCACTTGGGAGGTGGATTAGATTAAGATAGAGTAGATTTGCTTCCTACATTTTCTGTGCTTTCAAGTAGAAGTTAATGTTTTACTCCTACAACATTACTATTGTGGATGTTCCTGCAGCACTTGTAGAGATAGACATAGTGAATGTTTTGAGTTGATAGATAGGTTTAAAATAAGTTCACCAGCTTTCTATAGTAATTCCATTAAGTATTCAAGGGTGTTTACTTTCTTGCAACAATAACATAGGTTCCTTTCATGCATTTTATCTTCTTGCAGCATAGGTGTTATAACTCTTAGAGGAACTTAGTGCACAAACTGTGTTGTCCCATTTCAAGTCTACATCACTGGGTTGACAATCTAAATGCATTTCATGATGAGAAAAGTAATCCTTAGCATATATGTATTATTACTAAGAGAGACAATGGCATGATTATCATTACCTATTGTGAGACTATTCATTTTTGGCGTCGTTGCCGAAGATGGTGTCAAACTAGGAACCTTAATGAGTCATTTATTTTTTAGATTAGTTTCTTATTTTTTTAGTCAATATAGAGTAGTTGTGAGCTTTCTTCACGAGTTCATCAACTTACTTGCATGCATCAAAGAAGGTGAGATGTTCATGGAAAATTTCTTCCAAAAGAACCTGTTAAATTGAAAGAAGAATTTGAACTTGAGTTACCATTTCTCGACACAAGTCCTGAGTCTGTTGCATCATCTTCAACAGAAGAAGACACTCATGAAATATTTGACCTCTGCCCTTTTGTAGAAACATTAGCCATTTTCTATAATAATCACAATCTAGGACCACCTGTTGTCCAAAACCTTCCGATCAATAATACTTTCCAGCTACAGTTTTAATATCCAGCACCTCTGGTAATGGTAGCTCCTACATTTCCATTTCCTATTCCAAGTCTTATCAACAATTCTAACCTCAAGAACATACCTACTTAAGCACTACCAAAGTTCTATGGCCTTATTATAGAGGATCTGGACACCTTTTCGTTCAAGTTTGACATACTGTGTCAAAGTTTTGACTATAATACTGACAGTCATAAGCTTAAGCTATTTCCAGCAACGCTGAAGGAGTCAGCTCTTAGATGGTTCATGGGCTTAGGAGCAAATGCAGTAGCTAATTGGGATGGAATGAGAGATTTGTTTCTAAGAAAGTATAAGGAATACTACAAAGGAGGTGATTCAAAAGGAGATGACATCTTTCGTATATCACAAAAAGAAAATGAGACATTGGAGGATTACATATCATGCTTCCTATATAACTTGCAAAAGAACCCTCAACATGCATTGCAGGAGGATTCACAGAAGCTGATTTTTCAAACAGGAGTGAATGATAACTACCTCAAAGCATTAGACCTCATGGCTAGAGGAGATATATCTCAATCTTCCTGGGATGACCTGTAGAAAATTTGTCTAAACTATTCTAGAGTAGCAATGAAGAAAGGAAGAGGATTTTGCTCAACACTGGCTAAAGGAAGTGGCTCTGGTATTTCAAACATGAAGATTTCAAACCTAATGTCAGACTTTAAGAAAGACATCATAAATGATGTCACTACACACCTAGACATGATGACTGCAAAGAAGAAGCATGCAAACGTCAAGGCGCAGCTAGCTGAATACTGTCCCCATTGCCACAAACAAAAGAAGGATTGTTAGTGCAAATTGGTCGCAAACCTGGAGAATCAACATCTTCCAACTAAATACTTAAAGATAGAAGGAGAGGATGAGTAAGTATTCTTTGTTGCTCAATGTTAGCCATGGGCCACAAGACAAGGTATGCCTCAAGACCCATTACAAATTTCAAATTCTTATAATAGTCAGTGGAAAAACCAAAATGTCCAAAGTCCTCCATAGTATAATCAACCCATTTGGAATAATGCTTGGCCAAATAATCAACAGAATCAATGGTATCCTCCACAACAACCCCAATGGCCACAATTTCTAAACCAATGGCAACAACCACAAGGGAATTGGTAGCCCACTAACCAATGGAGAGGACCTCAGCAATGGCCTAATCCAAATCCTAGATATCCATCTTTACCACCTCCAATAAATACACCTGCAATAATGCTACCAGCTGCAAATATAGGTCCTCAAAAGCAAACATAGTTACCTGCTCAACCATAGCCGAATCCCAATAGTCAACAACCACAACAACAAATGTATGTTACTGATGCTCAGCAGTACCCCACCTATGCACTTAACATAGCTAATATACATTTAAGATCAGGTACTACCTTGCTTGCACCTAAACCACCTCTTATTGCCGAAGTGTCAAAAACTCCTGCAACATCAGTACTGATTCTAGAGAATGCTTTGCCAAATATTGCTGCCCCAAAAAATGTTTTCAATTCAGCTAATGTTCATACATCAATTAAACCACCTTTTCCTCAGAGGCTCAGCATGGACAAGCCCATACCAAAATAAGACCAACCATTTGATATCATTGACCAGCTAAAGAACATGCATGTCCAGATTCCCATGTTTCAAGCAATAAAGGATGTCCCAGTTTATGGAAAAGCAATAAAAGAAGTTTTTCTTAAGAAGCCCAGAAGAAAGAAAAAGGATCCTACAATAGTTCATGTTATAGGACAATTGGCTGATATCATGTTAGGAAAACTGGTAATTCCAAAATATTCAAATCTAGGAAGTCCAGTTGTGAACATCATCATTAATGGTTAGTCTGTAAAAAATGCATTAATAGATTTAGGTGTTGCCATTAATGTGATGACTAAGGATACTATGAATAAATTGAGCATTGAAAGGTTGAGAGCTACTCCAACAATATTGCAATTAGCAAACAGCTCTACTATTGTACACACTAAAATGGTGCACTTCTATGAACCATTACATGCAAGGTTGCTCAAGAATGAGGCCTCACAAAGTGGCTCATAGCTCTCTATGCATGGAGTTGCAAGGGACTATGATAAATTTGCTCTCAGCTAGAGCTACAAACTTGTGACCTTGCTAGTCAACCATACAATGAGAGATTCACAATGAAGACAAGGGCAAGAGTGCCAATATCTTCAATGAAATCAAAGTATGCAATGCAAATCTAAATGAGAATGCAAACTATTCTATGAAAATGAAAGTACAAATTAAGCTATTGAAAGGAAATGCAAAGGATTACAACCTTCCTATTTAGACTATGTGAGATTAATCTATTGCATCAAAGGAAACTAAGCTATGAAATGAAGCTAAAATGCAAGAGTGAAAGAATAAGAACAATAGGGTTTCCAAAAGCTCTAAAAGTCTCCAAGAATTCCTGCAGCATAAGATTAGTATTCAAAAAATGATCTGAAAATGGAAGAGAGAGCTTTCCTTTTATAAGAAATGCAAAGGAACGAACCATTGAGATTAAGAGGAAAAAGTCTTAATCGGCGGCGGAGGTTGAAAAATGAGCAATCCATGTGCACAAGTATCCTCCAATGAGAGTGAAGTGTTGACTTTTGAGCCTCATGTGAGACAAAAAGTACTTTTTTCCTTTTTGTGAAATAAGAATAATGCTTTATTTGTGCAACTTAGGACAAGAAGAAAATGGGGCTTTTTATTTAATCAAAAGGGGAGGAAATATTCCTTTTAATCAAATAAAGACTTAGGATAAATGATTATCCCATAGGATAAAAATCTAATATATGATCAAAATTAAGACTTGATCAAGGAATTGATAATGTTAAAAATATTGATTATTGATAAAAATGATTCAGGGTTGATAAATCAAATAAATGGGGCCCAAAGTCTAGGCGACCATTTTTGGGTGCATACATTTGCCCCTTTTTGACTAATGTGTGATCGATCTGGGAACACATGTAGTCAAAGAAGAATTGAAATGTGAGATCGATCTGGGATCACAAGACAACTCAGATGTGAGGTCGATTCGGGATCACATCCGAACAAAGCATAAACAACGGCCTTTGAACATGAGGTCGATTCGGGATCACATTCAAAGTAAGAGATAAGAATCTCAAATTTGAGCAAAAGCTCACAAAATATTTCTGAATCAAGAGCATCAAGATGATCAAGGATGAGAATCCCATAGGTACTGCCCCCTCGGAGTCGAAATTGAAATCATAGAGAGGAGAACAGCGAATTGATAAAGATTTGATCAAATCAGAACAAAATCATAATCGGATGTAAAGGTCAATAGGTTAACTATTAAAACATGCCCTAGCCTGACTAAGAAAGATGCAGTCAAACGTGAGAAAGGAGTGAAGTGAATGAAGATGAATGAAAGACTAGAAGTTTGGAAGATATGGAAATGAAGAAATGACGATGCCCCAACAAAGATCGAAGGATTAGGCCTCAAAAGATTTAACCGACTGCGCAAAAGAAAGGGGAAAATTGAAATGCAATTTTGACTATCAAGATGACCTCAAATTTTAATTTCGAGTTTGAAAATGGATCCAGGACGTCAAAATTAGCTAGGGGTGCAATTTTCACACAACTCCGAGGTGTTTTGAAAATTGGTCAAAAGTCAAAATGTTATAAAAGGGGTGAAAATGTCATTTTCAAAAATCATTTGTCTTATAGTGATTTGAGAATCTTGAGAGCTTTAGAGAGAGAAAATGGCCCAGCAAGTAGGAGTTCCCATCCACAGTCATCGATTCGAGTGCGCCCGGTTGCACAACCGGCCACCACACTATCCTGCCCCGGTATGTTTTTGAAAAACTCACTATTTTTGAGTCATTAATACCTTTTAAGCACGTTTTGTAAAGTTTTTAAAATTTAAAATTTTAAGTTAGGTGATATATCACGCGATACTTTAGAAGTATCATGCCCTTTGGGGATAAATATCGCGCGATACTTCGCGGGTCCCCAAAGTATCGCGCGAACATAGGCACCAGTATTGCACGATATTGGGCGAAATATCGCGTGATACCGGGTGAAGTATCACATGACCCAAAGTATATCACACCACTATAGGGAGAAGTATCGCGTGATACTTCTCCAAAAAAGTAGTATCGCCCAAGGGCAAATTTTGAAATTTTAAGTATTTTGAGCAAAAATGACATGGGTCTAGACAATATTATGTGTTGAAAGATGTGTTAGACTGATTTTTAGGCATCCATCATGATATGTTCTAAAAATTGGCTTGGTTTAATGGCTTGCAGGAGGTCTTTCCGGCGCTGATCATCAGAGCACCGAAGGTGACTGGGCTGAGGTGTGTCTAAGATCTAGATGATCCGGGCAATGCTGACATTAGGGCTATGGGATTCAGGTATTTACTAAGATTCCCAGACATCAGAGCTGACCATGGATTATTGACTGCGCTGGCTGAGAGATGGCATAGCGAGCACAACACCTTCCATCTTCCCATAGGTGAGGCATCCATCATGCTAGAGGATGTGTACAGGATCCTACGAGTGCCATGTCATAGCGAGCCTGTAAGTATAATCATGTTTTTAAATTGTGTAAGTGTAATATTTCCATATGATGAAAACTAACATGATTTGTGTGATGACACAGGTATACTATGATTAGGATGTGACCGAGGGGCGACGGATGATCCAGGAGATGTTCCAGGATGTGACTATCCTGGATCGACATGTCATCTGGAGCGGTTAGTAGAGGATTTCGGCAAAGATTTCCCAGTGCCATGTATTGTGGCATCGATCATTTCACAGATCTTGATGACTGATCACAGTCAGAAGGGATTCCCGCTCGGATGGGCCAGGTTACTGATGGACTTGGTAGGCAGACCTCAGCGCATGGCATGGGGTCCGGCCATACTAGCAGAGATGTACCATGAGCTACATGAGATCATGTACAGGGATAGCCAGTCATGGGTGTGCAGTGCCATCCTGGCATAGGTGTGGGCATGGGAGCACATCGCGGTGATCCACCTGAGGGTTCAGCCGAGGGAGAGGAGATACCCCTACATATATAGATATGTAGGGTTCATATCACATGCTCATACTGGGGATGTGACATATTATAGGAGAATTTTGGATTAGATGGCTACTTTCACATGGAGGCCATACAAGGATGTGGAGGGGTGGAGTGATGCAGATGAGGAGTTGAGCTACATGTTATGCACTCGGCCGTTAGTAGGCCGACACCTAGAGATAGTAGAGAGATTTTGTATCACTCAGGTATGGCGACAGTTTGGGAGGCAGCAGCGAGTCTCGACAGAGACCACTACATACACCTGGGTCAGGGATGAGGAGGGACATGGGTGGCTACCCATGTTAGACTATCATCAGCCTGTCGCAGAGACAGTAGGTATCAGGAGCGAGCCCTGGGAGTATCACCCAGAGGTGGTAGATGTGGGGGCTGATGTAGCATACAGGGCAGAGCGGCGAAGGGTGCCATTCCCTTAGTTTATGATACCAGATGCACAGGCACCAGCACAGGGAGGAGACAGAGGAGATGACGAGGGGGACGGAGGAGACGGAGGGGATGGAGGGGATGGAGGAGATGGCGGGAGGGGGAGAGGGAGGAGGATGGAGAGAGGAGAGGGATCAAGATCAGGTGGTCAGAAACGGTCATGGGGATAGAGATCAGCAATGCCTGAGGATGAGGTGAGACCAGCTTGTTGGTAGGCAGAGGCACAGTAGGACCAACCTTCAGGTGGAGATGATCTGAGAGCGAGGATACAGGCTCTCAAGGCTGAGATGCAGTAACTCTAGATTACTATAGCAATGAGAGACCAGCAGTTACTATGTGCTATAAATGTGTCACACTTGTATGGATCATTACATGCAAGGAAACTAAAAAATGAGCCCTCACAAATCGATCCATAGCTCCCTAGGCATGGAGTGCAAGGGTTTTTAAGAATGCTCTCAGCTAGAGCTATTTAGCCTATAACCTTGCTAGTAAACCATGCAATGGGAGATTCAATGAAGACAAGGGCAAGAATGCCAATATTCTCAAGAATCAAGAATGAAAATATAATGCAATGCTATGCTAGAAATGGAAATGCAAGCTAAGCTGTGAAAGGAAATATGCAAGTGTTACAACCCAAACTAATTAATCTATGTGAGCTAATCTAGAGCATAGAAATGAAGCTAATCTAAGAAAACATAAATATGAAGCTAAGCTAAGAATGCAAGAATGAGATGTAGAATGCAAGAATGCTCCAAATCTCCAAAAGCTCCAAAATGACCTAGAAAACTTGCAGCATAAAGTTAGCATAAAAAGTTGGGGATCCAGAATGAAGAAGAGAGCTCTCCTTTTAAAGGAAATGAGGAGGAATGGACCATGGAGATTAAGATGCAAAAGATTTAATCAAGGGTGGAGCTTGAAAGAGGAGCAATCCATGTGCACAAATATCCTCCAATGAAAAAATAAGAGTTGACTTTTGTGTCCATATGAGACAAAAAGTGCTTTTCCCTTTTTTATAAAATAAGAATAATGCTTCATTTGCGCAACTTAAGATAAGAGGAAAAGTGGGGGCTTTTTATTTATTAAAAGGGGAGGAAATATTCCTTTTAAATAAATAAAAACTTAGGATAAAATGGTTAGCCCATAGAAAATAATCGAATAAATGATAGAACTAGGATTTGATCAAGAATAAGCAATTGATGATTTAGCAAAAGGGGCTAATAGTCTAGGTGACCATTTTTAGGTGTATACAGTTACTAGATCTGAGAGCGGAGTGAGATTAGTAGATAGCTGATCTTAGGGTAGAGATAGCACACCATGAGGTGATGGCACAGGTAGATGCGCTAGAGATCCGACGGGAGTCAGCAAGAGCAGCATATTATCACAGACTCTACCTTCAGGCCGTTCCAGAGGGTGAGAGAGCACCATCATATTCTCAGAGGGCAAGGGTATCAGATGTGGTACTTGATAGGAGAGCCATGCCTCTTCCACCACCATGAGCTTCTCACGAGGGTGGTAGCGAGTCCTAGGGTTAGGTCTTAGGTTGATAGATGTTTAGACATATCTTGAGACATTGATCCAGATTATGGGATCCCATATTGTATATTGTATCACGACATTGATGTATATATGAGATTACTGGATGTTTGATTGTATCATGTGTTTATGTCTCTCTTGTGATGGATGTATCAGTTTATGTATATTATCTTGTCATTTTGCTAAAAAATGCTTATGTACATGCTTATGTATGTTCTCTCTCATAGATGTATGTTTAATTCTCATGTGTATGATATAGACTCATGTTTCTGGAAATGACAGTTGTGATATAGATATGATGATATGATTAACCCCTTGTGATGAATAGGAACAGGTTCGAGATGAAAAAGACAAGGAGTGAAAGACATGATCAAGAAGAAGGAAAGGTGAGCGCAGTCGACTGACAGGTCCACGTAAGATGAAAAGGAGAGCTCTCTCCATATGCAAGAAATGCAAAACTAGACTATCATGACCCTAAAAATGCAAGCTACTATGAAAGTGGTTGACTTGCAAGGTCACAATGCTTATAGACATCTAATTATCATCATCGAGCGTTATTGGTAGCGTCGTAAGATCATACAATGCACACTAGCATAACTATGTGGATATGAATATGATCTTTATCAGATAGAAATGTGGGAATCTCACCTAGGCATCAAAGACATGTAGGTCAAGATGACTAATGCAGTGAGATTACCTAAGTTTGATATGGTGAGATTATGCTTGTATCAAGACACATAAAAATCAAGATAGCTAGAAGCATGCACTCGCATAAAACAGTCAAGGATAATACCTTGTCAATCCATAGTGTCAAGTAAGACCAGCATAAATGCGCATGACAATTAGGATCAATAGAATATGCCCATAAACAGATAAAGAAAGAAAACATGTTCTCATACCCTCAGTCTTCTAGCTATGCATCATTGAAAACTTCTTAGGGAGAGACCACTCATCAAAGAAATCTTCATAGACAACACACAAAGAAAAGAAAGTCAACATATCTCAAGCGAGTTGATTGTTTAAGTGCGTGTGTGTTGGTCATAGAGTCAAACTCTGGTTATCACATCTGCAAATGAGAAATATCGCATCATACTTATACTATTGGGAAAGACATCTGATAAGTGTTAAGAAACACTCGACGCAAGGGTAGTGTTGAAAAACACTATTTTGGGGTGGTGTTGAAAAACACTTGTTGTGAAATGCCCCAAGAGACAAACGCACCTAAAGGACCTATGCTAACAGTTATGCCCCTTAGACAAAGATAAAGACCAATTCCAGACCAAGTCAAATAAGGTCAAGACATGATGGAAAGGCTCAGTGTCGAGGACACATGCTAACAAATAGGGGTGCAAAGGCCTCAAGTAGCGCCTGTTTCCAGGTTTTCACCACTTGGAATCTTTTTTCATTTTTTTCATTTTTTTCTTTTTTTGTATTTTTGCTACCAAGGCGCCTGTTTCCAGGTTTTCACCAAGGCACTTTTTCTATTTTTTTTGAATTTTTAAATTTTTTGATTTTTTTGTATTTTTTCAGGACTTTTTATACTTTTTAGGATTTTTTCAGCATCATATATCAATTTTTTTGGTATTTTTTCAGGATCAATAAGTATGTACAAAGGATGCCCCCGAGACTGAAACAGGCATCAAGGATAGAACTTCTTAAGGTGCACAATGTTGATGGGATCAGGGAGTTGTTCTCCATTGGGATCTGACAGTAAATACGCACCGGTACCAAAAGTAGCTGTGATGACATATGGTCCAAGCCAGTTAAGTTCAAACTTGCCCTTTTGTTCTCTGTTCTGTTGGTTCTTAGGGTTCTCTCGCAAAACAAGATCACCTATTTGAAATTCTCTAGGGCGAACCTTCTTATTGAATGCCTTGGACATACGCTTTTGATACACTCTCATATGATCAAAGGAAGCCTTACGGTTCTCATCTAGAAGTTCTAGTTCTTGTAACCTCATGGCGCGGTAATCCTCATTTGTTATCAATCCTTTGAGTGAGACTCTGAGTGATGGGATCTCTACTTCTAAAGGTAATACTGCTTCAGCGCCATAGGTAAGGGAAAAAGGTGTGGCTCCTGTAGGTGTGTGAATGCTTGTTCTATAAGCCCATAGTGCTGGATTGATTTGCAAGTGCCAATCCCTACCATTCTTGTGCACTGTCCTATGAAGAATTTTAAGAATGGTTTTATTAGAGGCTTCTGCCTGTCCGTTTCCTTGTGGAAAATAGATGGAGGACCAATGTTGCTTGATTTTAAAAATTTTGCATAAATGCTTTAGGTCCTTATTCTTGAATTGACCTCCGTTATCAGTGATAATCTCAGAAGGCACTCCAAATCAGCAAATAATATGATTCAAGATGAACAAAGAGATAGTCTTCCCTGAAGCAACAAAAAGTGGCATAGCTTCCACCCATTTTGTGAAGTAGTCAGTGGTAGTAATAATGAACTTATGTCCACCTGATGAGTTGGGATGAATCTGCCCAACTAGATCAAAGGCCCAGCACTGAAATGGCCAATGAGAAATAGAAGGGATCAGCTCCCTACCTGGAGCATGAATCAGGTTTCCATGTTTCTGACATTTTTCACATGACTTAGCAAAGGCTACCACATCTATCTGCATTATGGGCCAATAATATCCCACCCTAAGAAACCTTTAGGCCATGGTAAGACCATTAGAATGTCCACCACAAATGCCCTCGTGGATGTCAACTAACGCTTGGTTGGATTCCTCCTTTTCCAAGCACCTAAGGAGCGTCCCATCTAAACCCATCTTATATAAATCACTAGAGATAAGGGTGTGATGAGAGGCATGACGGATGAGGTTTCAGCATTCAGAACGGTTGAATGTGTCGGGGATGATGCCATCACGAAGATATGAATAGATAGCACCATATCGGGAAGACTCGTGTGTGACAATGGTACAAATGACATGGCTTTCAGATGATTCAAAGATGGGATGGTGTAGCTCTTCCACCAGGAATTCAAATCTTGATTCATGTGTCTCCAACTAAAGAAGTGAAGCTAATGTGGCCATGGCATCTACAGCTTTGTTCTCTATCCTAGGGATCTGTTGAAACGTCACATAGGTAAAGTAACGTTTCAATGAGTCAACCATCTTTTTGTAGGGTGTCAATTTATCATCCTTGGTTTGATACTCCTCATTGACTTGGTTGATGATTAACTGGGAATCCCCAAAGACATGTAACTCTGTGATGTTCCATTCTATAGCCATTCTCAAGCCATTGGTTAAAGCTTCATATTCTGCAATATTATTTGTACATGGGAATAAAAGTTTGTAAGACTTTGGAATATTGTATCCATGTGGAGAAACAAATAATACTCCAGCACCTGATCCATTTTGCATGTGGGAACCATCAAAGAATATTTTCCAAGTGCGAGTAGTCATATACAAGATGTGTTCATCTGGGAATTCCACTTGAACAGGCATACTATCCTGAACTGGGAAATCAGCTAATTGGTTAGCAATAGCTTGCCCTTTTATGGCCTTCCTTTCAATGTACTCTATGTGAAATTCAGTTAAGACCATCATCCATTTAGCAAGTCTACCCGTGAGGGCAGCCTTACTAAGCAAGTACTTAAGAGGATCAATTTTTGCAACCAAATGTATGGTATGAGCAAGCATATAGTGTCGCAACTTTTGAGAAGCAAACACCACTGCGAGACAAGACTTCTCAATGTTATTGTAATTAATCTCATAGGAGACTAGAGTACGGCTGATATAGTATATGGCCCGTTCTTTCCCAGTATCATCTAATTGAGCCAACAATGTCCCCAAGGAAGACTCTATTGTTAAAATGTATAAAATCAATGGTCTCCCAGGAATAGGCGGCATCAAAATGGGAGGATTAGCTAAATACTATTTTATTTGATCAAGGTTTTTTTGGCAATCCTCATTCCATACACAAGAAGCACCTTTATGCAGCGTCTTATTGAAGGGTTGTGCTCTATCTACCAGCTGTGAGATAAACCTCCTAATTGACTGGAGTCATCCCTGAAGACTTCTCATCTAACTAATGTTTCTTGGAGGTGGCATGTCTAAAATTGTTTGGACCTTTTCGGGATCAACCTCTATTCCTTTTGCTGATATTATAAATCCTAAAAGTTTGCATGAGGTGACACCAAATGCACACTTCTTTTGATTCAATCTGAGTTGAAACTGTTCCATGCGATCTAGAATTACTTCCAGATCATCGAGGTGCGTGTCCCATTTTCTTGATTTTGCCAGGGTATCATCCACATAATCTTTCATTTTTTGTGCATCATATCATGAAAGATAGTGGTCATAGCTCTTTGGTAGGTTGCTCCTACATTCTTTAACCCAAATGGCATGATGTTCCAGTAATAGGTTCCCCATGCACATGTGAATGTTGTTTTCTCATGGTCTTCGGGAGCTATTTTAATTTGATTATATCCTGAGAAACCATCCATTAGAGAGTATATGTCATAGCTCGTTGTCATGTCCACTATCATGTCAATGTTTGGAAGTGGAAAATCATCCTTTGGGCATGCTTTGTTTAAATCTCTAAAATCTGTGCATACACGAATGGACCCATCATGTTTGGAAATTGGTACTATGTTTGAGATCCATTCTGCATAATCGATGGCTCTGATGAATCCAGCTCTCAAAATTTTTTCTAATTCCACTTTGACAAGGAGAGCTACATGTGGATGCATTTTTCTGAGTCTCTATTTCACTAGTTTGAATCCTAGAGCTATGGATAAGTGATGCATTATAAGATTTGTGTCAAGCCCTGGCATGTCTGAATAGGTCCATGCAAAATTAATTTTCTTCTTTTGTAAGAATTGTATATATGCCTTGGTCTCTTCTTCTGATAAAGACTGAGCAAGATGAACTATTTGAGGAGTTTCTTCTGTGTTCAAATTGACTGGTTTTGTTGGCTCAATCAATACTGATGATCTATCCTAGAAATAACTCAGCAAGTTATTAAGTACCCCATCCTTAGGTTCCTCAAAGAGGTTTTCACCCTCAGATACGTCATCTCTTTTTACTATTTTTGGTTCTGATACCGCCACAAAGTGGTTTTCGCCATCAGACCTATTTTTCTTTCTTTCTTTCTCTTTTATTTTTAGACTGAGGTACTTAATATCAAGCTCTGTCATACTTGTTGTTGGTTCACTAGTGGAAGAAGCCATGGGTTCAAGAGCATTCAGATAGCAGGCAATTTTGTAATCATTCTGAAAAGTGAGGAATATAGGCTCTTGATGGTACTGAGACCAGTCAATTAGGTCATAGTGAACAAGGGGTAGGTCAATGACTGGTTCAATATTATTTATGTGAAAGGTGTTATCTTTGGTGACCATACAATTGGGATTCATCAAGTCTTCTCCTAAGATACCCAAATTAGGACTCATCCTACCAAATGAAGCATCGTCCACTAAGGCAATTTGAGGAGTACAATCCTCTAGTCCTACACTAAGCTCATTAGCCGCATCAGGTTGGGTACTATAAGCATGGACAACATCCATGTCCAAATCAACTGTTTCATCTGAAAGTGAGTCCCATTCATACTCATGGGAGTCTATGTCTGAATCATCATTTGGGCCTCGTGATGTAGAAGCCTCAAGGTTAGGAAGGGTTTCCCCTTCTCTAGTGCTAGCATTGGTACTATTTGTCGCAGCTAGGATAGCAACACTTTCCATTATCGATCTAGCAGTCATATAGTCACTATCCGTCGCAGCTGGGATAGTAGGACCATCAAGTATCAAATCTTTTGAATCTCCCCAAAGAAGATTTTTTGAAGGCACCCAATCATCAGACATGTCTTGTTGATTAGAAATATCAGGTGTATAGTCTGAATCACTGTCACTGTCCGTCCCAGCTGGGACAGGGACACCTTTCTTCTTCTTATTTTCAAAACCTAAGCCAACTATGGACTTATTCTTTCATCCAAAAAGGGCATGGTCAAGAGGCTCAGCTTTAGCATCCAACCTATGGCTAAGGGGACCATATCCTAGATAACCCATATTCTTAACCAGTGTATACCCTCTCCCATAAGCTTTAGGTGAAGGAGCAAAGTTTGTGTTGTGTTTGTATTTTTCCTCATGATAGATCCAGTCCCTTACGGCAACTTCCTCTTTCTCTTCCTGAATAGGAACCGAAGACTCAAAATTTTTTCCAAATAATGTCATTGCTGATGACGAAGGTTTCATATTTGGTGATGATCTCCCATAAGACCTAGGAGAGATTGGCATTTTTGTAAAAGAATCAATTTTATAATCTCCCATCCCAAGATCTATGGTCTTAAACTTCTGCTTGCATTGTTCAAGTGAACTACTAGGACTGTCAGCTTCCCTATTAAAGGTACATGTGATCTAGTAGAAATGTTATTAACTGACAAAGCACTATCTCCAGGTATGCAAATTTCTACACCATTATGGGGAAACTTAACACACTGGTGATACGTTGATGGGACTGCTTGCATTTCATGAATCCATGGCCTACCTAGCAAAATGTTGTAGGCTAAAGGTCCAACATCAACAATTTGAAATAAGATATCCTTTTCTACTGGACCAATGCGAATAGGCAAAATGGCCAATCCCTTAGAACTTCTTTCTGCTTCATCATATGCCTTGATTGTGATCTTTTTCCTTGTGTCAATGACGTCTTCAGAATATCCTAGAGCCTTTAACAAACTCATGGTACAAATATTGAGCCCCGCAACCCCATCTATCAGTACATGCCTGACATGGGTTTTATGAATCATGACTTCGATGTGTAAGGCCAAGTTATGTGGGTGACTGATGGGTTTGTCATCTTCTTCTGAGAAGGTGAGGTAATGAGGGCTAGCCAAATGGTTGACCATATTCTGGAATTGATCAATATCTAAGTTGTTAGGGACACTGGCTGCTCACAAAGCATCCTCAAGGACACGCTTGTGCTTAGGGGACAATTCTAAAAGTTCAAAAATAGATATCTGCGCAGGTGTACGTTGCAATTGGTCAATAAGATTATAATTGGAATCAGGACCAATGGCAGATTTAGGAGGAATGCCCTTGGACATGGGCTGCTTAGACTTGCTAGTGCTAGGACCTCTGATAATAATGGGAGCTTGAGCCTGACCCCTAGTGACAGCATTGAGGGACTAGGGCATTCTTCGTGAGTGAGGACCTCTTATCACCATAGCGGGTCTTTCATCAGTCATAGGAGTTGAGTCCACATCATATCCATAAGGATCTTTCCCTCTCACCATGTTGATGTTATCGTCAGCCACTTCAAGCATATTAATCACATTTTCAGCATTTGTGTATGTATAGTTGATAGCAGCCTTACCATGCTTGTTGTTAGAATTTTCCCCTTTTTCATATTTGGGCAAGGGTTCCTTAAAAGCCTTATGATCCGCATTAGTGGTTAAACCATCAACTTGTAATCGCCCACTTTCAATGAGGTCTTGGACAAGATGTTTAAGCCTAAAACAATTTTTGATATCATGTCCAATTCCATTGTGGAAGACACAAAAGGCTTTCTCATCCCACCAATGAGGTTTAGGATCGGGTATGCGGTGCTTGGCAGGATCCTGAGGTTGCGCCAAATTATGAGCAATTAGTGTTTTGAAAATGTCAGCATAGGAGTCCCCAAGTTTGGTGAATTGTCTCTTTTCCTTCTTGGGTTTCCCTTGATACTTGGATTTATTCTCTTGTTGTCCTGAGGACGCTTGCAGCTTCATGGCTTGTACCGCATTGGAGAGATTAAGAACTCCTTCATTCTTAGGTTGTGGTGAGTCAACAACTCCGTCATTGACCACCTGTTTATTCTTATTCCAATAGGAGTTCTTTTTGTCCTTATAACCATGATTGTTGTTGTTTTGGCCATTGTTGTTATTAGTTGATTTAGCCAAAATTCCTTGTTCTTTTAGGACATCCTCTATGCGACAGGCCACTTCGACCATGGTATCGAAAGAATTAAATGGTATCTTTCTTACCTCATATCTTAATTCTGGCACTAAGTTATTCACAATGATATCTATTCTTTCCTCCTCAGGAATTGTCCTGGGATATTTTGAGCACAAACATCTCCATCTTTGTAGGAAAGTGACAAAAGATTCTCCTTGATTTTGTTTAAGCTTGCACAAATCAAGCATTGTGACCGACCTTGATAGATTATAAGCAAAATGCTAAACAAATCTTTGGACGAGTTCTTTAAATGACTTTACTGGAGGAGTAAGGTTGGTGAACCACTCCATGGCTTGGCCTTTGAGACTCCTTGGAAATAATCTCATCAAGTAGGAGTCTTCATGATGAAAAGAAAAGCTCATTATGTAGAACTGTCGAACATGGTCATGAGGGTCACCAATGCCATCATAGTTGTCATAGGTTGGAAACTCAACTTTCTTAGGGAACTCAACCAACACCACACTCTTGTCAATCGGGTTGGGACATATGGAGTCCAAATTAAATGTGCTCTTAGGAGCCCTCATCCTTTCTATGTCCTTCTGCATTTGCATGATCACCTCAATGGTTGAAGGATTATGTTTCTTAATCTTTTGGTGGACATCAAAATCATATGGAACTTTAGCACCTTTGTTGATAAAGCTTTCTAGGAATTGATCCTTGTTTTGTTCCACATATCGTTCTACATATGCTTGAAAGGATGGTTCTTGTTGCATAGTCATAAAATCCATATGATCAAATTTGGCATAACTTCCTCCATGTTGTGAGCCATGATGTGCTCATTGGGAGGGTTGCTTTGAATTTCTATGAGGTGATCGTCTCCTATGATGATCATATCTTGAAACCCTTCTTCCTCTAGGACTTGGGGATCGTGAGGGTGTCTTTGATCTTCTTCTAGGAATTGGTGAAGGGGTAGATGGGGGTGAGTTGGTCCCACTATTGGTTCCCCTCCCGTTGAATTTGCTTTGGAGTTGTTGTGCATAGAGTCTATCTTCTTCTTCTTGGGTGACTCTTTTCTTTATATCCAACAATGCACGTTCCTCTTCTTCTAGTTGTCAGAATTTTTCCTTTTTAGTAGCTTGTTCATCTAAATAGGCTTGCTTCTCCCTCTCAATGCTTCTCAATCTTGTATTTGCATATCGAGAGGTGTCTTTAAGTGGGCAGGATGGTCTCGAATGCCTTATTGCATTGGCTGCATTTATGTGGTGATCACTAGATTCGTTGTTCTGGTCCTCATGTTGTGACCCTGAATCTGAGTGAGCTTGCTTATGATGTCTCTCGGCTCATTGGTGAGCATCAAAATACCTTGCATTGTTGGGAGGTGACTCGGGTGGACTAGCATGAGAAGAACCACCGTACTCTCTTCTATGTCGTTGGAAGATATCCTCAAGAGTTTGATTCATGGCTTCTCTTTGTTGTCGGGTGAAAGTGTAACTCATGTCCATACTTGATGAAAGTGGTACAAAAGAGGTGCTCACTTCACTAGGATTAGCTTCTGGATTAAAAAAAACCTCATATTCACTCTTAAGTGATTGATCAAAAAAGGGTCCTTTTCCCTTATGCTGTCAATGAGTCTTGACGGGTGGTAACTGGCTAAAGGCAATAGGGGGTCACTTCCCTTGATTGACTTGGTACCTTGTCGTAATTGACATGAAAGAAAGATACTCTCAATGATAAGGTGACCTCTCAAAGTGTCAGCGCCAAACTAGGATAATCAAAGTCCTTATTGTCCAAAGAGAAATGAGAAGATAAAAAAAAAAAAGGCTTTACCAACACTGTCAAAGAGGTGCTTCAAATCAAAGGGTGACTACCCTTGCACTTTTGAACCAGGAGGTTGGACTAGGCCAAAATATGATTGAAATTGAGATTTAAATGAAAGTGATTTGGACAATAAGAGCACTAAAATTTTCCAAGAATGTAGCTAACAATCTTAGAGATGAACCTTGGCACCAAGAATGACCTTCTAATTTGACAATTTAGAGTCAAGACAGGTCTCAAACGTCAGAGCAAGAAGCCTACTTGAAGACCTAACCTGATTAACAGCAACTGAAACTGACCAAATTGCAAGCACGATAGAAATTACCCAGGCGATATACTCCAAGCTACTGGGGCGATATACCTATAACCGCGCGATACTTCACCTTATGCCAAATGATATACCTTATAAGAGTCGGCCGATACACTTCAGGCAGGTCGAGTGATAGTCCGTTAAGGGTGAACTATTGTGCAATATTTCTTCTCAAAGCAGGTGATACTTTTCGAACCCGCGAAGTATCGCGTGATACTTTGCTCTAAAGGGCGCGATACTGTTGCAAGATTACTTAACTCTTGACTAGAACTGTGTAAAATTTGCATTTTTGGGTCTATTTGGTCAAAAAATTTGGTCTGAGGGTTGATGTTTTCGATTTCAGTCACAATATCAGCAAAATTTTGGCAGGTTTGCAAACAGTGAGGGATCAAACATGTCTCAAAACACTTGAAACAAGGCCAAAAGAAACCTTGCCAAGACAAACACTTATGATATCAGAACTGAAAAAGCACCTTATGAATGCTACTGATCATTTGTATGTGAGAATGTTTACACTGACATCACACAACCGAAGACAATTCAAGCAAATCTATCCTAAAAAGTCAAGGCTCAATACTTACCAACTTAGCCCACAACTTGATGCCCCCTTGCCTCACACCAAGTGGTTGCCCACAAGAGATGTTGGATTTTTCATGGAAGTGTCAAATGACACAACCAAAGGGACACATATGGTGAGTATCTTAAGGTGATCCGGGTAAACCACTTGGATCAATCCTTGCACTAAGAAGATAAGCGGCTAAACAAGGTGGCTTCTATCTAATGGTTCTTAATAAGGATTTCCATTCACAACACCCCTCTTGCTCCTCATAAAGGACTAGGACCTCGCGGCCTCAAGAGTACCTTAAGCATTCTTGTTCAATGTTTTCCCCATGGTCGCAATCCCATGAGCTACTCACATCAAACGAAGATAAGTGTTATGTCTACCAAGGTTTTTGGTGTCCTTGATAGCCTTGAGATTATAGTGAGTTGGAATCACTTGCCACCAAGGAAAATGATGACAAGGTTGTCCCCACTTGAGTCGTTCCTCTTGATTGCTCAAGAGCAGGCCCGCTAAAGGATTCTAACAACTAAACAAAAAGTGGATCAACTCTTGAGGTTCAAGGTTTTTGGTTCACCACAAGGGTGAAGAGCATACTCCCCTATCTCAAGAATCTCTCCCAAACACACCAAGCAAAGAGATTCAATTACTCTCTTGCTTCCAAAACTTTAAGATGGGTCAAGATTTTCTGATTCACCTAAAGGTGAAGAACATACTTCTCCTACCACCTCAAAATCTCTTTCACAAGGTTTTAAAAATTCCTAATACAATTAGTGAATGCCACACTTGAAAGGAAAGCAAATAAACAAGCAAGATTTTTATTTTTTGTTTTTATGCTCTTTGGGCAGCCTTGCAAAAACTGTTACTAGCCCTCTTTGACATGCAATTTTTGGCAAGCTTCTCAAGCAAAAGGCACCTACAATCACAACTAGTTAGGCTCACAATGTTAGCAAAATCCAAAATCCAAATACAAATGATTGCAAGAAACTGATTTACCTAAGCTAAAAGATGCAGGTTAGACCTATCTAAATACAGTAAAGCAAACCAGCAAACTAAATATGATCAGATTCAGAGGATAAAGCTCGAACTGCAGGTCTTTGTCAGATCAGGTGATATACCCTGAACTTCACCAGTATCGTGCGATATAGTTTTCTATACCCGCGTGATATACCTCGGTTCAGGTGATATACTGCACAATAGGTGGGCAATACTTTGCATGACACCAAGTGATATACCTCAATAATGTCATGCTATTCTTCTCTAGCGTGAAGTGTCACACGCGTATAGTAAGGTATATCACGCAATATACCTGAGAAGTATCACGCAATACTCTGAGACAAAGAACCAGAACCTGCAAAATTTCTAAAAAATAATTCAAAAAATGATGAAAATGCAAGAAACTAAAGGGCAAAGCCTATCTACTCAGGCCCACGGTGGGTGCCAAAAATGTACACACTAAAATGGTGCACTTCTATGAACCATTACATGCAAGGTTGCTCAAGAATGAGGCCTCACAAAGCTGCTCATAGCTCTCTATGCATGGAGTTGCAAGGGACTATGATAAATTTGCTCTCAGCTAGAGCTACAAACTTGTGACCTTGCTAGTCAACCATACAATGAGAGATTCACAATGAAGACAAGGGCAAGAGTGCCAATATCTTCAATGAAATCAAAGTATGCAATGCAAATCTAAATGAGAATGCAAACTATTCTATGGAAATGAAAGTACAAATTAAGCTATTGAAAGGAAATGCAAAGGATTACAACCTTCCTATTTAGACTATGTGAGATTAATCTATTGCATCAAAGGAAACTAAGCTATGAAATGAAGCTAAAATGCAAGAGTGAAAGACTAAGAACAATAGGGTTTCCAAAAGCTCCAAAAGTCTCCAAGAATTCCTGCAACATAAGATTAGTATTCAAAACATGATCTGAAAATGGAAGAGAGAGCTTTCCTTTTATAAGAAATGCAAAGGAACGAACCATTGAGATTAAGAGGCAAAAGTCTTAATCGGCGGTGGAGGTTGAAAGAGGAGTAATCCATGTGCACAAGTATCCTCCAATGAGAGTGAAGTGTTGACTTTTGAGCCTCATATGAGACAAAAAGTATTTTTTTCCTTTTTGTGAAATAAGAATAATGCTTTATTTGTGCAACTTAGGACAAGAAGAAAATGGGGCTTTTTATTTAATCAAAAGGGGAGGAAATATTCCTTTTAATCAAATAAAGACTTAGGATAAATGATTAGCCCATAGGATAAAAACCCAATATATGATCGAAATTAAGACTTGATCAAGGAATTGATAATGTTGAAAATATTGATTATTGATAAAAATGATTCAGGGTTGATAAATCAAATAAATGGGGCTGAAAGTCTAGGCGACTATTTTTGGGTGCATACAACTATCACCCCTAATGGAATGATAGAAGACATAATAGTTGCCTTAGATTCTTGGGAGTACCCTATTGATTTCATGATTCTATCACCAAAGGTCAATCTTGTTGGTTACCCTGTTATCCTAGGACGTCCATGGTTAGCAACAGTTGATGCAAACATTAGTTGTAGATCAGGGAACATGATAATTTTAGATGGGCAAGCCACTAAGAAACTAGCATTGTACCCTCCAGGTCAACCGTGACCAGATTTAAGTACACCTATATGGCTAGATTTAGGAGATGGGGTAGAAGAACTAAATTTTTTGGTTCAGCTCATGATGTTACATAGGAAATATTTTCTAAAGCTGCAAGAGGAAGATGAATTCATTCAGATCATTCTTAATGATGACTATCCTGTAATCAAAGACATATCTGGGAGTTATGTGTTAGAGTTAACTACATATGAAGACAATTTTGAGAGCTATGTATTACCTTCATAACCCAATATTATCCATCAGTTGCTACCTAGTGAAGTAAACACAAGTCCTATCCCTGAAGTGTCCATGCTTGACCTTACAACTACTATTGAGCTTTCTAAGAGTCCTAATCTCCATGTGAATAATAAGCACAGATGGAGCAACTAACCAAACTATTGCAAACACATGAGAAAGCCTTTGCATGGGACTATGGGGATATGAAGGGATTAAGCCCTACACTATGTACTCACAGGATTTATATCAATGAAGGAAGCCTATCACTCCATCAACCCCAAAGGAGGATAAACCCAACATTAAGGGAGATAGTCAAAATAGAATTACAAAAGTTATTAGATGTTGGCTTTATATATCCTATATTTGATAGTAAACGGGTATCACCTTTGGTTATAGTGCCCAAAAAGGGGGGTAAATGGAGAATCTGTGTGGATTACAAGGAGTTAAAAAAATCTACCAAGAAAGATCACTTCCCATTACCATTCATTGACCAAGTACTTAATACTTTAGCTAGTAAAAAGTATTTTTCCTTTATTGATGGATATAGTGGATACAATCAAATAACTATTGCTCCAAAGAACTAGGAGAAGACTACATTCACATGTCCATGGGGGACATATTAATGCAGGAGCATCTCAGGTCCTTGGAAATCTTGTGTCACCAAAAATAATTTAGAGTTTTGTCTGTGTTGCTCAGTTTCTACTTTGACTGAGTTGGTTGGTAGTTGGTCAGTTTCCTTCAATTACCGAGTGTGGTCAGTTCTCTCCTAGGCAGTCGATTATTTCACTGGAGCTCAGCATTGCCTATCTGCTGCTTGGTTATCTTGATTACCGATGGGTTTAGTTTTATTTCCTATTGTGACTGACTTGTGCATTTATATTGGATCACAGATTTAATGTTGGAATCCATCATTGGGAAGTGTGTGGTCGCAGATTTGACTATTAATTTTTTTGATTATGGATCTGAAGGCTGACTCAGCTCGATTGCTTCTTGTATAAATGTAGATGTTTGGTTGTAGTTTAGGAGGTAGTTTTGAGAGAGAAGATAGTAGACATTAGTTTAGAGATTTGTGATAGATCCTCACATGTTTGAGGACTTCTGAGATTCATTGTAATATTAGGCCCTAACCAGGAAGGCCTTACAACTTGGCATGTATGATCCTATTTGATGATAATATATGAAAGATCTAGCATTCTCTCTCTCACTGTTGTTTTTTACTTCCGCATGTGTATTGCAAGCTTGGATCATTAGGGTGCACCATTGTTTGGCCCCTTCTACTTCATGCCTTGCATCAGGTGGTATCAGAGCGAGGTGAGATCTTGATCTAGGTCTACGGATCTAGGTTTGCAGGTTCCTCTTGAAGCCCTAGTTGAATTATTGTGGGGTAGAAGATTACGATCTAACCTACAATTGTAGAGGGTTGTCAAGATGGTTCATGGGAGGTTAGATGCAGATCCAGGATTGGCAAATATGCTAAGGTAGATTGCTACTAGGTTAGAAGCAGTAGAAATGGCCCAAAGAAGAGGTAGACATCTTGAAGATGTTAGTGAAGATGAAATTGAAGAAGAATAGGTGAATGCAAAACCTGCTCCTATTATGGATCAAGGTGAAGAAAGATTTTTGAAAGCTTTGACAAGTCTGAAGTCAACACCACATTTTAATCCTCCTGAGTATAGTGGAAAGCTATATTCTGATGAATTGGTGGACTGGATCACCGAGATGGAAAAGTATTTTGAATATGAAAACATTCTTGAGGATAAGAAGGTGAAGATTGCAAGCACAAAGTTGAAAAGTCATGCATCCTTATGGTGGGAACATCTGCAGCTGGATAGAAAAAGGAAAGGTAAAGACAAAATCAAGGTATGGAGTAAAATGGTGAACAAATTGAAAGGAAAGTTCTTACCTTGTGATTACCAGATTAACCTAGTTCGGTGAATGCAAAGTTTGAGATAGAAAGATAGCTCGGTAAAAGAGTATACTGAGGAATTCTATAGATTAGATATCAGATCTGGACATGATGAAGATGATGTGGAAAGAATTGGTAGATACCTGAATGTTTTGAGAGTTTCCATCCAAGAGAAAATTAGTATGGTCAAATTGGAGAACATTGAAGAGGCTTATCAATTTGCTTTGAAGGCCAAGGAGAAATTGAACAAGAGACATGAGAAAAGAAAGAGAGGTTGAGGTGGTAGATGTTAATATGATTTAGAACAACAGAGAGGGGGGTGAATTAGTTGTTCTCATGTCCAGATGTATAAAACAATCTTCAAAAACTTTTCTTTAAATCAGATCTAACAACTAAAACCAACTCAGTCATCACTGATTTTATAATAGAAACATATAACACTGCAGTCCACTACCCACCTGTATCTAACTTGTAAAACGTAGAAATGTTCAAACCAAAACATTCACATAAGCATTGACACTAGGATTTATAGTGGAAACCCAATTTGGGAAAAACCACTTTGTAACATGCTACTATTATTTTCACTCTTCTGAAGTGAAATTGGTTAAAAGCCAACCCTATCAAAGGTTACAATACACACTATTAGGTGTGACCTGGTTAAAAGATTTCAATCACTCTATTAGAAGTGAGCATTGTTATAGGACTTACATACATTCTATTAGAATGCAACCTTGTTCAAAGGATTTAAACATGTGATTGTTAGGTCAACCTTTGTTAAAAGGATTTAAACAGATGACTATTAGGTCAACCTTTGTTAAAAGGATTTTGACTGCTACAATGGTTAGAAAGTAACAGTAGTACTGATCTGAAAAACATACAACTCATTTTGCAAATATCAAATCCAATTCCGTACACAGATGCTAGTTTACTGACTTTGAAACTTTGTCATCTCCATCTCTAATCTACTCAAAAAATTTCTTCAAGCAATCACCACACTTCTCCTTCAGCCTTTTTGCTTAAACAGTCAATAACATCTACTGATCTTCCAACATCTCTTTTCACCCATGCAGACACATACCTAATGCTTAGGTTCCCTAAATATTTCCTCAATTAGGTTAACTCATATTTTGCTGCTCAATCTCCTTCGTAGATCTTAGGGTTAGGTCAGATTCATTAAATCTACCCTCTTTATGTTCTTCAGCTCCTTTTCTACAAACATCTCAAATCTCTTAAAGATTTACAATAAAATGTTTTTCAGTGCATTCAATGCTTTCAAATAATCAATAAATAAAGTCAACACATTTTACATAATCCAAGAATTTAACAATGTCGGCCCCAAATCTAAATTCTCTTCAAATATAAAAATACTGATGCTCAGTCAATACTGTGATCAACTACTCGGTCTTCATGTAGAAAGCTTGATCATTAATAAAAAATGTTTCCTCAGCTTATACTATATTTCTCGGCAATTAACTGATGTTCGATCGACACTAGAATTTTGCTTGGCATATACTAACTCGGTCGACACTAACATTACTCGGCTTGAACATGATTTCTCCATTTTTGCTCAGTCAAGCCTACCAGTTTAGTCTTCAATCTTACTAAGATAAACAATACATTGTCTCATCATTGTACAACATAGTCAAGTACACTTTGTAGTATCAAGTTAACTCAACCTTTCCTTAGGTGCTATTGTTACCATCCTTTCTTTCCCTTCTTCACAACAATACAATAGATATAGTACTTTCCTAAGTAGAAATAGTCTTACCAGTTAAGGTTTGACATCAATGACAACACAACAATTGCTTCAATTGTAGTTTCCAACAATCTCCCTCTTTGGCATTGATGGAAACACCATATGATATCACCTGAATAACACATGGATTGCCAACCAATCCAAAAACTTATATGTCCATTAGAAAAAAAAAATTGTAATATCCTTAGCTTCATTCTGATTCAGAATCTATTAGCCTCACTTCTGTGACCGTCAAAAATATCCATATCTCCCTCTATCTTGATCCTTCATGTCAGTTCATCATCTCCTTACTTTTCTTTTTAGTATCATGTGTTATTATATCATCTCAGTTCATCTCCCTCTTTGACAAAAAATGCCAAAGCAGCAACTAAAACATACATCCATCAGATGTAGATATTATCTATGTAGCTCAGTGTTTCTCCCTCTATCATATTGCTTATGACTAATTCCTTGTCTTTTCTCACCTTCACAACTCTAGGCCAGTCCTAAAGTGTGACAATCTTCTGCATCAATTTGTCAAATATTCTGTTGTAGCATATTTGATGCAGTGCTCCTAGCTTAACTAGGCAGCCTCAGTTAGGGGAAGGACCCCTAATTGACTTCTCAAATACTCATGTGCTTCTTTAGATAAAGCTTTAGTGAATATGTCTGCTAATTATTTCTTTGTATTCACATATTCCATTTAGACTTCTTTATCTTGTACCAATTCTCTCAAGTAGTGATACTTGATTGCTATGTGCTTGGTCTTAGTATGCATCACTGGATTCTTAGAAATGTTGATAGCACTTGTGTTGTCACAGAAAATAAAAACAAGTTCAGCGATTTCTTCTTTCATGCCTACCAATAATTATTTTATCCATACCGAATTTGAATAGTTTACTGTAGCAGCAACATACTCGGCTTCAACAATAGATTGGGAAATGCAATTTTGTTTCTTGCTCATCCAGGAGACTAATCTCTATCCAAGAAAGAAAGCTCCACCACTAGTACTCTTTCTATCATCTACATTTCCTACCCAATTAGCATCTGTATATACTCTTAGTTCAAATCTTTCATCCTTTTTGTAATATAGCCCATATTTAGTAGTCCCTTTCAAGTATCTCATAATTCTTTTCATAGCCATCATGTGTGTTTCCTTAGGATTGGCAGAGAATCTTGCCACAATCCCAATAGCTAGTGCAATATCTAGTCTACTATGTACAACATACTGCAATTTTCCAATCATGGATCTGTACAAAGTCTGGTTTACTTCTGCAGTATCATCATTCTTAGATAACTTTTGTCCAGTAACCATAGGAGTACTTACTGGTCTAGAATCTTCCATCCCAAAAGTTTTCAATATTTCATTAACATACTTAGATTGTGTAATGAAAATTCCTTTCTTCATCTGATATACTTGTAAACCAACAAAGAATTTGATCTCACCAAATATGCTCATTTCAAATTTAGTTTGAATTTCATTTGAAAATATTTTACACAAAGCATCTTGTCCACCAAAAATAATATCATCCACAAAAATTTTTGCCAACAGGATACCTTTACCTTCTTCATCTTTCATGTACAGATTGCTTGTGTCATTTGTTCTTGAAAATCCAATCTGTATCAAGTAGTTATGCAATCTCTCATACCATGCTCTGGGAGCTTGTTTTAATCCATATAGTGCTTTGTTCAGTTTGCATACCATGTGTCTTCTTTTTGGATCAATAAAACCTTTTGGCTATTCTATGTAAACTTCTTCTTCTAGTATACCATTTAAAAATACAGACTTGACATCCATTTCATATACCTTGAAATCTTTATAGATAGCATATGCAAGTAGAGTTCTTACTCCTTCCAATCTAGTTACAAGGGAAAATATCTCCCCATAATCTATTCCTTCTTCTTGTGCATAGCCTTTGCATACTAGCCTAGCTTTGTTCCTAGTTATTTCACCTTTTTCATTCAACTTAATCCGAAACACTCAATTTGTTCCTATAACATTTTTGTTTTCAAGTCTTGGCACCATAGTCCAAGTATCATTCTTCTCTATCTACTTTATTTCTTCATTCATTGCTTGTATCCAATCTTCATTTTCTAATGCCTCTCTAGTTGACTTAGGTTCAAATTCACATAGTAAACATGTTGGATCCTTTGTCTTACTTTTGGTCAAAATTCTAGTATGTTTTTCTCCAATTATCTGTTCAGGCTTGTGATGTCTTCTTACATATTTTGCCAAAATAGGTTCAACTCTTCTCTCCTCTTTTTCATCAGGTTCCTCAACAAGATTGTCAGATTCAGCTTCGGAATGCTTGGCAACCTCTTCCTGATACTCGGCAGCATTATCTTGTCTCTCAACATGTTCTTGTTCTCTTTCAACACTATTTTCCTGTTGCTCGACATTGCTTACTCGAGACTCGGCATCAGGTGCAAGTCTATTACTTGCCTCTTCTTCTTCTTCAATATACACAAAAGATCTATAATCTTATGGTTCTCTTTTGCTGTCAACTTCATTTCTTTTTGCATACTCATCAACTTTGACATTCACACTTTCCACAATTTTGGTAGTGTTAGAGTTCAAACACTTATAAGCTTTACTTTTTGTGGAATACCCTAGGAATATGCCTTCATCACTTTTAGCATCAAACTTTCCATTCCTATTGTCTTTTAATATATAGCACTTGCTTCCAAAGATTCTAAAGTATTTAACACTCAGTGCATGCCCATGCCATAATTCATAGGGTGTCAGATTTGTACCTTTCTTGATCTGTACCTAGTTAAGAGTGTAGACAACTATAATTATAGCTTCTTTATAGTATTTATGTGCCACATTTTTTTCAATCATCAATGTCCTGGCACAATCCAAGATAGATCTGTTTCTTCTCTCTGCTATACCATTCTATGGAGGTGTTCTAGGTGCAGACATCTGTCTTTTGATTCCTCTTTCATTACAAAATAGATTGAATTCATTTGATGTAAATTCTCCACCTCGGTCAGATCTAAGAAATTTTAGGTTCCTATCTGTCTCCTTCTCAACTTTAGCCAAATACCACTTAAAGAATTGAAAAGCATCAGATTTTTCTTTTAGAAACATTACATGCATCATCCTGGTATGATCATCAACAAACAAGATAAAATATCTAGCACCACAGTAACTTTGTACACCCATAGGTCCACAAAGGTCAGTATCAACCAAATCTAAAATATTTTTAGAAGTAAAGGATTTGCTCTTAAAACTTGACTTTGTCATTTTTCCTAACTGGCATTCCTTGCACATCACATTCTCAGGTTTTTTCAATCTAGGTAGACCTCTTACTTTCTTCTTCTTACTTATTTCTACCAGATTATCAAAGTTAACATGACATAGCCTCTTATGCCATAACCAAATGTCATCAAGTTGTGCAACCATACATGCTTCTTCAAATAGGTCAAGATAGAACAAATTACCTCTAGTATGTTCTCCACTTCCGATCAGTTCACCAGTGGCATCAAATATTTTAGCTTTCTTGTGATGAAATTCCACTCGGTAACTAGTGTTGTTGAGTTGTGCAATATTTAGCATATTATAATTTAGACCTTCAACCCAATATGCATTTTCACAAGAGATCTTATCAGTCGGTTTAATCAAACATTTTCCTCTAACAAGACATGGTGCATCATTACCAAATTTTACACTTTTACCTCTATAATGATGTAAGGTCTCAAACTTACTCTTGTCACCAGTCATGTGATGTGAACAACCACTGTCAATAATCCATTTGTCACTCTTGTTCACATAGGAGATCAATGCAATTTTCTCATCCTCATCAGATTCATCTTTTATTGCAACATAGACTACCTTAATTTCAAAATCATCACTATTAGTATCAGTTTCTTCTTCAACAATGTAACAAGATTTCTTACCTTTTCCTTTGTAAACTTTGTGCCTTTATTAGCTTTTGTCATCTCTTATGTCTTTGTGTTTGCTTTTTCTTTCTTCATCTTTATCATTCCTATCAGGACATCTCGCAACTATATGATATTACATGCAAAATATATAATAGGGAGTTTACCTTTATATTTTCCTTTTCCCCTTCTCAGTCTTCTAACCATAAGAGCTTCTAGATCTTCAAGTTCTTCATCAGAAGTGTCACTGTCACTTTCACTTTCATTTTCACTTTCACTTTAATTGATGTATCTTTCTTTTTCTTTCTTTGGCTTGTTCAGAACTAATTGTGACTTAAAAGCAGATTCAACATTACCAATACTACCAACAGTGAAGTTATCATAGTTAGAGAGTTCAAAAGCAGTCAACTTGCCAACCAAAATTTCCAAAGTAAACGCATTTGCAGAGTTACATCTAGATTCCTGAATAACTGAGATCTTAATAGCATATATAGGACACAGAGTTCTTAGTAATTTTCCAATTATAGTTTCATCATCAATAGTCCCTCTTGCTCCTCTAATAGCATTCACAACTTCTTTTATTCTACCACAATATTGTGCAATGTTCTCTCCTTCTTGCATTCTCATTTCATCAAACTTACCTCTAAGACTCTTAGCCTTAGCTTTCAGTACATTTATGTCACCACCATAGATCTTTGCAAGCGTGTCCCACATCTCCTTAGCACTTGTGCAATCCTTAATGTCCTCAAATTCTAGATAGCTTAGGGTAGATGCAATTTCCAACATTGCCTGATTATGTTCTTGCTTAGCTCTCATTTCTTCGATAGTCAAAGGTGCGATAGGTGAGACATAGTCATTCTCAATGTAGTACTTTGCAGAATCACCAATACCAGCTAGATGCAGCTTCATCAATCTTTGCCATGCAGGGAAGTTTTCCTTATTCAGCTTTGGTACCTCCTTAAACATCCTGATCATTTGCTTCAAGTCCCTTTAAACTTGATTTCTGTAAACACCAATAATAAGCAACATAGCTATGATACCAATTGTTAATATGATTTAGAACAACAGAGGAGGGGGGGTGAATCAGTTGTTCTCAGGTCTAGATGTATAAAACAATCTTCAAAAACTTTTTTAAAAATCAGATCTAACAACTAAAACCAACTTGGTCATCACTAATTCTATAATAGAAACATATAACATTACAGTCCACTACCCAGCTGTATCTAACTTTTAAAACACATAAATGTTCAAACCAAAACATTCACACAAGCATTGACACTAGGATTTATAGTGGAAACCCAATCTGGGAAAAACCACTTTGTAACATGGTACTATTATTTTCACTCTTCTAAAGTGAGCTTGGTTAAAAGCCAACCCTATCAAAGGTTACAATACACACTGTTAGGTGTGACCCGGTTAAAGGATTTTAATCACTCTGTTAGAAGTGAGCCTTGTTATAGGACTTACATACATTCCATTAGAATGCAACCTTGTTCAAAGGATTTAAACATATGACTGTTAGGTCAACCTCTGTTAAAAAGATTTTGAATGTTACAATGGTTAGAAAGTAGCAGCAGTATTGATCTGAAAAACATACAACTCACTTTGCAAATATCAGATCTAATTCCGTACACAAATGCTGGTTTATTGACTTTGAAACTTTGCCATCTCCATCTTTGATCTGCTCAGAACTTTTCTTCAAGCAATCGCCACACTTCTCCTTTAGCCTTTTTGCTTAAACAGTCAATAACATCTACTGATCTTCCAATATCCTTTTTTCACCCATGCACACACATACCTAATGCTTAGGTTCCCTAAATATTTTCTCAATTAGGTTAAGTCATCTTTTGCCGCTCAATCTCCTTTGTAGATCTTAGGGTTAGGTCAAATTTATTGAATCTACCCACTTTATGTTCTTCGACTCCTTTTCTATAAACATCTCAAATCTCTTAAAGATTTACAATAAAACATTTTTTAGTGCATTCAATGCTTTCAAACAATCAATAAATAAAGTCAACATGTTTTACATAATCCAAGAATTCAACAATGTTGGCCCCAAATCTGAATTCTCTTCAAATATAAAAATACTAATGCTCAGTCAATACTATGATCAACTACTCGATCTTCATGTAGAAAGCTCGGTCATTACTAAAAATGTTTCCTTGGCTTATACTGTCTTTCTCGGCAATTAACTGATGTTTGGTCGACACTAGAATTTTGCTCGACATATACTAACTCGATCGACACTAACATTACTTGGCTTGAACATGATTTCTCCATTTTTGCTCGATCAAGCGTACCAATTTAGTCTTCAATCTTACTAAGATAAACAATACATTGTCTCATCATTGTACAACATAGTCAAGTACACTTTTTAGTATCAAGATAACTCAACCTTTCCTTAGGTGCTATTGTTACCATCCTTTCTTTCCCTTCTTCACAACAATACAATAGATATAGTACTTTCCTAAGTAGCAACAGTCTTACCAGTTAAGGTTTGACATCAATGACAACACAACAATTGCTTCAATTGTAGTTTCCAATAGTAGATTCCCTAGAGGAAGAGGTAGATCTAATGGTGAAAATGGTAGATTTGAACCAGAAAAGACAAATCTAGACAAAGGCAAGACCGAGTGGAAAGGTGAAAGTTCTAGAGGCAGAGGCAGTAACTACCAAGGTGGTTATGGCAGAGGAAGTTTCTAAGGAACTTGTTACAATTGTGGAGAAGAAATACATAGATATTTTGAATGTACAAAAGCTAGTAAGAAGGCTGGTAGTAGTAGAAATGCTTCGGTGCAAGAAGAGTCACCGAATGAACTTGAGAAAGAAAATAACTTGATGGTAAGGAGAGCACTATGGAATGAAAGAAAGAAGGAAGATCCGGTAAGGAAAAGTTTGTTCAAAACCAGACGTAGAGTTTCTGACAAAGTTTGGAAGGTAATCATTAACAGTAGTAGCTCCGAGAATCTGGCATCTGAAGAGATGGTCACAAAATTGTAGTTGGAAAGGTTGGTACATCCGAAGCCCTATTAGATTTCATGGATCAAAGATGAGCATACACTCCTGGTAAGTGAACAATGTTATGTGAATTTGAAGATTAGAAAGTACTATGATAAGGTGTTGTGTGATATCATGCCTATGGATTGTTGTCATATTTTGTTGGTTAGACCTTGGCAATATGATAGACATGCTATATATGATGGGAGATTGCATAAGTCTACTATTGTGGCTGATGGAAAGAAACAAATCTTGTTACCATTAATGGAAGTACCTGTTAGTAATATTTGCACATCTGTGAAATTTTGTTTGATGGAAGGAAGAAAGTTTGTTAACTCTTTGAAGAGGAATGATGTATGTTTTGTTGTGATTCCTAACAAGCCAAGTAAGAAAATAGATGATAATGTCCCTGAGGAGATTGATAAGTTACTCATCGAGTACAGTGATATCATTTTTGATAATGTACCTGATGGTTTGCCACCTAAAAGAAGCATTGATCATTGTATGGATCTAATCCCTGGATCTAGTTTACTGAATAAGGCACCTCATCGGTTGACACCTACTGAGAATCAAGAATTGAACTGCCAGATTCAAGAGTTGCTGGAGAAAGGCTTGATCAGAGAAAGTTTGAGTCCTTGTGTAGTACCTGTTGTATTGGCACTGAAAAAGATTGGAGAATGGAGAATGTGTACTGATTCTAGATCAATAAATAAGATAACAGTGAAGTATAGGTTTCCTATACCGAGAATGGATGACATAATGGATAGCTTGACTTGAGCAAAGTATTTCACAAAGATTGATTTGAAAAGTGGGTATCATCAAATTAGAATCAGAGAAGGTGATGAATGGAAAACTGCTTTCAAGACAAAAGAAGGTTTGTATGAGTGGTTGGTTATGCCTTTTGTTTTAACTAATGCACCAAGTACTTTTATGAGGTTGATGAATGAAGTTTTGAAGAAATTCTTGGGTAAGTTTGTGATTGTATATCTTGATGATATTTTGATATTCAGTAAGACCAGAGAAGAACATTTGTTGCATGTTAGACAAGTTTTGCAGAGGTTGAAAGAGGAAAAGTTGCTGATAAATCTGAAAAAGTGTTCATTCATGAAAGAAGAGATTGTGTATTTGGGATTTGTTATTTCAATTGATGGTTTGAAGATGAATCCTGAAAAGGTTGAAGCTATTTGAATTGGCCTACACCTGTGAATGCTAGTGAGGTAAGATCATTTCATGGTTTGGCAAGTTTTTACCGAAAGTCCATAAGGAATTTCAGTTCAATTTGTAATGCTATGACTGAGACTATGAGAGGAGACAAAAGATAATTCAAGTGGACACATGGAGCTGACATACGTTTTGGGACTCTAAAGCAAAAGGTTGCTAAATTACTTGTTTTGGCATTACCTGATTTCAGTAAAGTATTTCAAGTAGAATGTGATGCAAGTGGAAGTGTAATTAGAGTTGTGCTGAGTCAAGAAGGTAAACCTATTACTTTCTTTAGTGAAAAGTTCAATGATGCTAGAAGGAAATATTACATGTATGATCAAGAATTCTATGCTATTGTTCAAGCGTTGAATAAATGGAGACATTATTTGATATTGAGTGAATTTGTGTTGTATACTGATGATAAGGCTTTACAATATTTGGGTAGTCAGAATAAGTTGAATCAGAGACATATGAAATGGGTTGAGTATTTGCAGAGTTATACATTTGTGATAAAGCATAAGGGTGGAGTCACTAACCGAGTTACTGATGCATTGAGTAGAAGAAGATCTTTGATGATCGAGATGAAAATTGAAGTTCTTGGTTTTGATGAGATGAGAGATTCTTATGAGTTTGACCCTGATTTTTCTAAGCCATGGAGAAAGTGCAGAGCACCTATTTCAGATCAACAAGACACTAAATGGGATGAATATTTTATTCAGGAAGGTATGTTGTTTAAAGGTATTCAGTTGTGTATACCGAGAGGATTAATGAGAACTAATCGGATAAAAGAGAAACATAGTAGTGGTTTGGCTGGACATTTTGGTATTGATAAAACATTGAATTTTCTTAAGGAGAAGTACTATTGGCCGCAGTTGTATAAAGATGTTTAGAAATTTGTGAAAAGTTATGGAATTTGTGAAGTTGCAAAAGGAGTAAGTCAGAATACTAGATTGTATACACCGATTGTTGTTCCTGAGAAACTGTGGATTGACATCAGTATGGACTTTGTTCTTGACTTACCGAAGATAGTAAGAGGTAATGATTCTATATTTGTTATTGTGGATAGATTTTCTAAAATGGCACATTTTATACCTTGTAGAAAAACATCAGATGCAGTACATGTAGCATATCTTTTCTTTAAGGAAATTGTCAGATTGCATGGATTACCGAGGAGTATTATCTTTGACCGAGACAATAAATTTGTTGGTTATTTTTGGAAAACACTTTGGAAAAAATTTGGCACTGAGTTGAAATATAGTTCTACATTTCACCCACAAACCGATGGATAGACTGAGATTGTGAATAGAAGTTTGGGAAATCTTTTGAGATGTTTAGTTGGAGACACACCAAGTAATGAGTATTCTGTGTTAGCACAAGTAGAGTTTGCATATAATAATTCAATGAATAGGAGTAATGGAAAGACACCATTTGAGATTGTGAATGGTACACAACCAAGAGGAATATCTGATTTGAGAGACATTGCTGATGAGAATAAGAAAAGTGTTGAAGGAGTAAAGTTTGCTGAGTATATGAAGACATTGCATGAGGATGTGAATCTGAAGCTGGAAGACAGTAATAAAAAATACAAAGACAGAGTTGATAGATCAAGATGACATAAAACTTTTGATGTTGATGATGAAGTGATGGTTCATTTGAAGAAAGATCGATTTCATGTTGGAACATATGGGAAGCTGAAGATGAAGAAGTTTGGACCTTGCAAGATTCTGAAGAAATTTGATAGTGGAAATGCATATGAAATTGAGTTACCTAATGACATGGACATATCACTGATTTTTAACATTGTTGATTTGTATGAGTATCATGAACCTAATGAATACATGATAGTACCAACAGAATATCCTAAGAACCAGAACGATGAAGTTGAACAGATTTTGAAGGAAAGAGTTGGCAAGAGTACAAGAGGAAAATAGTACATGGAATATCTAGTTAAGTGGAAGAATAGACCAATGGAAGATAGTTCATGGATTTCACAGTCTAAGTTGGATGCAGCTAGGACCAGACCTACCAAATGATTCAGAGAATCATTTCTAAATAACCCCAAGTGTCTGATGCAGGATCATCTCGGGTCCTTGGCAATCTTGTGTCACCAAAAAGAATTTGGAGTTTTGTCTGTGTTGCTCAGTTTCTACTTTGACTGAGTTGGTCGGTAGTTGTTCAGTTTCCTTTAGTTACCAAGTGTGGTCGGTTCTCTCCTAGGTGGTTGGTTATTTCACTGGTGCTCGGCATTGCCTATCTGCTACTCGGTTATCTTGCTTACCGACAGGTTTAGTTTTATTTTTTGTCATGGCCGACTTGTGCATTTATATTGGATCATGAATTTAATGTTGGAATCTATCATTGGGAAGCATGTGGTCCCAGATTTGACTGTTACTTCCATTGATTATGGATCTAAAGGCTGACTTAGCTCGGTAGCTTCTTGTATAAATGTAGATGTTTGGTTGTAGTTTAGGAGGCAGTTTTGAGAGAGAAGATAGTAGACATTAGTTTTGATATTTGTGATAGATCCTTGCATAATTGAGGACTTTTGAGATTCATTGTAATATTAGGCCCTAATCGAGAAGGCCTTACAGCCCAACATGTATGATCCTATTTGATGATAATATATGAAAGATCTAGCATTCTCTCTCTCACTGTTGTTGTTTGTTGCTTCCGCATGTGTGTTGCAGGCTTGGATCATTAGGGTGCACCATTGTTTGGCCCCTTCTACTCCCTACCTTGCATCACATATGCATATTTGGTCCTACCATTTGGGTTGTGTAATGCTCTAGCAACATTCCAGAGGGCTGTAATTGGTATTTTTGTTGACATATCACATGATTGTATGGAGATATATATGGATGACTTTACATCATTTGGAGTGACATTTGAAGAGGCTTTGAAGAATCTTGAAAAGGTGCTAATCCGATGTAAGGAACATAATCTATCCCTTAATAGTGAGAAATACTTTATGATGATGCAGGAAGGAGTGCTACTTGGGCATTTTATTTTAGCACCAGGAATTCAAGTGGACCTAGTTAAAGTTGAGGTAATACTCACATTACCTACCCCTACTAAGTAAAAAGATGTAAGATCTTTCTTAGGACATACTAGATACTATAGATGCTTTATTCAAAATTTTAGTCAAATTTCTAACCCTCTGTACACATTGATTACAAAAGAAGTTGAGTTTATATGGACACAAGCATGTGATGAGTCCTTCCTGTAGCTAAAGAAACTTCTAACAACTGCACCAGTTCACAAAGGACCAGATTGGTCTATTCCATTCCACATCCATATAGATGCATCGGATTATGCCATAGGTTTTGTACTAGGACAAAAGCCTACTAACCTTGAGAATGCAACTATATCAGTAAGAGCCTCCATGGACCTGAATTAAACTACACAGTTACTGAAAAGGAACTCTTAGCTGTAGTTTATGCATTAAACAAATTTTGACACTATGTAACAAGCTATCCCATTTTTGTTCACACTGATCACTCAAAAATAAAATATTTGATGAACAAACCTGCTATAATAGGTAGATTGGCAAGATGGCTTTTACTATTGTAGGAATCTGATATAACAATTGTTGATAAGCCAGGGAAGGCAAATGTAGTTGCTGACTACTTGTCTAGACTTCAAAATGTTGATGAAGACACCACTCAGGTTGAAAATACATTTCCTGATGAACACTTGTTCCACATAGCAATCAAAAACCCATGGTATGCTAACATAGCCAATTATCTTGCAGCAAATAAGATGCCCCCACATTTTTCTTAGAAGGATAGGAAAAAGCTTGCAGAGAAAAGCTTTCAATTTTCATGGATAGATAATAATCTATTTTACACTGGTCCAAATTAGATCATGAGGAGGTGTGTGAGAGAAGATGAAATATATGCCATACTCCATGTTTGTCATGATGAGCCATGGGGGAGGTCACTTTGTAGCAAAGAGAATAGCCCTAAAAATCTTAACAATAGGATATTATTGGCCAACATTACACAAAGATGCAGCCAAGTATATAAAAAAAATGTGATAAATGCCAAAGGATGGGTCATCCAACAAAATCAGATGAGATGCCACTTAATCCACAAGTGGTAATGAAACCCTTTAATAAATGGGGTATGGACTTCATAGGACCAATTGATCCTCCATCAAATGGAAAATCATATATCCTGGTATGCATGAATTATCTGACAAAGTGGGTGGAAGTGAAAGCAATGCAGAATGCCAGAGATCAAAAAGTAGCCAAATTTTTGTATGAGGACATTTTTACCCGTTATGGAGTGCCAAGAGAATTAGTAATAGACCAAGGCACATAGTTCACTTCAAATCTAATCAATGAGCTAATGAAGGAGTATAGTATAAGGCATCGAAAGTCTAGCCCTTACTATTTGCAGGAAAATGGACAGGCAGAGGTGACAAATAGAGAAATAGAGGCCATATTAACAAAGACAATGCAATTGCATCAGAGGGATTGGAGTAGCTGGTTAACTAAAGTAGTATGGGCTTATCGTACAACATGGAAGACCATAAAAGGGTTCACTCCATTTGAATTGGTGTATGGAAAGGCAACAATATTGCCCATAGAATTTGAATAAAAAACATTACGCACAACTTTGTAGTTGAACATCAATCTTCCTACAGCACAATCAGAACACCTACTCCACCTCAATTCCTTAGATGAAATGCAAAAATTAGCATTAGAGAGAATAGAGCTAATACAAAACCAAAGGAAGAGGTGGCATGATTCACATATCAAGAATAAGAACTTTCAAGTAGGTGAATGGGCTCTATTGTATGATTCTCACTTCAAGGTAATTCCAGGAAAGTTGCAGACCAGATGGCTAGGACCATATGTAATTTAGTATGTTTTTGAAAATGGAGTAGTCCAATTGACAACATTGGATCCAGTCCAATTTAAACTACTTGTCAATGGACACTGCTTGCACTTGTATCACAAGCCACAAACCAAAGAGGAATTCTTGCAACAGTTCAGCATGCAAAGTTTAATGACACCTCAAGTAACAGTTCCTGCAGCAGAAGGTGAAAGCCTTCCTCCTGCAGCCTCACCATAACATGCCTTCGAAAATCACCCATAATATAACTTCATTTAATATGAGGTATATTTCTTCATTCACCTTTCTCTCTTCTTCTCTCCAACTCATCTCATTTCTCTTTCTACCACCCACTCAAACACCATGTCACCCACATTTTCTATTTCCAATGCTTTCAATAAAATACCATGTCAGCACTCTTATGCAACCGTCGAAATTGACACTCTCATCAACATGCATTCATGTGTATGGTAACTAATCACCAAGTACAAATCTCTAATTCCTTACTCACTTTTAGCACACAGGTTTAAATAATTATATCTAGTACCGCATTACATGTATAATATAGGTGTTATGCCAGTTTCCCATTCTCCCACTAAATTTATCAAGTGGGGACACTTGTTAATGTTTCATAGGGGGCAGGGGAAGTATAATAAATTCTAAGTGTTATTCCTAAGCCATCCTAGTCACATCCTTGTCACATTAATGTTGTACTTAGGTTGCATTCTATTAATTCTTTTAATCCTACACATTTGTCGTACTTGTAAAATTTTGATTTTCTGAACTTGATGTGACTTGAAAGGACTATAATTAAATTGCAAGATAAATCCCACTTAAAGTTGTGACGTCCTTTGTAATCAATGTCATTATTATTGTTCATGTTAAGCATAACAGAGGTAATGTAAGTGAAAAATCAGTATTTTCAAGAATTGTAATTGAGATTTCAAGAAGAAGGTATTTGCAGAGCGTAAGAAGACCGAAGATTAGCAGTAAATTGGAGAGCAGCAAATTGAAGATTGGGCATTATTAAGATGGGTGGACAATTACAGAAGCATGAACCAGTTCACCATGGTATTTTACTAGCGTATGTTGAAGTAGTCCGTAGATTTAATGCATGCGGCTGGCTGGGGTATTTTTTTTAGTTAACAGAATTTAATGAGGAGTTTGCAATAGAATTTATGGGCACTTTTGAAGAGGGACAAGCAACTGTGTGGGGTTTAACATTTTTTACCACCAAGGAAAGAATTGCAGAGGTCACTGGGTTTCCAGTCATTGGAGAGCACTATCCTAATGAGCATGACGTCGGGTTATCTCGAGCTCAATTCTCCTGACCGTGTGATCCTTCACTTGAAATTACTAAGCAGGGATGCAAGAGATTGTCTCTTCCACCACCATTTCTAGAATTGGCTACCCACATTATCAGGTATTTAACTTGTGAAGGAAGATTCTCAAACCTGCATGCCCATCATTTCAAATTGCTTAGTTGTATAAGGCATAATCTTCAGGTCAATGTTCCTAATTTTCTCTATAATATGTTAAGCATTAGTGTCAAGGAAACACAAAAGGGTAATGCAAATTCCATAAGCCACCATGCCCTAATAAAAATTTTGGTTGAAAAATCCCTTAGGTATGTCTCCCCCATATCCTGGGCAGAATTTGTTCAGTTTAAAACTTTGCAACCCCAAGTTAACCATGTTTCTCAACCTCTAGGGAATGAAGTAGAGTCTTCTGGGCCTACTGAAGAAATAGCTGTAAAAGAAAAAGAACTAGAATTGTCCCCAGAAAGCAAGTCTTCTAAGCCCACTCCAGAGAGTAATATACCTACTTCTTCCACAAAGAAAGGAAAATAGAAAGTTGAAAAATAAATCCCTGACCTAGAAGGTGAAATTCAAAACCTTGTAGTTCAAATAAATAAGAGAAAAAAGGTCAAGTCCTATAGCGTCTACTCCTGCAACATCTACTCCTGTAGCACAAAATCCAAAAAGATCCCATCAAAATAAAACTGTAGTGGTCAAGGAGGAAACTGTGCGTAGAAGCCCTCATATGCAAGGACAAGTGTCTCCACCTTCCCTTGGAAATCCAAATGTTCCAGCACCAAAACCTGCTCTAGAACCCTCTATTGAGAACATTCCTGATGACTCCCCCTTGTGGATAGAACCTCAAAATATGGAGGAACCTCAAAATGTGTAAGAACCTGATAGTGGCATGCCACTGGATGATCAGGGATTGCCTGAGCCAAGCCCTGATGTAATACAAGAGAGCATTCCTATGAATGATCAACCTACTCCTCCACAGCACCATGTATATTCCAATGTCTCCATTATGCCCTACAAATCCTCATGGTTCACTGAGTATTTTCAGCAAGTTGTCGAAGAAAAGAGAAAGAAATATTAGAAGCAAGAATTTCCCTCACCAACAATTCATTCTGTACTCTTTAATCTATACAATCATTTTGTTTTTCAAAAGACCTGGTGGAGACAAGAAAGAGATCAAATGTAGAAAGAGATATTTGATAAGGATGAGGAAATTGAAGCTCTTAAGGAGCAGTTAAAGAAACAAATGCAACAAATGGACAAAGCCCTAAAACTAGCTGATCAGGTCATAGCTTGTAGAACGCCACCTAGGGTATATGTTATTTGTTTAAAAGAATAATTTCTTTTGTTTCAACTTATGATGACAATTAATGGTATTGATTGTGAATTCAAGTCAACCCAAGAATTTTATGGAATATATCAAACTCTTCCCCCATGGTAGAAAAATTTATTATGTGAGTTATATTTGCATAACTTTGTCATCCCACATGAAACAAAGTGGAACCCTTTGCTCTATATAGGGGATATTCATTTGAGGGATCTGATGTCATGGATGCATAATGAAGGAAACTATGACAGGCAACTGAATATTTACAGGGATCTAGAAAAATCTGAACCCTTACCATTAAGGGCTGAATCACATAAGCCTGATGTCCTCTTGAGGGATTGGCTCAATTTGACCTATGGAAAACAAAAGCCAGAAATCAGGGAGAAAGTATTTGCATTAAGAGACAGGGTCTATAGAGAATACTAGGGATTGCCATACTTTTCATTTCAGAGAGGTCTTGCAGGGGTAAGAAGCTGGTGGAATAGATTACCAGAGGCCTTCAAGAAAATAGAGCCACACATCCCAATCAAATTTGAGGCAGCAACAAACAGAGCAACCATACATATGTAGTTGGGGTGACAGGTCAGAAGGGAATTATGGATGCCTTTGTCTTTCTAACCACCTACACTCCTATGGCCCCTATATGACATCAATACTACTAGGTTGGATCACTTGCGGGAGGATCACCAAGGAGATTACTTGGAAAGCACAAGAGGATTTTACTACACTTTCAGGAGTGGAAAGAAGGGAAAGACAACCGTTAGTGACTTCAGGTCTATAGCCAGGAAATGCAATGTTTGAGGACAAGCATTATGTTCAGTAAAGAGGCAGATGATGAGACAAATTATTGTCTCAATTTTGTTATAATCTTCATACTTTATTGACACTCTTTATGCTCTGATAGACATTTCTAAAACATTTATGACTTATACCTATGTGAACTTATGCTAAATACAACTAAAGCCACAAAGTCTATGGGTTGCTAGAATGACATGTTTTTTCGACTATTATAAATATAATGTAGTACTTCATATAGTTATTTTAAGTTGTGTTCTAACATTTGAGTAGGAGTTGAAATGTTGACTTTGATATATATATAAAGGAGCTACTAACCTACCAGGTAAGCAAGGAGCAGTTCAAGAATGGTGTGATTGCATTTAACAAGGAGCAGTACAAAGAGTGGTGCAATTGCATTAAAGAAGGAGCATTAGAAGACCAGCCATGGTGGAAGAATCCAACATGGTTCTAAAGGATATGCCACTACTAAGAAGGATTTGTCATTCCAAAAGATATAGGAAATAGTTATGCTATATTCCCTCAGTGTTGTTATTTTGTTATCTGCACTTATTGTAATATGTCTTAGTTGTTTTATCTCCTCCTTATTTGGTGAGGTTTAATCAGACTTTTATGTTATGCTTTCAATAAGAGTCAATCCTCTATATAAAGGGATTTGACTGATTTAGATAGGTAATGAGAAAATATAGAATGATGTATTCAGTATAGCAGAAGTTGCTCTTTTTTGTTCTTGATGAGCTGTTCAATTGTTATGTAACCAGTTAAGAAGAATATAATGAAAGAGTAATTTTGGAGTATCTTTTGTGTTAGTAGTTAGCAGAAGCCAACCAAGGAGGCCCACTTGGGAGGTGGATTAGATTAAGATAGGGTAGATTTGCTTCCTGCATTTTCTGTGCTTTCAAGTAGAAGTTACTATTTTACTCCTACAACATTACTACTGTGGATGTTCTAGCAACACTTGCAGAGATAGACATAGTGAATGTTTTGAGTTGATAGATAGGTTTAGAATAAGTTCACCAACTTTTTGTAGTAATTCCATTAAGTATTCAAGTGTGTTTACTTTCCTACAGCAATAGCATAGGTTCCTTTCATGCATTTTATCTTCCTGCAGCATAGGTGTTATGACTCTTAGAGGAACTTAGTGCACAAACTATGCTATCCCATTTCAAGTCTACATCCCTAGGTTGACAATCTAAATGCATTTCATGATAGGAAAAGAATCCTTAGCATATATGTATTATTCCTAAGAGATACAATGGCATGATTATTATTACCTATTGTGAGATTGTTCAACAGGAATATCACAAAAACAAAAAAATCATTATTAAACAATGAGATATTTATACATTTGTAGTGGATCACTAAGAGTTAACGAATATTTCAAAAGAAGGGGTAGATTTAATATATGAACAACATATATCCATTTAGAGTAGCAAAGCCATTATATGGACAAAAAATATAAGCATGAAAAAAAAATTATAAAGAGGAACATCACCTTAGTATCAAAGATAGGGGGTACATTTTTATGGAGAGGCAATAGATTAAGTGAAAAATATTCATAGAGTTTTAATACCAAGAAAGAGATGAGCAACAAATCTACTCCAAAAATCATATGGTTGAAGGCAAAGAAAAACCAATTATTTAGTATACAGTTCACGTGCCTGAAAGGGAAATAATTATATTTAAAAAGACTCATATTTCATGCATATTGCAGGCCAACAATATTGAAAGGGCAAGTACACATGTTGTTTGCAGCATATGAGAAAGGTGAAATTGGTAATACTAAAGTGACAATCTCTTTATAATTTGACAATCATGTACAAGGTTTCATAACAACAAAATAAGATTATATTGATGAGTAAAGGGAATGATAATGAATAGTAATCATAAAGAACAATGAAATGATCATTAATGTTTTCAGAGAAATGGTACATATTTAGTAACATTGATTAGATGTTGAGTATCAAAACCCTCTAGTTCCTATGCAAACATGGAAAGACCCATGTAAAATACAAACTGAATAGCTATAGCCTACACATAGATTGAAATCCTTGAGCTTCAAGTTTTACACAAAATATAAAAATCACAATGAGTCACAAGAGCATTTCATCATTACATCAAAGAGAAGATATAGTTGTAGCAATGATGAAAAAATTTGAAATGCTTATACAAAAATACAAAGAGTTTTTGTATTTACCAAACCATCATCCCATGAGTGTAGACAACAATATAAAACATAAGGGTTTCCAAATACAAAGCATAGTTTGTAAGAAATTTAAAAAAGGAAACCTTATGAAACACGGGAGGGTTTGAAATTTCCTTCAATTATTTTTAATACACAACCAAACTTTGAATACATAGAATAAAAGAATGCAACCATAACAAATTTTCAAAGAATAAAGGCATGAAATATAAAAAATGCACAATTTTCTTCATTTTTCTTCAAAGATCTACTCATGGTAACATGAAAAAAGCTATAGGAAGCATGAAACAAAGATTCAAATATGAGAGGAAAATAGAGAATATGTCATATTTTCTAGAAATACAAAGGTTGAAGCATGGAGTATGAATTATGCACCAAATTGAAAAAGGTTTTTTCAATATTTTCTCTGTGGGGAAAACTTGAAATACTCGTAGAAAATTCACAACCTACAACAAAAATATCTCAAAAGCCTAGAAGAATCTCTAGAAAAATGACATTGAAATCCATATAAAACCCCAATATTGGTGGCCCCTAGGAGGAGAAGATTGAAAGGTGAGAAAACAAAATGAAGAATACGTATCGATTTTAGGGTTGTATTACCCTATGTTGACCAAATGAGGGGCATCTTTTTGCTCTCATTTGTTTAAAGATTTCTCCAACTAATACCCCATGGGTATGCACCTGAACATCATATACTTTTGGTAAGTGATGAGTTATATCACTTAATTTTTTATATGTTTCCATAGTTTTGGTTGTAAAAATAATATTAATAAGTGATTAAATTATAAATCATTTTAATATTATTTAGAAAACAAAATAATGGAGGGAAAATAGGATGACTTTAAAAGTGATAATAAATATTTATTTTTTGCACCTTAATATATTAATATTATTAAGTAGCTTATAATTGTCATTTTAATAAATATCATTAAAATGAGGTTGTGAATTATTTTAGGATTTTGATGCCCTAAAGTCATCGTAGGAAATCAAAGGGCTTTTTGCCCATTTTGTTTCTTTTAAAGATTATGTTAAAAGTTGTGTGTGGGGAAGGTTTATACTTTATGATTGAATAATTATAAATTTAAATTAATAGTTATTAATTAATAAAGATAAATTACTTAGTTGGATGGTATAAATTGAATTTTGATGGGGCTTCACGAGGCAACCCAGGTGTAGCAGGTACTGGTGGGATTATTCACAATTGGAATGGAGAAATCATCTCTAAATTTGCTAGACCCATTAAACCTACAACTAATAACATGGCAGAGTGTAAGGCTGTCTTAGAAGGACTCAAATTATGTAAACAACTAGGCCTCTCTAAAATAGAAATTGAAGGAGACTCCCAAATAATAATTAATGCAATCAGAACTAGAAAGACTCCAAATTGGAAACTTAACTCAAAAATAGAAGATATCATTGTAATGTTGGACACTATCCCCCAATTCAAAATTAAACACATTTATAGAGAAGGTAATACATATGTGGATCAGCTTGCTAATGAGGGTGCAAATGGCGAAACTGTATAGGCGAAAGCCTATTAAAATTAGATAATCTATAGTTTTCCTCCATAGCCTAATTAAATATAAAATTGACTTTAAAAATAAAAAAATCTATTTTCAAAAACATCTTGTATCATTAATTAAGATTAATAGCTAAATCAAAAATTTGTAGTTTTAAGAATCAAGGCCTGCTTAAATCTTTAAACATTACATGCACCAAAACACTGGTACATAATTGTAAATTAAAATTCTGAAACTCAATCGGATTACAGGTATATAAGACACCAGTCATATTGTGAAAAATTCTTAAGTTCACCACCTATTGCGTTTAGGATATCTTAAATAATTAGTTAAGATCTTAAATACCACGTTAAGCTAGATCTCAATACATATACAGGTATATTATCTTTTAATAATCTAGGTAGATTAGGCTCTAATTTTTGTATATGTTTCTCTTCGAATAAATATATCTAGGTCGGGGCCTGATAGAAGATATATTTGCACTAGTAGATATGTGTATACAATTCACACTACTCCGTATATTTTTGAGAACATGACCTACTTTAAGTAGTCCCTTTCACTACTGGTCTATATTATGTACCTGCCACAAGATCCCATTTGTTTAGGAGCCCTGTGAAACCAAGACTAAATGCATGTATGGGGCACTGTACTTTTGAAATTCTTCTCACCCAACTATAGTAGCCCGGTCAATTTTAATCTTTAGCTTTAGGGTATCAAATGGTTAAATATAGAGGGAGTTAAGAATAAAATTCGCTAGTCCACTTAACTTATGCAGCCTAAAGCTTTCAACATCTTCCTCCTGATATAGTGAAAAATGATTTCTAAATGTATCATCCAACTATTCCTCTATATACTATGTATTAATTTAACATTAGCCTTTGTTACTAGTTATAGATCCCAGCGGGATCTCCATTCGTATTAGATAGATCAACCTATACACACAGTTAGATATATAACTTTGCCAAATAGATATCATAATACATGAAAATTAGCGTAGAAGAATAAATCTAATCCCTACAGAGTAGTTTGCGGTAGAATGTAGATTTTATGATTGTCCTTGAACTCTTATGTAATTATTAGATATCGCCATACACCTTCAATACTAGGAGTCATATGCCTGTTTTAGAATAAGTTATAAATAATAATTCACTTAATTAATTAATTATTTGCACAAGCACTCATTTCAATCTTAACACTCTCATAAAGGTGTGAACATTCTAGATTATCTAGAATAGCCATGTCTTTTAAGGAGTGATATGTTATGATTAGAATAGAAGATCGTGCATGAGTTCTACAATCATGTAACAACACAAGTTTACAGTGATGATAGTAGGCCAAGTGGTATAGGTGTAAGTATCATGACTATAAACATAGTTGCCTTAAGATTTACTTTTTAACAGTCCCTTTGAATTTATCTCCTAAAATTTTAAACCTCCCTTAGAAATGGAATCTAAACTGATAACCTTTGCAACCAAAGGTAGTCGAGAAATGGCATTCAAAGGCTACATCATGCTGGAAAGATGGAATCAAATCCTAAATCCTCTGTCAAATTTAGCAAGAAGGGTGATTGAGAGAGCTATGGGAGATCACCATTTTGATAATGAATTTACATTTAGGACCAATGGCGTGGTCATTGGACAATTCATAGCTATCTCAGTCTTTATAGGTAAGAGTAAAGATGGCATTATCCAGGTTGCTAGGTGCATCTTTAATGAAGATCTTCTTGAAGGTTTAGAAAATATGGTTTTTTGTATAGACAACCAACTCACTATACCATATCCAGAAATCACCATGAAAATGGAGGTGTCCAAGCTAGAAGCAATCCCAAAATCTCAACGCATCCTTATGGTATCCTTCAAAGATGAAGAATGTTTTGACACCCACTGGCCCAAGATGCTTAGGAATTTAGATTTCCTTTACAATGAAATCCTTCTTGGTGAGATGGACTCAATCTGAGTACTTAACTACTAGAGATATGAGGGCTTCAACATCCCAGGAGACCTGGACAAAGTAGATGCATCGAATCTTCATGTTATGGCCCCTGAGATCCCTAGATGCACGCGTCATTCAAAAAATAAGGTAGCTGAAGAAGAATACATTGTAGTGATGAGGAAGGACAAGAATATCTGGAGTTGTAAGATGATCCAGAAAGGGGAAAATATATGATTTGAGATTTTAAATATCTTTTTGAGGATTTCAATTATATAGCATATCTACAAACCATTTTACAGATGACAATTGATAAATAGTACTATACAAGATTATATTAAACATGCCAATAGGGTATAAATGTAGATAATGCAAACTGTAATTAGCAACATTAATATGCCTATACTTATTATCTTTTTAAATATATTGTAAATATATTACTGTATGTTTTATTAAAGACTTAGATAGAATTCTTTTAATCTTCATAGATTATGGAAAATATTATTTCACTTTTTCTCTTCACAGATTATGTATAATTCATATTTGAATTTTCATTATATGTTTCTTTTATACCTTTGAGGGACCGAAATTAAGGTGTCCCCTAAATTCCATGATCAATACCCTAATAGTATAACAAAAACTCGGTGAAATTACAATGGAAGAATTAAGTAAAACCTCAATTATTTTAGAAAAACTCCTCGCATCCCCTTTAGTAGATGAAGTAATTTGCTATGAATAGCCTTAGAAACCCAAATACCATGGCTATTGAAGTTTATGCATTATAAATAGCCCCTCTGCCTATAACTAAGCCCCATAATACTGCTAACTTAACACCTAAATTTCTCTCTATATTGCAGGAAAGCATGGAAACCCCAGTTATGATTACCTATAATAGGAGCCAACTGGCCTTTGATGGAAGGATTGTGTCTAAACATGTTAAGAAGGTAATGATAAACAAGCATGCCCTCATCATTAGAGCTACCCTCCGCATCTTAGGACCTAAATTCCTTGATAACATGGATAGATATAGAGTCCTATCCAACATCACATCCATGTTTGTAGCAGTCTTATTCTTTTGGGGATGTCCAAAATAGGAGATTTGGAGACTATGTTACAGAATCTTCAAACAAAGATATCTTGGCAATCTAGATAAAGCCCTCCATAATATTAGAGAGGACCTAGCTATTGTGAGACCTAAGTTCTATGATTTGGTATCTATCAAAGGAAATCTCCTTCCTTCTTTCCTCATCATAGCATCCGAGAACCTGGATGCTTTCAAGGATGGAGAAGCTATTGTTAAAAGAAATATTAACTTTTTGCTCCACTACCTTCATATTCGGAAGCCCATGAAGGAAGACTAGTTTTATGAGTATTGGCATCTTGATGAGGTTGGTATTGCAAACATGGAATACTTTTCTGAATCAGAGTTAGATAACCTAGTCAAACTTTGGTTGGAAGAAGCGTAGCATCACAAGAAAAGAAAAATTTGAACCCTTGACTCAAAAAGCTCAGACTCACAAATTAGGATCAACAAAGGTAGTCAGAAAATGGATTTATGTAAACCCCTCGCTTCTGGACTGATGTAGATATTAGCCTTTAAATTTTGATATATTTTAAGAGCTCATTCTATCTAGGATATCCTTTTTTGATAAATGGCACTAGTAGCTTTTAACAATCAAGCTATATGTACTAAAGAGCATCTTAATGAAGAATGGTAAGAATGAATATAAAAACAACAATTGTCAATAACATTCAAATAACACAATATGAAAAAATAGACTAATAAGAAACAAACCTCGAAATAGCTTAACCAACAAAGATACTTCACATTTCGAGAAAGATTTTATATCTGGTTAATTTAAATAATATTATATCAGAAATTTTTGTTACTTCCAATTGATATCATGTTGTTCTTTGGGAAGATCAATTGATCCTAACATCTACTTGTTAGGACTGAATATGGCCTTACTAACTAAAGAAAGAACTAAGACTATGCTACAATTATAGACACCCCCGGTAGCAAATAAGCCCCTACCACTTACTAACATCATAAGTAAAGTTTGGATCATTGAGTCAACTTCTATACCAAAGACATAAGCTATCAACATTCATTACAGTACGCTGCATCTAATATAGGTTTATAATGAGGTTCTTAGAAGCCATGACTCCTTTCAATTCGATTAAAACTCCTTATATCACATGTCATCTTTCCTTTTGAGTGGAGATTTATTCTATACTTAGTAATCCCCTTCTACTAAGGAGATAATTAAATTCAGGGAACTGATTAGTGGCCCATCAAAATAGAAATCAAGTTCTATGAATAAGCCATTTCTAACTAGAATTAGAAGAATCTGGTTATTTGTGTATCTTAGTGTAACTTTATGTGATAGCAAAAGTATTATAGCACTCTGGAAATTCCATGTTTGAGTTCTGATGCTTGTTTACTTTGGCATTACCATGAATTATGCTCTTGTCTCCCTTCAGAAAATGGCATCTTAATTTTGGACTAGTAGAAACTCATAATGCTATTATGGATATGCTTTTGAGGAATTCTTGCATATTCAATTTGGGCTGCTACATAAGTTAAGTTAATTTGGGTTGCTGCATATGTTACATATTTTATTAATCAAGAGGTATTGCATCTCCAAGATTGCTCCCTCACGGCAAATGGATTGAATTTGGTCTCTATACCTAAGTGCATATCTAGTTAACTATTGTAGTACATCTATGTTTTGTTCAACATATTTCTTAATGCCCAGCTTATGGTATTATGTAGCCCCTACGCATGCTCTCACCTCTAAGCTATTAGCTTTAAATTAAGAATCTAATTATATTTCTTATTTTTATTCCTTACTCCTTTGTCATTGCCATTACAGTAGTTTGTACTTTAAGATTATGAATTAATAAATATTTCTTGATAATCAATACCAATAGATATGTTTGGATGTTTCTTATAACTAGATCATGGCTATAAAAGATATGAATGAATGAAAACTACTATTCAGAATCATTATGTATCTTCCAACCATATTGAATTTTTTAGCATAATGGATAATTCTTTTAGCATCAAGAGGATTAGCTTAATTCCTATTGAGTAAAGGTTAAGGATTAACATTGGTTTTAAGAAAGATATACAAAGAAGTATACTTCTCATAAGAGCATGGTGGTAGTCCCTTTGATCTAGCCCAAGAATGTGGGCATCAAACACTACAACATATTTAGAACCAGGTGGTACAAGTGTAGGTAAAGGTATCCATTTTTAAGCTTTCATTTGAATGCACATGCCATATTCTCTCCTATCAATAATTTATAAACTTTGAAACAACAAAATTTTATTATGGTTACACTAACAAGGATCTTAGTCAAAGCTAAAATGTTTTAGGTCTAAAAATCATGAGTCATTGTGAGGAGCCTCCGTTCAGGCGGGACAATCAGGATACAATTCCATATGATCAACAAATTACCTCACAAAATTTTGACTTTATTAGGTACTAAGCTATGTACGCCAATCTTAGAAGGAAGGCCTAATGGGGACTTAAAAACATTGCAGAATTGATTAATTTTGAGATGACATATGTGTAGCTTGTAATAGTTATGAATTTGGTCATGGAGGGTATGCCCTCCTAAAACTTCTTATGTAGCAAATTCGGACTACGGTCTCAGGCAAGGCTGGAGGTTTTCTCAACCCCGCTCTTTCCTACCAGCGCCTGCACTGAGCGGGGTTTTGTTTCTTGTATCTTTTTGTATGGTTAATAAACTATTGGCTTCGGCCTTTTACCGATCAAAAAAAAGAAAAAAGTTTTACAATAGGGTCCATACAAAAAATAGAAAATTTTCTCTCTAACTTGTCTTCTCAAAGCGTAGAAAACAAAAGAAAACTCTCCCTACATGAACTCAACTCCCCTTCAATTTAGAAGTCCCATGCAACTCAAGATAGCTCCAAAAAGCACTTACCTCCCCTACCTTTGCATTATTCAATTTAATATTTATCAAATAGTTTATAATAGACTATGTGGTAAATATTAATTACAAATTGGTTAATGCAAAATTTATATGAAATAATTATATATCCATATTAATATTAAAAAAGATAGATTGTTTAAATTAATCCATCTTTATAAATATTAATATGAATATATAATTATTTCATATAAATTTTGCATTAACATATTTGTAATTAATATTTACCAAATAGTCTATTATAAACTATTTGATAAATATTAAATTAAATAATGCAAAGGTATGGGATGTATGTGTTTTTTGGAGCTATCTTGAGTTGCATGTGGCTTTTAAATTGAAGCGGGAGTTGAGTTCCTGTAGGGAGAGTTTTCTTTTGTTTTGCAAGCTTTGAGAAAAATAAGTTAGAGAGGAATTTTTCTATTTTTTGCATGGAGCATATTGTAAAAAATTTATTAAGTGTTTGCTAATGAAACGCTTAATAAATTATGATATTACTATCGAGATTTAACTATATAGTTTTTAGAGTCAAACCCATTGACCCATATTTCATGAGTAGTGGTTCAAAAGAATTCATCTCTTATGAGAATGAATGGAACACTTAACACTCATTGCTCATGAAACATGGGTCAATGAGTTTGACTAAAAAAAACTACATGGTTGAATTTTGATAGCGATGTAACAATTTGACTCGTTGTGGAAAATATCTCCTACTTATCACTTAATAAATATTAGTTTTGAAATACAAAAATTAAGGATGACAAATGTTGATGAACTACAACTGATTGAATATCTGAATGAACTGAAGGAACATTGATTAGAGATCACCGAGCTACTAAAATGATATGTAAGATGATTAAATCAGTTAATATGTTATCATTGATGTTAATTAGTTTTGACAGTACTTATCATGTTAGTTACAAACATATGAACATCTGTTGAAGGAAGAAAAGATGAAGAATTGAGATATCTACATGAGGAAAAGATGGATATGACAGATAAGGATAAAGTAAACATTGGGTAACTTATCGATGATTCTATGGCTTGATATTGTTGACTTGAGTATGTTACATTAATCTACTATGAAGAAGAGATTTGAAATTGAACATGTTAATGTGGTCAGTAATTGAAGATTTCTATATACACCGAGCCAGTGCAGTGTATACTGATTGACAGTATTAACCGAGCTAGTTTAACTAGTTATGTCTGACGCATTTCTATATTAATCGAGTATGGATGAAAACATTAAATGCTAAAAACAACTGACTAAATTTGATGAGATGGAAATTGTTATGATTTTGAGATTAAGGATGAAGTTAGGTATGAGATCCATGATTGAAAAAATTCACAAAATTCGGAGAAGATCTAAAGGATGAGATTGAAACGTGTTAATGACACATCTACCGAGGAAGGTTTAAGAGGGAAAATGGATGAAGGAGATTAAGCGAAAAAATCTAATGGCTGATATGAAAATGGTTTACTTTTCTATATAAGAGATATGAGTTTCATTATTGAAACATGTTAGAAAGAAGAAGACTACAAAGATTTTGCTTGAAGACTTTATTCATGCATGCCTAATCAAATTGGTTAGTGAAAGAACCAAGACTGCAGACATTACTGAGCGTCAGAGAACCATTTACCAAGTGAAAGTAAGTTGAGAAATATTGAGGAAGTGAATTGATTAATGATTAGAGAATATTTGTATGGGCTTAGCATAGATTTGAATATTTTCAATTGAGTTGTATTTGAATCAGATCAGTACTGTATCAGTTTAACCATTGATTTAGAAAATCTCTTAACCGAGTAGACTTAATAGTCTTATGTTCTACCCTATGACATTCGTTGAATGTAAAGTGTTATCTTGTTGACCCCATAGTGAATGTTGGTCAAAAGTTAATTGTTAGTGATAAATCCTCTAACTAGGTCACACCTAACAGTGTGTATTGTAACCTTTAGCAGGGTTGGCTCTTCACCAAGCTCACTTCAGAAGAGTGAATTATTTTGGGTTACCGGTCCTAGGTGGTTTTTCCCTTAGTGAGGTTTCCATGTTAAATCATTATGTTATGTGTTATTTGTGATGATTTTTTTTCTATCATACTTTACATACTGCATAGTTGATTTAGTCGGTAATCATAGTTGGATAATTATTGGTAATCGGTAAACTAGACAGACAGGTTGATATTTTATGTTACCGAGCTGCATAATTTGTTGGAATTATTTTATAAGGTACATCTTTGTATTTGGGACTATAGGATAATTGATCTAACTAATTCACCCCCTCTCTTAGTTATTCTAACAATTGGTATCAGAGCATATTGGTTTCTTGGAAGAAATTTTTAAGGACTTGAGTAGAAATATTACAAGATGTATAAGATGGAAATGCCAAAGTTGAACAAAGACAACTTTACTACATGGAAAAGCCGGATGAGACTTCACATATCTAGAATTAGAGAATCTGCTATACCTTTACTAGACAATGGCTACATATAATCGACAGTTGGACCTTTGAATCTTGATCAGTTGAGAGATCGTCATGAACACAATATTACTATGATAGAGATTGTTGCTTCTCTATCTGATGCTGAATTTAAGGATGTCAAGGATTGCACTACAACAAAGCAAATGTGGGATAAACTTACTCTATTTTATGGTGGTGATGTGAATGTGATGAGAGCCATGAAAGCTTGAGAGGTAGATTTGATGACATGAAGATGAAGGAAGGAGAGAATATTACACAGTACACAAACTGAATCAAAGAGGTAGTTAATGCTATCTGAGGAGTTGGTGGTATTATTTATGAAGATACAGTGATAAGTAAGATACTGAGAACCTTGTTGCCTATTTATGCAATCAAAATATATGTTATTCATGAAATGAGGTTTGCACCAAATAGCACTCTTACTCTTGATAGTCTAATTGGAAAGTTAACAACTTTTGAGCTGAACAATTTTGACAATAGTGTTGTACCGAGTGTTGAGTTTGATTTTATGTCGTCTCTTAAGATTGATAAATCTAGCAGTAAGCATAATATAAGGAATGAAAGTGATAGTAATAATAATGATGAGCTTGATGAGCTTGAAGCACTTATGGCCCAGAAACTACAGAAAGGTAAAGGTAGATATAAGGGAAAGTTACCTTTAGCATGTTTTAATTGTAAAGAGGTTGGCCATATTGCTGCTAGATGTCTTAACAAGAAAAAGAATGATAAAGACAGAGACTGATCTGGTGATGGGAAGTATGGCAGAAGAAATAACAAAGGCTACTGACACTACAACATAGATAACCAAGATCACAAAGATAAGGGCAAAAAGGCATGTTACCTTGTTGAAGAAGATGACTCTGACACTGACACCTATGATGATATTGAGGTGGTGTTTGTTGCAATGAAAGATGATTCGGAAGAGGAGGAAAGGTATGTAGAAACAACACTTATTTCTAAAGTTAGTAAGAATGATACTTGGATCATTGATAGTGGTTGTACACATCACATGACTAGTGATGAGATAATTTTGATAATCTTGATCATTATAATGGAGGATCGGTGAAAATGGGAAATGACACACCTTGCATGGTTAAAGGAAAATGATCTATTTTATTGAATGATAAAATTAGATGTGATAATGCATACTAGGTAAAATGACTTAATTACAATTTGTTGAGTGTAGCGCAACTGAATAACTCAGCTCACTGAGTTGCATTTGAAAGAAAGAAGGTGAAAATATATGATGAAAATGGAAAGCTTGTCGGAACAAGTGGATAATCAAAAGGTAATTTATTTTATGTTGACAATGCTGAGACTTCTTGTTTATTGGTGAAAAATGAAGATGCATGGTTATGGCATAAGAGGTTATGTCATGTAAATTTTGATAACATGATTAAGATCAATAGAAAGAGAAAAGTTAGAGGATTGCCTAGTCTAACCAAACTTGATCATGTAATGTGCCATCAATGTCAGAAAGGAAAGATGACAAAATCTATTTTTAAAAGTAAGGACTATTCATCTAAAGGAATTTTGGAGTTGGTTCACACCGAATTATGCGGTCCTATGAGAACTCAAAGCTACTATGGTGATAGATACTTTATTTTGTTTGTTGATGACTATACTAGATTGATGACAATTATGTTCTTGAAAGAAAAATATGAGGTATTCAAACTGTTTAAATGGTATAAGGCTAAAGTTGAAAAAGAAACCAAAAAATAAATGAAATGCTTAAGGTCTGATAGAGGAGGTGATTTTGTTTCTGATGAATTCACTAACTTCTGTAATGAGCATGGTATAAAAAGACAAGTTTCTGCACCTAGAACACCAAAGCAGAATGGAATTATTGAAAGGAGAAACTCATCCATTGTTGATTGTTCTAGAAAATTGATGATTGAGAAAAATGTTGCACATATGTACTAGAGAGAGGTAGTTAGCACAACAATATATGTCCTTAACCAAGTTCAACTAAAGAAAGACACAAACAAGACACCTTATGAGTTATGGTTTGGATACACACTGAGTGTAAGTTATTTCAGAATCTTTGGTAGCAAGTGTTATATTCTGAAAGATGATAGGAATGGTAAATTTTACTCTAAAGGTGATGAAGGAATATTCTTGGGATATTCTACAAAGAGTAAAGCTTATAAATGTTTGAATAAGGTTACTAATAAGATGATAGAAAGTGCTAATGTTAGAGTTGATGAGTTTTTTGAAAAGAATGATGAAGAAAGCATGAAGGAGCCAAAAGATTATGGTAGGTTTTATTATGTTGAAGATCCATATTATCTACCAAAGCCATAGGCTGAGTCTACCGAGCATCAGGAAAATGCTACCGAGAATCAACACATGCAAACCGAGAATTAGGAAGAAGCTACCAAGTAAGAAAATGTACCTAAATAGAATGATGAGCAGAGAAGAGATCAAGTGCTAGCAAGATTTTTTAGAAGACACCATCCAGAGAATCAAAACATTGGAGATAAGCAAGTTGGCATGCTGACCCGAACTAAGTTAAGACAAAACACATGCTTAGTTTGTGAGTTTGAACCTAAGAATGTTAGGGATGCACTTGCAAATGAGGAATGGATCAATGCTATGAATGAGGAAATTGAACAAATTGAGAAGAATAAAACATGGACTTTAGTGCCTAGATCGATAAATAAAATTATTATTGGTACTAAGTGAATTTTCAGGAATAAGCTGAATGAAAATGGAGAGGTCACTAGGAATAAGGGAAGACTTGTTTGCAATGGATATGCACAAGAAGAAGGTATTGATTATGGTGAAACCTTTGCACTTGTTGCTAGACTGGAAGGATTTCACATATTACTTGCTTATGTTGCACATAAGGGATTTAAAGTATATCAAATGGATGTAAAATCAACTTTTCTGAATGGAATTCTTGAGGAGGAGGTCTACATAGAACAACCAGAAGGGTTTGTTGATCAGAATTAGAAAGACATGGTATGTAGACTGCACAAAGCTTTGTATGGATTGAAGCAAGCACCAAGGGCATGGTATGAAAGACTACATGCTTATCTTATAAGTATTGGTTTTGTAAGAACTAGTGAAAACATTAATTTGTACATGAAAGGAGGATCTAATGATAACATTTTGATTGCTGAGATATTTGTTGATGATATAATCTTTAGTGGACAAGATCTAATTTGCAAATCTTTTGCTCATGACATGAGAAAGAAATTTGAGATGTCTATGTTTGGAGAGATTAAATTCTTTCTAGGTTTGTAGGTTATACAATAGAAAGATGGGATTTTCATCACACAATCAAAATGCATTAAAGAAGTATTAAAAACTTTTGGCATGGAAGATGCTAAACTAGTGGGAACACCGATAGTAACTAGCTGTAAATTGACAAAGGATGATGAATCTGGAGAAGTAAATCAGACTCTATACTGATATATGATTGGTAAACTGATGTATGTTGTACACAGTAGGCTTGATATTACACATGTAGTGGGGATTGTGGCTAGATTTTCTACAAATCCTAAAGATTCACATATGGTTGCAGTGAAAAGAATCTTGAGATACTTGAAGAAAACATAAGACTATGGATTATGGTATACATTTGAAGGTAAATTTGAACTTAGAGTTTACACCGATGTAGATTGGGATGGAAACATAGATGACCGAAAGAGCACAACTAGTGGAGCATTTTTTTTAGGGGAAAGGCTTGTGACTTAGATTAGCAAGAAACAAGCATGCATTTCTCAGTCTACTGCTGAAGTAGAGTATGTTACTATTGTTGCAAATTGTTCAAATATAGCTTGGATTCAACAAGTGTTGGAAGGGATGAATGAGGTAATCATTGACCCAGTGATTATATATTGTGACAACACTAGTGCTATAAATATTTCTAAGAATCCTGTGATGCATTCAAAGACAAATCATATATCCATTAAGTATCACTACTTGAGGGAACAAGTTCAAGAGAAGCAGGTGAAACTGGAATTTGTAACATCTAAGGAACAAGTTTCTGATATCTTTACTAAACCATTACCAAAGGACACATTTGAATATTTGAGGACTAGACTTGGGGTCCGTCCCCTATCTACCAGTCACTGAGGTGATTTGGAGGTTGCATCAACCTATACTTATCAGAAGATCATTCATGTTGATGCACATAGCTCACACTTTGAATTTTTTCTAAGGTTGTGAAAGATTATAGAAGCTAGAATAGAAATTTGGTTATCTGTACACTGAAGGTACCTAATATGAACCAAACAAAAGAGAATTACTTGGCTGCTGTAGAGCTGTTTGTATATTTTCTTTGGCATTGTTTTCAAAGGGAGAGAAAATCAGTGAGAATGAATATGAAAAAAATTAGTTAGTGAAAACACATAGAAAGGGAGAGACTTGAATATTTGTTGCTAAGAACAAAGGGAATCTGAGAACTGAAAAGATCAAATCCGCAGGGAGAGTCTACATTTGTAATGTTGTTATGTTTTGTAGTGATTAAACATATTAAATTTGAGCTTATCGAGCTACAACATTTACTTACATAGTTGTAGAATACATGTTTGGTATGTGTATGGCATATTTTCATATTGCTTGTTTCCATCAATGCCAAAGGGAGAGATTGATGAACTACAACTGATTGAATATCTGAATGAATTGAAAGAACAGTGTTTAGAGATCATCGAGCTATTGAAATGATATGTAAGATGATTAAATCAGTCAATATGTTGTCATTGATGTAAACTAGTTTTGACAATACTTACCATGTTAGTTACAAACATCTAAACATCTGTTAAAGGAAGAAAAGATGAAGAACTGAGATATCTACATGAGGAAAAGATGGATCTGACAAATAAGGATGAGGTAAACATTGGGTAACTTATTGATGAGTCTATGGCTTTATATTGTTGACTTGAGCATGTTACATTAATCTATTATGAAGAAGAGATTTGAAATTGAACATGTTAATGTGGTCAGTAATTGAAGATTTATGTATACATCGAGCTAGTGCAGTGTATACCGACTAACAGTATTAACCGAGCTAGTTTAACTAGTTATCACCGATGCATTTCTATATTAACTGAGTATGGATGAAAACATTAAATGCTAAGAAAATCTAGCTGAATTTGATGAGCTGGAAATTGTTATGATTTTGAGATTAAGGATGAAGTTTGTTATGAGATCCACGACTGACAAAATTCAGAGAAGATCTAAAGGATGAGATTGAAATGTTTTAATGACACATCTATCAAGGAAGGTTTAAGAGGCAAAATGGATGAAGGAGATCAAGCGGCAAAATATAATGGCTGATATGAAAATAGTTTACTTGTCTATATAAGAGATATGAGTTTCATTATTGAAATATGTCAGAAAGAAGAAGACTACAGAGATTTCGCGTGAAGACTTTATTCATGCATGCCTAATCAAACTGGTTAGTGAAAGAACCGAGACTGCAGACATTAGTGAGTGTCAGAGAACCATTTACTGAGTGAAAGTAAGTTGAGAAATATTGAGGAAGTGAATTGATTAATGATTAGAGAATATTTATATGGGCTTAGCATAGATCTAAATATTTGTAATTGAGTTATATTTGAATCAAAATAGTACTGTATCAATTTAACCATTGATTCAAAAAATCTCTTAACTGAGTGGACTTAACAGTCTTATGTTCTACCCTATAACATTCATTGAATGTAAAGTGTTATTGTTGCCCTAATTTTCCTTCCATTCAAATTTGGCCTTGGTTTTTATGTCAGGATTTCATCTCCTCAGTCTTGTGAGAAGCTCCCTAAAAATTTCATGGCTTTATCTACTTCCCTCTAGTCTCTGCAACTATTTCTAGGTCCTTGGCTAGGTGAAAAGTCCTTAAAATATTCATAAAAGTAGTCAGTGTTTAAAAAACCCTGCAAACCCTAGCCTTCATTCTATTTGGTCATTACCTTTATCGGCCACTTAAATCCCCAAAAATGCATGTGCACTTTTTATGTCCTTCAGTCACTAGTTCTCTAAGTCGGTCGACGGTTCCTTTTTCCTTTCGGCGATTCAACGACTGCAGTGGTTCTCATAATTGCTAAGTGTTTGGTGATTAGGTCTAAGTATCTTGCGACTTAGTGAATGGTCACATTTGTTCAGTCGAGCAATTGCTCAATATTACTTAGGGTTAAGCTTTAGACTCAGCGATTCAGCGAAGACCTTTGTTCGCGTATTCTCTAAGTTTAACCGTGGTTCATTGAAGTATTTAGCGAACAGGAGATTGCCTTCGGTCGCTAAATTACCAAGTCAAAGTGGGGTTAGTTCTACAGGTAGCGGGTAATGTGTCAGAGTGGGGTCTCGGTTAGGAAGATTGATGGTTGGTGTATCTTCACATAGGCCATTGTCAAAGCATGAGATCTTCAGACGATCGTCGATCTTCTCTTTTGTGCAGTGCTTCAAAACTTTATGTGGGTCCACTACTACGTTGTCCTATGTGGAGGTTCCTGATTGGTCGATAGGTGATGACTGCAAAGACTTGTCAGTGGGGCCTGATCTTTTCAGGAGGTTAAAGTACAACAAGATCTTGCAATTGTTGTTACACCGCTAGGGTAAGATGCATGTTGTTTAAGTTATCGATATAGCAACCATCATTTGATTTAAACCTTATAAAGAGTGGGTCTGATGCCAGTCAGGGTGACATGTTGGTTTGTGATTGGTCAAAGTACATGGCTTGTCAGTGGGTCCAGTGCTGCATATTGTTGATGTGCTCGCCTGTGATTGGTTGTCCAGTGTCGATGAGGATTTACAGGTGGGTCCATTTATCAGAGGGTCTCGGTCTAATAAGGATTGACGGATGGCGCATGATCGAAAGGAATATTCAAAGGCCATGAGATCATACGCTTGCCATTAGATTGGAATCTTGTCTTCAGTGGGACCAATGTTAGAGCCTACTGAGGTGTTTTTTGATGGAGTGGCCAGTACGAATGGAAAGGTGACATGTGGCAAAATGGGCCCAGGGTTTGAAAGCATTCTGTGAATCAGTGACTAAAGGGGTTTCTCTTGTTCGCTTAATGAAACCAAGGTAAGATAAAAGACTCAGTGATTCAGTGAAAAGCCTTATTCGCTAAATTGCTTAACTAGATCGAAGTTAAGAGAGGGGTTTCATGAATATAAAAAAGTCTTCAGTCGCGCAGTCGCTGAATGACTTAAAGGAGAGGAAGGTCGAGGTGGGTCCAAATGTGCTGATATGTCGATATGCTTGATCCTCATTGGTCCAAACATGTTGATATGGACATTGACTTTTCAAAGAGGGGTTTGTGACTATTTCAAGGTTAATCTGGGTTGTTCATCTGCCGAGAAACAAAGGATATCGACGGTCACATTTTAAAATGACCGGCTAGCCGTTAAAATTTCAAATTCAAATAGTTTTAAGAGGGTTTTTTGCTAGTATTTGATTTGCAGGCCACAAGCGGCGAGGCAGTTCAAAGAATTTATGTCTCCAGGACATTTGCAGTTAAAGGAGGGTGATGAGAAAGTCTGGGTGGCCATCATGAGTCATTTCTTGTCCCTGAAGGTACCAGTTATGCATTCATGGCAAGACTTTGTGCAGGAAAGTGGATGAATCCAGGTTCCTTGTCTGCAGGTTGATGTAGTACAGGGATGGGCACACAAACTTGAGGTCTAATCGACCATAATGTTGTAGAGATATATTCATGATCAGACTTGGTTGAGTTAGGGTTAGTTATTATTGGAGATTTTTGTAAACCCTAGTTAGGTTTTAACTCCTACCTACGTGCAAAAAGAGATGTATATATTGTATTTTTGGAGCTTTTGAGCTCAGAGTTAGACAATTGTAAAAGAGAAATTCACCTTTCTTGAGAGTTATCTATGGCATTTTCTCTGCCCTCTGGCTTATACAGTTGTAAATCTTTCATTGATGATTCAAATATTACAGAGGTATTTTGTGACATCTTTTCTATCCCTATGCTTCCTTGTCTAAATTATCTCTTATTGAATCAAAGTATATGATGTTTTTGGTGGTATCTTAGGGTTCCTGATCCCTCTCTCTTTTTGCTATTGTGTGTTATTGTGGATGATTAGATGTGAATGCTTTTGTGGGTATACTTCAACCCCCTAACAATCTTGTCTCATTCCTATGCTGAGTTGTAGAAGTGAATGTTTGTTTGTAGGTCATAAATTGTGTCTAAATCCTCAATAATGCTATTGTTTGTGAAATCCTCTTTTTCCCTGAATAGCCTCTTTTTTATTGCAGACCCTTCTATGAAACACTTATGCAAGCCTATTCAGTGAGTTGTGATCTCCTAGACCTAAGTTGTTCATTAATTTCATCCTCTATACTAAGATTCAAACCCGTAATTTCAGTGTATCACCTAGTAGGTAGTTTCCTTTCAAGCATTTTTTACTTTCAAGTACTCCTTCTATCCCTTTCCCTCAAAAGATTTAATTTTCATGTCAAGAAGCAAATTAAAGTGATTATCTAAGAGGAACTAGCCTAGAACTTGGAGGTCTCAACTTAGTTAGCATAGGTCCCATAACCTAGAGATGATTCCCATGTTATACTAGGTTATCAAGACTACAAGAGCTTGAAACAAGGGTGCAAACCTAGTGTATAACAATTCTGGCATGCCCGGTGGGACTACAAAAGAAATTATTATTTGAAGATTATGTCATCTCTGATATACAGATTGCATAATATAGACCTTTAGAGGTTGTTCTACCAAGTATATTTGGCGACTCCACTGATTTCAAGGATCAAGTCAACCTTGTTTAAGGTTTATGAGAAAGATTGAGACTAGGAGCTCAAAACCCACTAAATTTTCAGAGTTGCCCTCAAAGGGAAGTCATAAAGGTAGGTCAACTCAAAGAACATCCCTTGCAAGGAGAGTTCAATCAAAACCTCCTGATACCTCATAAAGGAGACCTTTTCCCTTTCATTCTAGAAGAAGAGGCAGATCTCTAACCAGAGATCTAGAAGAGGATTCAAACCCAACAGTAAATACAACTCATATAGTTGTTAATCTTCAGATTCCAACTCCTGCAATGGCTAGGCAGTTTGCCTTTGCACCTTTCAACCAAGGAAGTCCATTAGCCTTTTCTCAACATCATGATGTGCCCTTGGTGGCACTTAAGAGTATACCTGATTTCACTGGCGAAGGGTAGACAACTGCTTTTGAACACATAAGAGATGTGACCACCATTTGCAGCATACACAATATTACCCAAGAAGATGTGGCCACAAAATTATTAGCAGCCTCTCTAAAAGGTAAGGCTCTTGAATGGTTTAGAACTCTAACTGTTGGTTCTATTACTTCATGGGATGAATTAGGAGATGCATTAAGTAAGTATTTTGAGGATAAATTAGATAACTTGTCTCTGGTTGAGCAGTTAACAACCATTAAGAGAGACCCTCAAGAGCAAATTGACGATTACAACAATAGATTCCTCAAAACATGGAATAGAATTCCAATATTTGTAAGACCATCAGTTGACCATGCTTTTCTATACTACTTGCAAAGTCTAAATGGTCAAATTTTTGTCATGATCCAATCTATGGGTGGTACTTCCTTACCCCAAGCCTTTGACATAATTGTCAGGGCTGAGAACTATTTAATCCAAGTAGGCATGATTGCTAGAAGGCCACCAATGCCCATCTTCCCTAGCCTTCAGCCCATTGCACCTGCCCAAGTACCCCCATTTACCCCTATTCCCACCATATTGGCACCCTAAGCTAGTACCAGTGGCCAAGAGCTAACAACTAGTTTCTCTCAAGAGCTGCAAGAGATAAAGAATAGTCAAGAAAGTAGTAAGCAGGAGATGAAAAACTTGTTGCAAACCTTGACTAAAGAGGTCACAAATCTAAAGAAGCAAGGTCAAGGAATCAGACCATCCTTTCAGCCACAAGGCCAAGGTCCTAATCAGCAATATCAAAATCAAGGATAGCCTTATCAACAAAATAGGCCACCATACCAAGGAGGGTATCAAGGGAAAAGACAAAGTTTTAATCAGAGACCATTCCAACCATATAACCCTGCACCTCTCAATTCTACAAATTTGGTGAGGGATATGGTTCCTAGTCAAAACAATATGGCTATGGATAATGAATGGTGTTTTCCTTTTAATCAGCCTCATAATCAGGCTACATGTTCAAATGGATGGATGAACCTAGCTCTAATGGTTCAAAATGCCTCACAAGCTCAATCAGAGGTTTCATCCAGTGGGTCAGTTCCTCAACAAGAACCACAAGAAAATGAGACTGCTCTTTTCAATTGGGAGCAACTAGACTTCAATGGAGTCAATGATGAAGTTGCCTTCGTTGCCTATACAAGAGAAAAAAGGAGAGCTCAAGACATGGAAAGAGAAGATTCCAATGCCAAGGCCACTACATTTATAGAGCCACTGTAGCAAGCTACTCCCATCACACCAAAGGAGGCTCCTGCCATTACAAAGAAAGAAGGCCAACATTCTAAAGAAGTGGAGCCCATCATAGTGAAAGCACAATAAAGAGTACACACTGTGACACCTTTTAATATTGTAGACAACATGAAGAAAGTGAATGTCACCATGTCTATGTGGGACTCTCTAGCTATTCCGGGGCAGTCTGAAATTTTGAAGAAGGCCATGATAGAAGTGGCAACTCCTCAACCTACAAAAGAAACTGCAAAGCTAGTGATGGTTAACATTGATCAAGAAAAGGAGGCTCCAAGTAGCAACTACAAGGCCAATGCCATTCAAGGTAGGAATTCAAAGCCACCTCCCTTTTATGTATCTTTAATCATTGGAAAATCTCTAGTACATAATTGTATGGTAGATAGTGGAGCTACTAGCACTGTAATGCCCAAGAAAGTAGCTGACCAATTAGGACTAAAATATGAGCCCTTCCAAAAGAAGGTTACCCAACTGGATGGATCCTCAATCAATACTATAGGTGTGGCCAAGGATACCAGTCTAATCCTACATGCTAGTCCTAATTTCTCCATCCTCCTTGATATATATATCATAGATCTCCCTGCTTTATTTGCTATATGTCTTTCAAGGGAGTTTACAGCCAAGATAGGAGGCTACCTATCTTCTGACTGGTCTCACATGTTATTTCATACAAGGTATGGGACCAAGGTCACCATTAAATCAGAACCATTGGTAGCACACCATATAGAGCCTTATGTGTCTAATACCATCAATGCAAATTGCCCCATATTTGATGACAGTGACTTCCAAACCATTAGTGAAGCAGACACTAAGATAGAAAGTATCCCTAATATTTTACTGGATGAGAGAGCTTCAGAGGCCCAAGAAAATATTATTTGTGATTTTGGTTTGGGAAGTTATTTGATACAAGAAAGTGGAGTCATAGAACCAAGCCTTCTCAAGGAAGATACTGATTCAGAGGATCAGAGCAATTAGGTTTGGGAACTATTTTTTGATGGAGCTAGAAGTAGACACAGTTCTAGTGGTGGTGCTATGCTAGTGTCCGCAAAAGGAGAAAGGTATTATACTACCTTTAGATTTAGTTTCTCCTGTACTAGCAATACTGTAGAGTATGAAAGTATAGTCAATGGACTAGAGTGGGCTAGAAAAAGAGGGATTAAGGCCCTAAAATTTTATGGTGACAGTGAGTTAGTTGTCAGCCAAGTAAGAGGGATAAGTGCAACCAAAAATGACACTTTGAAAGCATACAAACATAGAGTTTGGGATGCAATTGAATATTTCCATGCTTTCAATATTGTTGCTATCCCTAGGAAATTAAACCAAAATGCAGATAGGTTAGCTATTGTTGGATCTCAGTATGACATTCCAAATAGCATTTCAAAAGAAGTGGATCAACAACATATCAAAGTGATTGTTAGACCATCTATTCCTAATAATGATGTCAATTGGCAAGTGTTTGACAATGATGAACAAATTCTGAAATTCCTGTTTGAAGAAGATGTTTTTTCAGAGCATAATCAAGATAGGCTATCACAAAACTATGGTGATCAAGTGATACAACTTAAGTCTAATAAGATGCCTAGAGGTCTTGTTACATTAGAGACTATCTTCAACAAGGATGATGAAGTTAAGAGAAGCAAAGCTAGCTTGGTAGTCCAACAAGAACATTGTGTTGAACTAGAGTTGGAACCGGGTAAGAGCTTACAATTTGGAAAAGTGAACACTGAATTGGAAAAGCAAGCTTATACCCAATTATTCAAAGAATTCAATGATGTTTTTGCATGGCAATATGAAGACCTTAAAGGTTTTGATCCTGCCCTTGCTCAGCACACTATTGAATTAGAACCAAATGCCAAACCAGTGAGGCAAAAGCAAAGGCCTGTTAATCCCAAGCTTGAGCCACTCACGCATAAGGAAGTGCTCAAATTGATAGAAAGAGGTATCATCTACCCCATCAAGCATACTAGTTGGGTTTCCAACCTTGTTCCTGTCAAGAAGAAGAATGGAAAATTAAGGTTATGTGTTGACTTCAGGGATCTTAACAGGGCCTCTTTAAAAGACCGCCATCCACTACCTTCTATGGAACAAATCTTACAATGTGTCTCTGGATCTAAGAGATTTTCATTATTGGATGGCTATTCAAGATATAATCAAATCTTAGTGAATGAAGAGGATTAATATAAGACTGCATTTACAACCAAGTGGGGAACCATGGCTTATCAAAAGATGCCCTTTGGTTTGTCAAATGCAGGTACTACATTTCAAAAGGCAATGGATATGACCTTTAAAAGCCTCATGTACAAATTTGTATTGGTCTACTTAGATGACATAACTGTCTATTCAAAGCATGCAGCAGATCACATCAAACATTTGAGGAAGATCTTTGAAAGGTGTAGAGAATTTGGGATATCTCTTAATCCCAAGAAATGTGTGTTTGCAGTTCATGAAGGAAAATTTTTGGGATATGTAGTATCCAAAGAAGGGATCACAGTAGATCTTGAGAGAATTGCAGCCATCTTAGAGCTACCATTGCCACATCACAAGAAAAGTCTCCAATCTTTCATAGGAAAGATTAATTTTGTTAGGAGGTTCTTGCCTAACATTGCAGATTTACTAAAGCCTTTGACAGCCATGTTAAAGAAGAGTTCAACTTTTAGTTGGACCAAGGAAGGGAAAGTCAATTTCCAGGCTATCAAAGAGGCCTTAACAGAAGCCCCTGCTCTCCTAAACCCAAATTTTAATAAGGATTTTATCCTTTATGCTTATGGAGGTCATGATGCTATATCTGCAATGCTGACTCAAGAAAATTTAGATGCATTGGAGCAACCCATTGCTTTCTTTAGCAAAGGTTTAGAAGAGTTTGAATAGAGACACTCTTTTGTGGAAAAAACATGTACTCACTGTGGTAAAGAGCCTTAAAAAGTTTAGATATTTGTTGACCCATAGCAAGGTACACTTGAAGGTTACTAATCCAAGTGTCAAAGAATTTTTGCTTTCCAAGGACCTAAATGAGAAAAGAGTTGGTTGGATCACCAAGGTGATGGAATATGACATAGATATCCAAACTACCAAGCTGGTTAGAGGAAGAGGTCTTTGTGAGCATTTGGCAAAGGATGAAAGTTCAAAGAAATCAAAAACAATAGATGCATCTCTGGTGGTGCATGATATAGAAGAACAAGCCAAGGCAACAAGTTGGTTGCCTAATATGATCAATTACTTGAAGATAGGACAATGTCCTGCAGGCCTAGATTCAACAAAAAGGAGGTATTATAGGTTACAATCAGTTCCTTTTGTGTTGATAAATGAGGTTCTTTTCAGAAAAGATCACAGTGGTGTCCTTTTAAGATGCATTGATTTAGAAAAGGTAGCAGACATCCTATTTGAGTTTCATGATGGACCCTCTGGAGGTCACTTTTCTCCTAGGACTACTGCTTTTAAAATCATGAGGGCTGGATACTATTGGCCATCTATCTTTAAGGATAGTCATGAGTATGTGAGGAAATGCATCAAGTGTGCCATGTTTTCAAGAAAAGAGAGACTTGCAGCCTTGCCCTTACAACCAATCAGAATAGAGCAACCTTTCATGAAGTGGGGTATAGAATTTATTGGTGTGATCAATCCTCCATCTAGTGTAGGACACAAGTGGATAATCACTGCAACAAATTAATTCACCAGATGGACAGAAGAAATTGCATTAAAAGAAGCCAATGAGAGTGTTGTCTTAAGTTTTTATGATGATATAATTCATAGGTTTGGCATTCCAGATTCTATAATTTTAGATAATGCATTGGCATTCACAGGCCTCAAAGTCTTAGAGTGGGTAGTCAAGAATGGCATCTATCTGAATACTAGTTCCAATTATTACCCTTAGGGAAATGGCTTAGCAGAGTCAATAAATAAGAACCTGATTAGGATAATCAAGAAGACTTTGCAAGACAATTAGAGGGATTGGCAAACTAAACTGAAGTCTGCCTTGTGGTTAGACAGAATTACCCCAAAGAAAATCATTGGTAATTCTCCTTACATGCTAGTATATGGTAAAGAGGCCAAGTTGTCTATCTTAGCTGAATTGCCAGCTTTGAACCTGGCTACTCAGTATGCCCTATTTGAAGAAGGGGATCCCTTGCAGATCAGATATGCTCAGCTTATGGAGTTAGAAGAACTTAGAGACAAATCAATGCAGGATATGGAATTCCATCAGATCCAAACAAAGAAAGGTTTTGATAAAAGAGCCAGGATCAGAAATTTCAAAGTTGGGGATGTAGTCCTTAAGTGGGATGAGTTCAGATCCAAGCCTGGCAGACATACCAAGTTTGACTCTTTTTGGGGTGGACCATTTGTTATAACAGAGTGCAAGGGATCTAATGCTTTTCAGCTATCAACTCTTGAAGGAGCTGCCTTGCCAATCTCAGTGAATGGATTTCACTTGAAGCCCTGTTTTGAGGTTAATCCCTCTCTGTAAATTCTTGTAAATGTGTTTTTCTAATTTCTTTCCCTATTTTCTAGGTTAGTTTCCTGCTTTCCAAGAAGTGCCTATGCACAAGTTTTGTCTCTCTATCAATTTTTGTGTTCTTGAAGTGACCCCATGCCCAATGGATTGTTTATAGGCCACTGGTTTTCCATGTCTAGCAGGCTGACATCCAGCAGAAATTGCCAAAATATTGCCCTAATTTTCCTTCCATTCAAATTTGGCCTTGGTTTTTATGTCAGGCTTTCATCTCCTTAGTCCTGTGAGAAGCTCCCTAAAAATTTCATGGCTTTATCTACTTCCCTCTGGTCTCTGCAACTGTTTCTAGGTCCCTGGCTAGGTGAAAAGTCCTTAAAATATTCATAAAAGTAGTCGTTGGTGTTTAAAAAACCTTGCAAACCCTAGCCTTCATTCTATTTGGTTGTTACCTTTATCGGCCACTTAAATCCCCAAAAATGCATGTGCACTTTTTATTTCCTTCAGTTGCCAGTTCTCTAAGTCGGTCAACGGTTCCTTTTTCCTTTCGGCGATTCAGTGACTACAGTAGTTCTCATAATCGCTAAGTGTTTGGCAGTTAGGTCTAAGTATCTTGCAACTCAACGAACGGTCACTTTTCTTCAGTGAGGCAATCGCTCAATATTACTCAGGCTTTAGACTCAGCGATTCAATGAAGACCTTTGTTCGTGTATTCTCTAAGTTTAACCGTGGTTCATTGAAGTATTTAGCGAACAAGAGATTGCCTTTGGTCACTAAATCACTAGGTCAAAGTGGGGTTAGTTCTGCAGGCAGCGGGTAATGTGTCAGAGTGGGGTCCCAGTTAGGAAGATTGACGACTGGCGTATCTTTGCATAGGCCATTGTCAGAGCATGAGATTTTTAGATGACTTTCGATCTTCTCTTTTGTGCAGCGCTTCAAAACTTTATGTGGGTCCACTACCACGTTGTCCTATGTGGAGGCTCTTGATTGGTCGATAGGTGATGACTGCAAAGACTTGTCAGTGGGGCCTGATCTTTTTAGGAGGTTAAAGTATAGTAAGATCTCACAGTTGTCGTTACACTACTAGGGTAAGATGCATGTTGTTTAAGTCAGCGGTATAGCGACCACTGACCGATTTAAACCTTATAAAGAGTGGGTTCGATGCCAGGTCAAGGTGACATGCTAGTTTGTGATTGGTTGAAGTACATGACTTGTTAGTGGGTCCAGTGTTGTGTATTGCTGATGTGCTCGCCTGTGATTGGTTGTCTAGTGCCGACGAGGATTTACAGGTGGGTCCATTTGTCAGAGGGTCTCGGTCTAATAAGGATCAACGGCTGGCGCATGATCAGAAGGAATATTCGAAGGCCATGAGATCATGCACCCGCTGTTAGATTGGAATCTTGTCTTCAGTGGGACCAATGTCAGAGCCTACCGAGGTGTTTACTGATGGAGTGGCCGGTACGAATGGAAAGGTGACATGTGGCAAAATGGGCCCAAGGTTTGAAAGCATTCTATGAATCAGCGACTAAAGGGGTTTCTCTTGTTCGCTCAGTGATTCAGTGAAAAGCCTTGTTCGTTGAATCGCTTAACCAGACTGAGGTTAAGAGAGGGGTTTCACGAATATAAAAAAGTCTTCAGTCGCGCAATCGCTGAATGACTTAGAGGAGAGGAAGGTCAAGGTGGGTCCAAACGTGCTGATATGTCGATATGCTCGATCCTCATTGGTCCAAACATGCTGATATGGACATTGACTTTTCAAAGAGGGGTTCATGACTATTTCAAGGATAATCTGGGCCATTCATCTACTAGGAAATAAAGGATATCAACGGTCACATTTTAAAATGACCGGCTAGCTGTTAAAATTTCAAATTCAAATAGTTCTAAGAGAGTTTTTTGCCGCGAGTGGTGAGGTAGTTTAGAGAATTTATGTCTCCAGGACATTTGTAGGTAAAGGAGGGTGATGAGAAAGTCTAGGCAGTCATCATGAGTCATTTCTTGTCCCTGAAGGTACCAGTTATGCATTCATGGCAAGACTTTGTGCAGGAAAGTGGATGAATCCAAGTTGCTTGTCTACAGGTTGATGTAGTACAGGGATGGGCACGCAAACTTGAGGTCTGATCGGCCATAATGTTGCAGAGATATATTCATGATCAGGCATGGTTGAGTTAGGGTTAGTTATTATTGGAGATTTTTGTAAACCCTAGTTAGGTTTTAACTCCTACCTATGTGCAAAAAGAGGAGATGTATATATTGTATTTTTGGAGCTTTTGAGCTCAAAATTAGACAATTGTAAAAGAGAAATTCACCTTTCTTGAGAGTTATCTATGGCATTTTCTCTGCCCTCTGGCTTATACAGTTGTAAATATTTCATTGATGATTCAGATATTGCAAAGGTATTTTGTGACATCTTTTCTGTCCCTATGCTTCCTTGTCTAAATTATCTCTTATTGAATCAAAGTATATGATGTTTTTGGTGGTATCTTAGGGTTCCTGATCCCTCTCTCTTTCTGCTATTGTGTGTTATTGTGGATGATTAGATGTGAATGCTTTTGTGGGTATACTTCAACCCCTTAACAACCTTGTCTCATTCCTATGCCGAGTTGTAGAAGTGAATGTTTGTTTGCAGGTCATAAATTGTGTCTAAATCCTCAGTAATGCTATTGTTTGTGAAATCCTCTTTTTCCCTGAATAGCCTCTTTCCTATTGCAGACCCTTCTATGAAACACTTATGCAAGCCTATTCAATGATTTGTGATCTCCTAGACCTAAGTTGTTCATTAATTTCATCCTCTATACTGAGATTCAAACCCCTAATTCCAGTGTATCACCTAGTAGGTAGTTTCCTTTCAAGCATTTTTTACTTTCAAGTACTCCTTCTATCCCTTTCCCTCAAAAGATTTACTTTTCATGTCAAGAAGCAAATTAAGGTTATTATCCAAGAGGAACCAGCCTAGAACCTGGAGGTCTCATCTTAGTTAGCATAGGTCCCACAACCTGGAGATGATTCCCATGTTATACTAGGTTATTAAGACTATGAGAGCTTGAAACAAGGGTGCAAACCTAGTGTATAACAGTTATCTTGTTGACCCCATAGTGAATGTTGGTCAAAAGTTAAATGTTAGTGATAAATCCTCTAACCAGGTCACACCTAACAGTGTTTATTGTAACCTTTAACAAGGTTGGCTCTTCACCGAGCTCACTTCAAAAGAGTGAATTATTTTGGGTTACCGGTCCCACGTGGGTTTTCCCTTAGCAGGGTTTCCACATTAAATCATTGTGTTATGTGTTATTTGTGATGATTATTTTGCTATCATACTTTACATACTGCATAGTTGATTTAGTCGGTAATCATAGTTGGATAATTACTGGTAATCGGTAAACTAGACATACATGTTGATATTTTATGTTATCGAGCTGCATAATTTGTTGGAATTGTTTTATAAGGTGCATCTTTGTATTTGGGACTATAGGATAACTGATCTAACTAATTTGCCCCCCCTCTCTATTATTTAAACAAAGACATGGTCATGCAAGGTTTGCATACCCTAATATCACTGTGAGAGAAAGGTGTTTTTGCCTTATTGTTTATTAAAGTCTTTTGAATTAATACTTGAGCTTATAGAAAGGCTTTTGTGTCTTTGAAAAAATAAATATATATATTTTAACTAATATTTATTAGGTAATATAAGATCATTACTTAATAGATATTATTTAAAATTTAATATTTATTAAGTGATGCATTGTCTTGCATTACTTAATAAATATTAATATAAATATATTGTGAGTTTTTCTATTTTTGCATGTTTCATAATGAAATTAATATTTATTATATGGTGAATTATAAACCACATAAATAAATAATAAATTTAAATGTAAAATTAGAAAAACATTGCATGTAATTATGAATGCGATTTGATTTCACATGAGGAAAGGAATGAGTTTTCTTGAGCATGCTTTTTTGGAGACCGATTAGAGAGATGATATTATTTTATGTTTTGCATGAATTTTGATTGCAAATGATAACTAAGTGTTATATTATGAAACACTTCGTTAATCATTATTTTAGTGCAAAATTAGGGAGATAATGCATGCAAGGTTTTTTTGAGTCTATGTGGTCAATGAGGGGGGTTCTTTTCTACATGAATTATGGATAGTTTTGAAGTAGTTTCAAAAGTCATTATACATCATTTTTGGAGCCCATGTGATGCATACATGCATAAAAATAGTTTTGGGGCCTTTATAATGCATTATAATAATTTAGGCGCTAAATTAGGCACTAATTTAGGTGCTAAATTAGGCACTAATTTAGGTGCTAAATTAGGCACTAATTTAGGTGCTAAATTAGGCACTAATTTGGTGCCAAGTTAGGTGCTACTAATTTATGTGCTAAATTAGGTGCTAAGTTAGACACTACTAATTTAGGTGCTAAATAGTGTTTGATTTATGACCCATTTATTCTGTTCAAAGCAAAAAATTGACAAAAATAGCACTATCCCAATAAATAGTTCTGACTTTTTAGAAAATTGGATAAAAATACATTGAAATAGTGGGTGGAAGCAAAAAAATAGAGCAAAAAATGGACCTACTCATAGGGATTTATTGTAGTCTCAAGAGAGGGATTCTAGGAATTTTTCTTGAGATTCACCCTAGTTCTCTTGATGGGCTCAAACTCCCCCTAGCCTTTCTCATTATCTACATCCAAATCCACAAACACCTTCTCTTACTAAAATTTATCCATAATATCCACCATGATCTTCATCGTTTCAACAGTATTGTTGATGATTATGTGGCTTTGAGTCATGATCGTTTGGATGGAAGCTTGGATATTCTTAGATTCCTCCTAAATTTGAGACAACCTAGCCCGCTGATTTTTTTGTCAATTTATCAATAGCCTCTTGTTGAGGTAGTTAAAAACATAATTCTTCTTAGTCTTTGTCCACTAAATATAGCCTACTTGTTGACCAATGGCTGAAATATCCTCTCTGACGGTCTTTCCAGGCTTAGATGACTCCATCACCTCCATTTTAATTCTCATGGCTCTTTATTTCACTTGCAACTCCACCTCATGAAAAACCCACTTGAAAATACTAAAAGAGTAAATAGCATTATCTCTTGCCATCCCTAAAAGATAAGACAACTTCTCACGATCTGCACTAAAGATATTGGCATTAGGGTTCTAGGGAGAATTAACAACAACCAAACCCTCACCCCTTGAAAAATGCTTTCTATAAATAGGGGAAACAATAGGCTTATGATAACCAAGGCTAGGAGGGGCATGCAATGCCACTTCAAGACCCTTCACAATATTGTTATTGTTCTTCCTTTTGTTCTAAGAGATCAAAGGGGGAGGAGTAAACTTAGTTGCACTCTCAATGTTAGAATAAGTAGAAATGGAGGAAAGCATAATTTTCCTCTTACCCTTCCCTTTAGAAACAAGCCCTTTAACAACATTCTTAGTTTTAGTTTTGACCTCCTTCTTAGGTTTTTTGGAGAAGAAAACTCTTCTTCCTCATAAACAAAGTGCTCTTCTCCATCTGAATCTCCACTAGAGTTCCCCACACTAGTATCCTCACCCTTTGAGATAGAAATGTAATTAGAAAGGGTAGGGTGAGCCCTAAAATGATCATCAATCAACACAAGTAAACCCTCATGCAGCACTAGACACTTATCTAGGTTCTCACTATGATCATTGATGCTAGCAGAAAGGGAAGACACCAAGTAGTAAGGGAAAGAAACCCTAGTATGATGCTTGAAATGATTCAAAAAAATAAAATGATGGCCAAAGGCCCTCGTAAAATGACCATCCAAGGTAATAAATTCCATAGGTACCTTTAAAACTTGCCCCCAAATAGGCTTGATTTTCCAAATGTCATAGCAATGCTTAGATTTTTGCTTGAGTTTCTCGCGTTCCTCCTCTTATTTCAAAATTTTTTGCATTGCCAACTCAAAGTAATTATTTTCCTTTTAAAACTTCATTCCCTCTAAGGATAACCTCGTCACCTCCACAATTAACTTCTTATCTATATTATTCTTCCTTCCATGCAAGTTGATGCAACCATCTATCCAATTATTAGCAAAATACTATGTAATATTCTTATTCAGCCATATTGTCTTTCTAAATAAGGATGAATTCCACCCCTCCTAACAAGACACAAAATTGTGGGCTTCTTCTTCCATTTTTCATAGTCCATGGGCTCCACATGACGCCTATCACCATCCATATTTAGCTCTTTCAAATGACAAAGAGTACTAAGAATAAAAAAATTTGAGAACCAAGTAGGGAAGAAAAGTTGGGCAAGGTCCCAAAATAACCACAACACATGTGAGGTACAATTACTCGATGCTTCCTTGATACAATCACCACAAACTAAAATAATTATAACAATGTAATTCCAAAAGGAAATTTTTCCATGCCGCCAAATAATGAGATGACTCATAATTATATGGTAAAGTCACTAATACCTCCCCCATGGGTTATGTCATAATGAAGAAGGGAAGTGACATCAACATTAAACCTATCCCCCCTCTTACACACAATTCTCTCATTGCTCAAGACCCCTTTATTCACATAATATTCAACAACCATATTCACCTCCCTATAAGCATGGATATAATACATTTGTCCAAGGAAGCAATTATCTCCTTGGATATATTTATCCGATTTTCAATAATCCATGAGGGCTTGTGGCTTCCATTTAGGCATTGAATTATATTCATAGAATGCCCTTCAAGACAAACATACTTAAAATTAAGTTGATGATAAAGGTTACAACCTTTGAAAGCACCCATGGCTTCAACCAAGTGGTTAGTCTAGAAACCCAAGTTGAGTGCCACGACCAAAATTAACATGCCATTATCATCCCTGATCACCCTCCATGCTAAGATGGCCCAGGATTTCCATTAGCCACACCATCAAAGTTAATTTTCACCCAACTAGTAGGAGGTTAGATCTAGGCATAATTATCTCTACACTTCTTCATAGTATTCAAAGCAATTGTAATGTCCAATTGAACTTGCAAGGTATTAGCCACCCTGTAATCATAATCTTTACATTTAATCTTCCCCTTAGTTCCCAAAGGAACATTTAGAACATTAAGGTTTTCCTTTATATCTCTAAAAATCTTCCCGAAGAGAGTTGTAAAATTTATTAACAATTACATAATTTCCATTATGCGACTTTATGATTTATTGTGAAAGTTGTATATTTTTTTCATTGCACTTTGATTAGATATCACATTTTTGGAGAATAAGTATTGTCTCAATGAGAGGATAAGGTAAATGGCTTGTAATGAATGCTACCCATGGGATGAAGCTAATCACTCGTAAGTAGTTCATTGAGGACACAATGCTTTTTGGGAAAGCATGCAAAAGGGAGACAAGAGTGATCCATTCATTATTGGAATCTTACAGGAATGCTTCAAGTTTGAAAATTAATTGGAGAATTTTAGAAGTATTATTCCTTAATACACAATTAGATCTTTAGCTATAAATTTCTAGAATCCTTGGTTTTCATATTGCTAACTTCCTAGGAAAAATCCCAGGGATGTATTGTTTGCACGAGTAAATAAGAAGTACAACTGTGAAAACTTGACTAACAAATGCAAAGGTAGAATTGAGTCATGGAAGGGAAAATGGACAACATCTGTATGAATAATTTTAATGTTAAAATAATTGTCTCCTAGTCCAATATATTCAATGTCCTATATGATGATCCCCAAATTAGTGGAAGAGATATTTATCCAATTTATGAGGAGGTTTTTCTAGAATAGGGTGAAGGAGAAGGGAAATTTTTCACTTATTATATGAGACAAGATTTGTCTATTGAAGGAGGTATGGGGGATTTTCATCATGCAACTTACACTAGCGAATCTAGCCATGGGAGCAAAGTTGATATGGAATATGTATGAGCAAGGGAGTAAAAAATGGGTCAAAATTATAAGAGGAAAATACCTAGATTCTAATCAACCCAACATGATTTTCATAATAAAGGATCCACCACTAGGTTTGGCAATTTAGAAATTCATACTTGAGAGAAAGGAAACCATTACTAACCATATCATTTGGGAGGTTAGGAATGGGGAAAATGCTTCATTTTGGAAGGATTCTTGGGATGACTTTGAACAACTTGATAGGAATATGAACCTAAAAAGTATTAGAATTAAGACTAGTAAGATTTGGGGTGAACAAATGTACAATTATAGGGAGATTGTGGAAGTTAGAGGGCACAAAGAATAGAGATGGAAGTTGTTTCAGAGGATCAATGCCCCTAAAGATAAAAAAGAGTCTCTCCAAAAGATATTGCAAGACAAGTAAATTATACTATCAAAGGAAGAAGATGCTCTTCATTAGTGTTGCTCTAGAATTAGTGGATATAAGGTGAAATTAGGATACAAGATGAAAGAAGATGTGGTGGAAAAATAGAACTAATAAACAAAGCTATTTTGCGGAAAACATATTGTACCAGAGGTAGGAGTTTTTACTTGGATGATAATTCAAAAAAAGATACTAACATGTGATAGGCTAAAGAGAATTGGTATACATGAGCCATAATTGTCTCCATTGTTTAAAGATGCATAAGAAGATTCTAACCATTTTATATTGTCCTGCAAGTACATAAATTATTGTTGGAAAGTATTCATGAAGAAGTTGAACTAGAAGTGCCCAAAGCCATTGGATGTTAGGAATTGGTTAGTGATATGGGCAAAAAACAAGAAGAAAGCTTTATTTAGTTGCATTTAAGAGGTACCGCCTTCAAGCATTGTGTGGGAAATATTAAAATAAATAAATAAGAGGATATTACCATACAAGGAGATGTCATAGGAGGAGGTGCTGACTAAGATAGAAAGGTTGGTGGTGGAGTTAGTGATAGATGGGGCAAGTGTTAATGTTATTGTAGCTATGGTTGGATTCCTTCAGGATGGCATAGATAACCTAAAATGTCTAATTAGCCTATCAACCTTAGACATTTATATGATCCAATTCATTAATAAAATTATATATTAATTATATAATTAATTAATATATATATATATATATATATATATATAATTAATTATATAAGATATTTATATATTAAATATATATTTATATAATTAATGGGGCCAACGTGGAAGAGTGGCAACCCTTAGTGAAGGGGCACTACCAAATAGATATAAAGGAAGATTAAATCTTCCTCTCTTGGTATCCAATATTCACATAATCCTACAACAAATTGAATTAGAAGAAGAGAATTCTCGGGCGAGACAATCAATTATTATCTATGATCGAAAGGGAAAATCATTGTCTATGGTTAATTGAGCACCAAAAACAACATGGTATCAAAGTGGGTTAATTTTCTATGCCTATTATTTTGTGATGAGGATACTGTGAGAAGTCTGTGGAGGATTTGAATCACTATGTTGCACCACATTGATAAGGAAAATCACTGAGTTCAACACTTGTCTCGATGAAGGCATAACCTCCATATTTGGTGACAATGTTCAATTAGAATAAAGATACTTGATATGGTTACAATATTTTATTGGAATTGATTGAGTGTGAAGTCAAATTACAAGGAGTTGAGCAACAAGTTTGACACTTCATTTTGATGCCAAGAGGTCTCTCAAAAAATGCAAATTTATGCCCTAATTTTCTATGTAAAACATGGTACCTAGGTTTGTCATTGTTAGCTTATTTTAATCTGTATTCATGGTGGTATCAAGGAGGATTACACCTACTTCATAGTTTTTGAAGATGACTTTATCCCTCTAAAATATTAATGCATGTGCACAATATGTGCCTATGTGTAATCTCTATATAATCCTGGAAAATACCATGACTGCACAATTTGTTGAAAAGCTTTCAAATATATGCTCTGGTACACACACTTTCATAATGTGGATATAGAGAAAAACATATGAATCATTCAGAGATGTGTCACCTCAATGATGCTATGATTGCAGATGGGTACAAAATACAATTGCTAAAAAGAGGTTAGAAGCTTTCAAGATAGTGCAACTCACAAATGTAAAGCCAAATTCCATATGTGTTTCCATCACTCTCACTGGATGTGCCAAAATTAGAGCATTGTGATGGGGCATTGAAAACCATTAAAGCATTAGAGAGTTTTTTTGTCAGATACTATACTTTGAAATGCCCTGCTAGACATGCATACATGTGAAGTGTTTACCAGAATGCCCAGAGAAATATTGTATCATGGATTGCACTTTGTGAGATTTGTGGAAATGGTAATTTGGGTGCACTAAAACATATCAATATATTGGAGTTGATGAGAAAATAAACCCTATAACTCCCAAGAATCACCTGGATGCAAACTTGTCACAGAAGGAGAGAAGTAAAAAGCTACAAAGGCCAAAATTCCATGATCCACAAAAGAGGAGACATTTTGATATGTAAAAGATATAATGCAATAGAATGTTTTAATGTGTTATGATTACAAGAGATATCAATCCTTATAAAAGGAGATCAAAACCCTAAAAGGAAACCTAGGTTACATAATAATAATTAATAAAAGAACTAATTATTATATGCCTAAATTTTATCTTAAGCAATAAAAGAGATAATAAGTGACTTAATAATTAAATCAACATGATTTAATTAATAAGAAAAATACATTATTACTCTAACACCCCCCCTTAAGATAAACTTAGGGAGTATCTTAAAAACTAGAAACAACTACTAAAAGCAAATGGGTCATGACAAAAAAGGTCTGATCAAGTACCCAAGTACAAATGAGAGTCTCTATAAAGTGGAGAAATAGAGAAAACCACATGGGAAAAACTCTACTCCAAAAAGAGAAGAAGACTAGTGAAGGACAAAAGCCTCCAAAACTAGAGAATGTCCCAGAAAATAGGAACACATAATGAAAATTAAGAATACCACTGAAGCAAGAAGCTAAAAAAATTATCAAAGAATAACTATTGATCTAGAAGAACCTCCACTAAAATAGAACATGACCAAGTAGAGATGATTGTAATTTGCATGAGTGCCCTCAAATGACACTACTCAAATCAAGAGGCAAACAAAGGCAAACCACTAAGCTCAAAGATACATATGACATAAACACCAAAGCTTGAATAATTGATCAAACAAAGATGAAAGGTTGGCTCCAAAAATAGGAATGAAAGAGTTTCCATATGGTAAATGATCCATCTCACTGAAATGCATAGGTGCCTAGCCATTACATCTACCTAGTACATAGGAACAAATACTAAATACATAGCTCACTCCAACAAAACAAGGAATGATAAGAACCAACAAAAGAAACCCCCACATAATAATGACAAGAGAGAGGTATGATAGGTACACTTAAAAGGATGACCAACAAGAACTACATGACGAAGAACTAAGAACATCAAAGGTTCAGAGAAAGTGCAACACATATAAAGGCTAGTGTCATTGATATACATCAGGAGGCTAATGTTGTGGAAGGAACACTCACTTGAAAAAGGTAGATAGAAAAAAAATTCAAACATCAAACCCCCCACGACACTTTATAATGGATTGCGAGTACAAAAGGCACAAAACTGCATAAGATCCCAAGCATGCAATAAAGTGTTAGTTTATCTTAGCATGATTGCAAAAAAGAAATGCTTACAAAAGATGTCTACAATTCTCAAAGAAGAAAAAAGGTTGTAGATACATGAATAACATCCAAAGATGAGTCATCCCATATAGAGAAAAAGATCCTAGGACCAGAAACATCCAAGATATTCACCAGAGTGCATAAATGAAAAAAAGCTGAATAAACTATACATGGAGAAGAATCTAGAAATGAGACTCATATCACTAGAAATTATAAAGAAAAATATTTCCAACGATATCTCATTTTCCAAAAAAGGAGTTCAGATGCACAAGATATGGCTCCCAGAGTGCAAAAATGAACTTTTATCTTTGACAGAAAAAACCACCATCGAAAAAGAAAAATCATATGATCAAACCTCTATATATAGATAGATATTAGAAAGAGCTTTCCGACGATATCTTATTTTCCTTATTTCAACACCATATGAGCAAGTTATGGCCAAAAATTGTCATGTCCCCTTTTCAAATAATTAAAAATAATAACTTTGTTAAGGCTAGCAGGCTCAAAAAGTGAAGTTTCGGGAAAAGGGGCTAATCTTTGGAAACCAATGGATTAATAAATTAAAATTATTATTAAAATATGTATTATTTACCCCTCTTGGTCATGAGTTAGGGTTATGCCCTCTTTTAAAGGGGTTTGGAGGCATTTCGGGCTCATTCTAGAACTTGATTTTTGCTCATTGCTTTGTTGTTCTTTAGAGACTGCCAAACCTATGGAGAAGGAGACCCAAGGATAGGAGTTTGTAGGTTTCTAGGAAGGCTAAGGATGGGATTTTGAGGCCATTCCATGTGCAAGCTCATGCAGAGTTTTCCCTTGTGCTGAACAGTGCAAATTTGTGAGTTTTCGGGTGTGTTTCTTGTAAGAGTTTGATGTTTCCGGTTGAGTATTTCATATTAGTTTAGTTTGCTGATATATTGAAGACATTTTTATGTTAAAATAGAGCTGAATATATGTATTGGGTCGTGGTTATACTTCTGTGATAGATTATTAGTGTCTTGTGGTGTTTCTGAGCTATTTTGTGTTGTTTTTGGGAGCTCGATGAGCATTGTTTTTGTCCTCCATTTGGGAGTTGTTGTGTAAACTCTATACAGATCTAGAAATGTCATTTTGTAGGCTGTTATGCTGGTGAAATTTTTGTAAAAATGTCTACTTTCAGATTTATCAATAATATGTGAAGCTATGAAGTTTTTGGCACTATTTCGGGCATACCCGATTTGGGTTTTATTGAGAAATTGGTTGATCTTTTGAAATATTGGTTGTTTGATTTTAAAATCTGATCAGAGGCTTTAAATATCATATAAAATCAGAAAGGGGACATTTCAGTGGTATCAGAGCTATGATCTTGCCAGCCTGAGGGTTTGTAGAAGTTTGTATGCAACTAAGTGAAAGAGAAAAGAGATATTTGCAACGAGAAAATAATAAACAAATTTTGATCAAACCTCCAGTTGAAAATAAAAGTACAAAATCCAAGTATGGCTGACCTAGATGAGATGGAAAATAAATTCTTCCAGGACATCCAGAATACTCAGAAGCAAAGAGTGGATAGTTTGGCAGAAACTAGAGAGGCTTTGCGGATATTGACAGAAAAACTACAAGGAGTTGTATCTACTAATGAGAAAGGGAGAACTTCAGAGGAGCCAAGATATCTGAAACCCACACCCTCTAAATCAACAAAAACTATTTTCTTGCCTGCAGATGAGCCACCAGTACCAAATCCAGCCCTTAGTCCTATGGAAGAGGTTACAGGTAACTTGATTGCATTAAGAGCTACTTATAATGGCTTAGATGATGACTTTCACAGTTCAGTTCCTTTTAGAGAATATGTGGATATGATGAACACTTTGATGCCCAAGAAAGAGTACAGGAGGGAGCATGACATAAGTGGAAGAGAGCTCAAATATAAAATAAGCAAGTTTACAACACCTACTTTTGATGGAACAAATAAAATTTCAGCTAGAGCATGGCTACAAAAATTACAGACCTTCTTCACACTTAACCCCATGAAGGAGAGTGATGTCATTCAATTCGCAAGTCTACACTTGGAAGATGCAGCCTATGATTGGTGGTATTATGGAATGACTACTCAAGGTCATGATCAGGTAACTACATTTGATGATTTCAATCAAAGAGTGATAGATAGATTTGATCTCAAGGATGATGAAGAGTATTTTAAAGAATTGTCAAAGTTGAAGCAAACCAAATTAGTTAATGAGTATATAGAAGAGTTTCAAAAGGTGGCTGTTATGGTACTTGATATGAGTGAAAAGAGGATTGTTTATCTTTTTCTTGATGGTTTGGAAGATTTTGTTAAGGGTTTGGTCAAGGCTTTCTCACCCTCAACCTTACAGGAAACTATCAAAAGAAGCTTGCAACTTGAAACTTGTGTGCCTATGAAACCAGTCACTAATAAAAAACCCCCAAATCTTTGGCAACATAAGGGGAATTTTCAGAAAAAGACTTTTCCAGCACCACCACCAAAGAATGTGATAATTGTAGCAAAAAAAAAGGTAGATGAAGAGACTAGGGGTGAATTACGAAGGAAAAAGCTTTGTTTCACTTGTAGAGAACCATGGGTTCCAGGACACAGATGTTTGGGGAAAGGTCAAGTGCACTATATTGAAGTTGCTTCAAAATCTGATTCAGATGAGCATGAGAAATTTCATGACACTAAGGAGGAGGAAGAAGAAGAGAAAGAAAAAGAAATCAGAAAGGATGCACTTTAGCAACATTATCAGGAGTCCCAAGATACCATCCCTTTCAAATTCAAGGGGTACTAGCAGGGCAAAGGTTGACAGTTCTTCTTGATAGTGGGGCAACTCACAATTTTATTGATGAGGGATTTGTCATGAAAATAGGGCTTAAAGCAGAATATTTTGAGGGATTCAATGTTACTGTAGCTGATGGATTCACTATGCCTTACACACGGGTGGTGAAACAACTCAAGATGACCTTAGGAGATTATGAGTTATGTGATGAATTCTATGTTGTTGGCATTGGGGAGACAGATCTTGTATTGGGTGTTCAATGGTTGCACTCTATTAGAGGCTATTACATGAACCATCAAACTATGGAGTTTAAATTTCACTCCAATGGGAAAGAAGTCTTATTGAGAGGCTTATTGAATGGATCACCTAAGGTGGTCATTGCAAAGAGGATGGAGAGAAATTTTTGAAGAGGACAAGTAGCATGGGCAGTAGGAGTCATAATCCATCCAACAAGCTCTCCAAAGAATCAAGGTAATTTCCATTTTGAAATTCAAAATATTCTTGATAAGCATAGTATAGTTTTCAATGATTTGCCTCTGGTATTACCACTAGATAGAGGTTTTGAGCATGTTATAGAGTTAGAATAGGGTGCCAAACCAATTATAACAACTCCATACCGCCATCCAAGAGGTTATAAGGAAGAAATAGAAAAAACTATTAAGGAACTCCTGGACATGGGATTCATAAGGCCTAGCTCTAGTCCATTTGCATCATCTGTGGTACTTGTCAAGAAAAAGGATGGTACAATGAGAATGTGTATAGACTACAGGGCTCTAAACAAGAAGACCATAAAAAATAGGTATCCCATACCACACATAGATGAACTCATTGATGAGTTACATGGTGTTGTATACTTCTCAAAAATTGATTTAAGATCAGGGTACCATCAAATCCGCATGAGGAGGGAAGATGTGGAAAAGACTACTTTCAGATGTCACCATGGGCACTTTGAATTTCTAGTTATGCCATTTGGCCTCACTAATGCACCACCAACATTCCAATCTTGTATGAATAAGGTATTCAACAAGCATCTTCAAAAATTTGTTTTGGTATTTTTTGATGATATCTTGATTTACAGTAAAACATGGGAAGAGCATCAAAAGCACATAGACACTATTTTGGGAATCTTGGAGCAGCAATCCTTCTATGCTAAGCTATCTAAATGTGAGTTTGGTTTGATAGAGATCCTATATTTGGGACATATTATAAGTTCTAAAGGAGTACAGGTTGATCAACAAAAAATCCAGGCAATTTTGGATTGGCCTCCACCCACTAATCTTACACAATTGAGAGGCTTCTTTAGGTTGTGTAGCTACTATAGGAGATTTGTCAAGGGATTTTCTCAGCTTGCTACCCCCTTGACTGATTTGACAAAGAAAGGAGCTTTTATTTGGACAGAAGAGGCACAAAAAACATTTGATAAGCTTAAGGAGGTAATGAGTTCATGCCCTGTGCTTGCAATTCCAGATTTCTCTTTACCTTTTATTGTTGAATGTGATGCTTCTGGAGAAGGTATAGGGGCTGTCCTAACTCAAAGGGGACATCCAATAGCCTTTGAGAGTACAAAATTAAATCAATCAGCGAAAGGTTACTCCATCTATGATAAGGAAATGTTGGCAATCATGCATGCACTTCAAAAGTTTAGACAATATTTGGTATGTGGGAGATTCATTGTAAAGACAGACCATAATAGCCTCAGGTTCTTCTTGAACCAAAGGGATTTGAATGATCATCAACAAAAATGGGTAAGCAAATTGCAAGCTTATGATTTTGATATTGAATACATGAAAGGAAAGAATAATGTGGTTGCTGATGCTCTCTCAAGAAAGCCCACTTTGTGTTCCTTAACATCTATCTCTGCTGATTGGAAAGTCTCCATACTTTCAGAGTATGCTAAAGATTCCTTTGCCAGCAAGATTTTGGATAAGTTAGTGGATGATAATAGGTACAAGGTTGTTGATGAATTGATTTATTACAAGAACATGATCTTCTTAGTGCCAGGATCAAAAACTAAGGAGAGGATATTAAGGGCCTTTCATGACACACCTTTGGTTGGTCATCAAGGATACTTCAAGACATACAGGAAACTTTGAGAGCAGTTTGCATGGAAGGGTATGAAGAAGGATGTCCTTAAACACATTAAGGAATGTATGGTATGCCAACAAAACAAGAGTGAGCAAATTTTTCCTACAGGGTTGTTGCAGCCACTTCCTATTCCTGAACAAAAATGGGAAAGTATTGCCATGGACTTCATCACTGGGTTGCCCAAGGTTCAAGGTAAGGATTGCATATATGTGGTGGTAGATAGATTAACTAAGTATGCACATTTCTTTCCCATCACATCTACTTTCAAGGCATCACAAGTGGCAGAATTGTTCTTCAAGGAAATTTTTAGGTTAAATGGCTTGCCTAGAAACATTGTCATTGACCGGGACAGTAGATTCCTCAGCTCTTTTTGGAAGGAGCTCTTTCATTTGGAAGGAACTGAACTCACTCCCAATACTAGCTATCACCCTCAAACAGATGGACAAATAGAGATAGTTAATAAATGGATAGAAAGATATTTGAGGAACTATGTTTCAAATAACAACATGCTTGGGTGAAATGGTTGCACCTAGGGGAGTATTGTTACAATACATCTCATCACATGTTTATTGGTATGCCTCCTTTTCATGCTCTTTATGGTTATGATGCCCTTTCCTTTTTTGATCTAGTACTTTTAGATAGCAGAGTACCTGCAGTAAGTGATTTCGTTAAGCAAAGCCAAGACATAATAAGGTCCCTCAAGGATAATCTACAACATGCACATAACCAACATAAGTTGTATGCTGATAGGAAAAGGACTGAAAGATCTTTTGAGGTGGGAGATTTGGTATTTGTCAGGTTGCAGCCATATAAGCAAAGTACCTTGAAGAGGAGTGGGGTAGAGAAGCTCAAGCCAAGGTTCTATGGGCCTTATAAGATCATCAGGAAGGTAGGAGAGGTAGCTTATAAATTGGAGCTCCCACCAAACAACAAAATACATAATATTTTCCATGTCTCTTGCCTAAAGAAGGTTCTAGGCCAGAAAACCATAGTATCTATAGAATTACCACCTCTTGATGATGAAGGGAAATTAGTTTTGATACCAGAAGAGGTTTTGGATACAAGAGAGAAAAGATTGAGAAATAGGAGTATCACAGAGCATTTGGTCAAATGGAAAGGATTACCATTGGAGGATGCAACTTGGGAAGGAGCACATATTCTTGAGCATCCCAACCTTCATTGCTTGAGGACAAGCAATATTTGGGAGGGAGGACTTGTCATGTCCCCTTTTCAAATAATTAAAAATAATAACTTTGCTAAGGTTGGCAGGCTCAAAAAGTGAAGTTTCGGGAAACGGGGCTAATCTTTGGAAACCAATGGATTAATAAATGAAAATTATTATTAAAATATGTATTATTTACCCCTCTTGGTCATGAGTTAGGGTTATGCCCTCTTTTAAAGGGGTTTGGAGGCATTTCGGGCTCATTCTAGAACTTGATTTTTGCTCATTGCTTTGTTGTTCCTTAGAGGCTGCCAAACTTCTGGAGAAGGAGACCCAAGGATGAGAGTTTTTAGGTTTCTAGGAAGGCTAAGGATGGGATTTTGAGGCCATTCCATGTGCAAGCTCATGCAGAGTTTGCCCTTGTGCTGAACAATGCAAATTTGTGAGTTTTCAGGTGTATTTCTTATAAGAGTTTGATGTTTCCGGTTGAGTATTTCATATTAGTTTGGTTTGCTATTGTATTGTAGAAATTTTGATGTTAAAATAGAGCTACATATATGTATTGTTTCGTGGTTATACTTATGTGATAGATTATTAGTGTCTTGTGGTGTTTCCAAGCTATTTTGTGTTGTTTTCGAGAGCCCGATGAGCATTGTTTTTGTCCTCCGTTTGGGAGCTATTGTGTAAACTCTATACAGATCTGGAAATGTCATTTTTTAGGCCGTTATGCTAGTGAAATTTTTTTAAAAATGTCTACTTTCAGATTTATCAATAATATGTGAAGCTGTGAAGTTTTTGGCACTATTTCGGGCATACCCGATTTGGGTTTTATTGAGAAATTGGTTGATCTTTTGAAATATTGGTTGTTTGATTTTAAAATTTGATTAGAGGCTTTAAATATCATATAAAATCAGAAAGGGGACATTTCAAAAATCTAGAGGGTGCTCTAGAAGGGCCCAGAAGGTGCATACAGGTTGTTGATGTAGTGTTGATGCCAATAGTCTACAAGCTTAAATTTGACATCCTTATGGTCATCACCGCTAAAATACTAGGTTGCATGAAAACCTTGTCGAAAAAAAATCTAGTCACTGGAAAAATAAACTGGTCATTGCCAGAAAACACGGTAGGATGCCGAAAAAGGATCTGGAGATGCCTTGGTGGTGCGCGAGTGGCCAAAAGGTGGTGCACGGGTTGTCGAGGCAAAGGCGGGTGACACCAAGGTGGCAGTCAGTTGAGTGATGGTGGTGGGAAGGATATTGTCGGCGAGGGCCAGAACAAGGCCAACAGAGGCCAAAAAAAGGGTTAGAAAAGGGTCATGTTGCCAAAACAGGGCAGGTGGTCCCATGACCTGGACAAGGTCACATCCTTATAAAATGTTGCTACAATATTATTATGATTCTTTATCCTACACTTTGCCTATTGGAGGCATGTTCAATGTAGCAAAAGCTTCAGATTATGTGCATACTTTGTTTGCTAAAGCTATTGATGAGTATGCAGCTCTATGTGCCAAGCTAGCTGAATCAAATGAGGAGGCGACACAGATGGACCCTAGATTAGATTTTATTGTAGAGAGGATTCTATACAAATTAATTTTGGATGGCAAGTTACAACAAGCTTTAGAAATTGATAAGTTAGATGAATCAATCATGAAAAATGATAATATTTTTGGAATGCTTTCTTATTGCATTAGTGTTTATCAAACAATTGTTAGTAGAAGGGAGTACCCTATGAGGAAAAGAATAATGGTGCATTAGGAATGTTGTTGAGGCATTTATGCAGGTGATGGTAGCATCTAGGATTACAAAACAAAGTTGATAAATCTCTTAAAGAGGAAGAGTCTATGTAGATTGTGATCAATTTATTTGAAGAGAGGGGTTTTCTTCCATGTCAAAGGGAGAAGCTAGATAATCCACTTTAGTTGACATATGAGGATATTAGTCATATTGGTTCAGAGGGAGTGAACCATGTCAAGATGGTTTCTCTAGTGATCAGGTATACTTTTATTTGGACTATGACTTCTCTTGTTTTGTCATTGGATGGAAGTTGCATAAGTGAGATATAATGATCAATTTCCTCTTTTGGAAATTGTAGTAGTCAAAGGACTATATTCATGGGATGGAGTCCTATGTGTGTATGATGGAAGGCCTTTATGCTGACACCTCGGTCATTATATTCCTAGATAGGTGGATACTTGGTGAGGTTGGGATTCATCAAGAGTGATGCAGACTCCAAACTTGTATTTTATGATAGGTCAAAGCATGTGGATATCAAATATCACTATATTAGAGATATGATCTAAAGGAATGCTATTAAATTGAGGTATATTAGCACTAATGATCAGAAAATCAATATTCTCACCACCCTTGCTAGAGTAAAGTTTGCGCATTTTTGAGACAAGCTTGGAATTGTGGAGAATGAAGCCCTTGCTAAGGGGGAGTCTCAACATCAGTGACTATTAGAGATGTACTATAATGAATTATTCTTAGTGAGAGAGAAGTTTGAGGTGCAAGCCCTTGTTAATGCATTCTTCTTTGTGAGAGAGAAGCAAGCCCTTGTTAATGATTCTTCTATGTTAGAGAGAAGTTTGAGGTGAAATCCCTTATTCCACCCTCTAGGAGTAGCCATGGTGGATCCACCCTCTAGGAGTAGTCATGGTGGATGTCATGTGAGAGACTCCATGACTTTGCACTTGTGTTTAATCACCCTTTGGGAGTAGCCATGGTGAACGTCATCGCATTGAGTTATTATGTGATGGGAACTTGTGCTCATTTGTAATTCCATACATGGGACTAGAAATAATGGCTCCACCATCTAGGAGTAGTTATGGTGGATTTCATGTGAGAGACTCCATGACTTAGCACTTGTGTTTATTCACCCTCTTGGAGTAGCCATGGTGAATGTCGTGATGATATGGAAACATCATGTTGAGTGATTTTGTGATGAGCACTTGTGTTTATTTGCATTTCCATTCATGGGAGTAGCCATGATGGAACCAACCTCTAGGAGTAGCCATGGTGGATATCTCTACATAACTTAGATATTGAGAAGGATTCCTCCCTGGCTAAGAGGGAGTGTTAATGTTATTGTAGCTATAGTCAGATTCCTTCAGATTGACATAGATAACATAAAACGTCTAATTGGTGTATCAGCCTTATACATGTATATGATCCAATTCATTAATATATATATATATATATATATATATATATATATATATATATATATATATATATATATATGAGACATTTATATATTAATCATATATTTATATAATTAATGGGGCCGACTTGGAAGAGTGGTGACCCTTGGTGAAGGGGCACTACCAATAGATATAAAGGAAGATTGAATCTTCCTTTCTTGGTATTCAATATTAACATAATCCTACATCAAATCGAATTAGAAGAAGAGAAGTTCTCGGGGGAGACAATTTGATACTATTTATGGTTGGGAGGGAAAATCATTGCCCATGGTTAATCAAGCACCAAAAACAATAGCAAGGAATTTGAAACTGGGGAAAAAAATATTCTTAAATTGGGATGATGATATGACCAAGGTATTTTATGGTCTGAGCTCCCTCCAATAATGAGGTTAGGAGGGTTGTTCTTTCTAGCAATCCCTAGGAGAATGCCAAATAAAAATAATTGGGAAAATGATGGATCAAGGTGAATTTTAATGGGGCCTCAAGGGGAAATACAAGACCAAGCAGTGTAGGATGTGTAGCCAAAGATCATGATGGTAGAGTCCTTTGAGAAATTTCTAATCATCTTGAGATCATAACAAATACTAAAGAAAAATTTAGAGCAACATTGAACTAGGCTTGAAGCGTGGATTAGATGTTGGGGTGGTGAGATTCACCTAGAAGGAGATCCCCTATTGATTTTAATACAATAAGGCAAAATTATTTCTCAAATTAGAAATTGGAAAGATGGTTGGGGCTAGTCAAAGATCTTATGAGGGGATTTGGTGAGTTTAAAATAACTCATGTCTATAGGGAAGGAAATCAAGAAGTGGATAAACTAGCCAAGGGACTATCTAAAGTGGATGGTAGTGCCATGTAAAATATGAGGTGGCAGGGTTGATGATAGGCACGTTGGAGAAAGTGACATAAGTTGATGTTTCTATTACCTTCCTTTGTAGGTTGTCAAGGGTATACATACCAAGTGGGCTCAAAGTGCCAAAAATTAATGAATAGGGCATTTATTAGAAGAGTTGGTTGAATCCAATGAAGATAATATGGTGACAAAGGTGGTGTGATGGGTGGTGAGGTGTTGATTAGAGAATATGCCAATAGTATTGGGATGGCATAATTCCCTAGACTTGCCCATTTCAAACTACAGTAAGAGGACCTCATTTCCACTTTTGAGGGTTGGGTTGGTACATGGTGTGAGGTGTCATTTACAGTAAATATTGAGTTGCATGATTATAGGATGTGGGGCGAGAAATTTAAAGAAGCTATAGGGTTTTTTTTAACAAGTGAGGTTTAGGAATTAGGTAAGCAATAATGCATACACCTATTAGAAAGAGACAACTATCTTTCTTGGGACACATTTCTAAGAAGAGGCTAAAGCAAGTGTTTAATATTAGTCATGGGTTGATGGTCCATGCAATTCAAAGGATTTTGGGTGATGATCTTTTGAAGATAGAGCATTAAGACCAGGTTAACACAAATATCTCTATAATGCTTGTTGCTAGACTATTAGATGTAGGTGAAGGCAAGGAAATTGTGAGTGCCTTATGTAACAAACTGGTTAAAAAGTACTTTCTGGGTGAGCTTGATGATGTGATTGAGATTGTCAATGAAAGAAGTATGATTCAATTGCCTAAGGACTATTATGTCATTCGTGGGTGTGGAAAATAGGTTCCAAAATACCTAATTTTTGTGTTTGGGGATGAACTGAGGACTACTCAACAAAGGGCAATAGTGGAGAGAAACACTTTCTTTTTGAACAAGATGTTGGACCTATAAAAGAAGGGAGGTGTTGGGTGGTTGTAAAGGTATTTAGTGTTTGAAGGACTGATTAGTGAAGAGGAGGAAGAGGAGCAGGCCATGTAATCAATTGCCTCTAAGGACCATAGTGCATGCATGTGACTAAAATTGTCCCATTGAGGTGAGAGCGGTAGAGGTGGCTCATGGCCAAGTATAGGTTCTCTTACTTGTTAGGGTGCTAGTGATCTTATATTATATCCTAGTTTTTTTGTAGAAGATATATTTATAAGTGTCATAGGGATAATAGAAGGGGGATATCCCATATTTTGGGAATGTGTATGGTCATGGTATGGTGTAGCAGTATGGTTTCTAGGCATTGTGCCATAGATAATTTTATGACTTTGTAGCAAGGAGCAATATGCAGATAAGTAGCAGAAATGAAAGTAGTTGGAATATGAATTGAATTTAATACCTTTTGATATCATATTAGGGAAAAGCCTCATATAGGTGTAGTTTATTGATAAAAAAATTACATTTTTTACATTTCTTGCACTTTCACAAAAATAGTCATTTAAAGAACAATCATATAGGAAAGATTTACATATTAACTTGCATATTACATTCATTTCCATCTTTAAAATATTACACCATAAAAATACAAAGAAGATAGTTTTACTTTCCTTTTGTATTGTAATGATTTATTTCTAACACATATTCTTTATTGTCAAAAGTATTCAAAATTTAGAAAACAATCCAATATATTCAAAATAAAAAATAAAGCTTATATTAGTTTAAAAGGCACTTTTTCACACTCACACGACTATGCAAAACCTTCAACTTTATTCCTTGAGGAAAACTTGGAATATAGTGGTTACAATTGAAAATAGACTCTAGATTGAGAAAATAGTTTTGATATGTGCCTCCCAAGCGAAGGTTAAGGTGTGGGTGATCTCCAAGTACCCTTCCTCTCAATCCTTTGTTACCTTGACCTTACCTACTCAACACATCATCCTAATTAACCATAGTCACATTGACCATGGAGTTGAATATACTAGCTACTTATTGTCTTTCCTTAATCTAACCTTAGTAAGTTGTGTATATCAATTCTCTATGCACACAGGACAAGGCCACATGATGCAACCAAAATTCCTTTAACAATTAACATAAACATTAGAGAGAATTTTTAATTTTTTCAAGAATTACAATCCTTCTTTATTATTATTCCAACTACTCTTCTTCTACAATGAGAGAAAACACTAATTTAAGTACCAATCTGAAATTACCTTTTTTGGCAGTTTTTTCATAAAAAAAATATTTTTTGCCATTTTTGGTAATTTTTAAAACAACTCCTAAAAAGTTATTTTTTTTTTGTGAAGCTTCCTAAAACTAAGATAATATGAACTACCAACTAACCTTTGAAATTGGAAATAAGATTTCGAAGTTATTAAAAAAAACCCAGCTTTTCTAAAAACTTAAAAAAACACAAAAATTTTAAAAGACACTAAAAGCTCCTGCATCATTCTCCTTTGGTTGAAAGAATGCAGCTCCTGCAAGTTATTTTTGAATGCATGCTTCTTGCCTAGATCTAATCCTTCCCATTATACCAGATATTTATTATATTATCCTAGAGAAGAGAAAATTAAATCCCTCTTGAATGCAAGTCTACTCCTTTTTCCCGGACTTCCAATTCTTTGGCAATGTGTCCATATTTGCAACTACCTTTGGGTCCTTGTTTCTCTTATTTTTCTTAATCCATCTCCTATTTAGCTCCAGCTCAACTTTTAGATTCCAAAATTCTATTTCTTGTGCATATACTTCAATAACATCATTATTTATCTCTTCATCATATAATATAACATCATATTCTCCATTACCATAATTTTCATAATACTTTTGCAAATCTGCATATGCCTCGTTAACAAACAAATCAGAAACATCTTCATTAGCAACCTTATTATCAATAGCCCTTTACACTTGCTCAATTTGAACATCAGATTCAAATAATTAAAAATGATAGGGAGACTCATTTGCAACTAAATTTACCTTGTCTTCTTCAATGCTTGATATCAATGTATTCATAGGTATACTCACCATTTCATTTTCTACCTCTTCCTCTATTATTTTTTCCCTTTCTTTCATTTTCCTCTTTTTCATAATCTTTCTAATGGGCCATGTGATCTTCTTCTTAAATGGTAGGTGTCCTTTTTGCATCTCTAGGGAAAATCTTGTTGCCAATTCTTTTAAGGCTTGATCCAACCTTTGTACCCCCTTAAAATATTCTAAACTTTCCTTGTCATCTTCGTTTTTCTTCACACTTGTCTTTCCTCTTCTCTTGTTTTTCTTGTTTCTTCTTTAGTGAGCCCTCACTCTACAAGCACCTCTTCAACAAATCCATCTCTTCAAGCAAGTCACTTTAATCTTGCTTCCACTTTGTCTTTGCCTCACCTAGGTCTTTTCTCTTCTCTACCTAATCTTTTGGCATCCAGATTCTCTTTTCAACGTGTAAAAACACCAAACTCTCTTGTCCAGACCTTCTAAATTCCTTTAATAATTAACATAAACATTAGAGAGAGAAAAATAATATTTTCAGAATTACAATCCTTATTTATTATTCTTCCAACTACTCTTCTTCTACAATGAGAGAAAACATTAATTTAAGTACAAATTTGAAATTACCTTTTTTGACAATTTTTTCATTAAAACTAATTTTTGCCATTTTTGGTAATTTTTAAAACAACTCTTAAAAAGGTGAATTTTTTCGTGAAGCTTCCTAAAACTAAGATAAGATGAACTGCCAACTAACCTTCGAAAATAGAAATAAGATTTTAAAGTTATTAAAAAAATAACTTTTCTAAAAAACTTTAAAAAACACTAAAATCTTAAAAATCCACTAAAAGCTCCTACATCACCACACATGGTGATACTCACAATATTTAAAATATATATTTTATTTTGTTTTTGCTTGTGTATATCAATTCTCTATGCACATAGGGCAAGACAACACATGGTGACACACTCAATATTTAAAAGATTTATTTTATTTTATTTTTTGCTTTAACACTTTTGTTTTATTTCACTTTGCATGTCTATCTTTTACTTGCATCTAAACAATCATAGTTTTTTTGATCTATTAAATAAGTAAATAATTGGATAAGCACACAATAAAAAGCAAGAATACAAGTATACAAAGTAGCACATAGCAATAGAATACATAGGTAATAATAAGCATTATGAATCACATTTGTTAAGGGATTAATATTCTTCTTACATCTACATTCACTTAACACCCAACATTTATACTTGTGCACATTTCCCAATTCATCCTTTCTTTAGTCTTGTTGAATCATTATTGGATTCAATTATCACTAATGAAGTTTCATTGTTCAACCTCCCCAAAGTGAACCTCCAAAGGTGCATATATCACTCCCTTGTCTATATAACAACTTTTTATTACAAGTGTAATTTGAATTGTAAAGAATGTCTTTATACTTAGATTTGCTTCTTCTTCTTCTTCTTCTTCTTCTTCTTTGTCTTTGTCTTTGTCTTCTTCTTCTTCCTCTTCCTCTTCCTCTTCCTCTTCCTCTTCCTCTTCCTCTTCCTCTTCCTCTTCATCTTTCTCCTCGTCTTCCTCTTCTTCTTCTTCTTTCTTCCTCCTCCTCCTCCTCCTCTTCTTCGTCTTCTTTGTCTTCCTCCTCTTCTTCGTCTTCTTCTTCCTCTTCTTCTTCTTCTTCTTCTTCTTCATCCTCTTCCTCCTCCTCCTCTTCTTCGTCTTCTTCCTCCTCTTCTTCTTCTTCCTCCTCTTCCTCCTCTTCCTCTTCCTCCTCCTCTTCCTCTTCCTCTTCCTCCCCCTCTTCCTCTTCGTCTCCTCCTCCTCCTCCTCTTCTTCTTCTTCTTCATCCTCCTCTTCTTCTTCCTCCTCCTCTTCTTCAACAATACAAAATTTAAAAGAAAATATACTAGCACTTGCACCTAGGAGAGGTGCAATGGTCACACCGATAGTTAATATATAATGAGGGTCTTCTTCTTTATCTTATTATGCTTCTTCTTTGTCTTCCTCCTCCTCCTCCTTTGTCATATTCTTCCTCTTCTTCTCCTCCTCCTCCTCCTCCTCCTCTTCTTCTTCTTTTTTTTCTTCTTCGTCTTATTCTTCCTCTTCGTCCTCGTACTCTTCCTCTTCCTCTTCCTCTTCAACGCATATCCCCACACCGGTGGAGCTTATCTCAAAAATTATGTGCCCTGTACGCAAACAATGCACCAAACCCGGCCATAAACGCACCAGAACCCTGCAAACCCTTGTCAGCTCCTGTTGATCACAATTTCTCTCATTCATTAGATTTGTTTTGAGGTGTCAAACAACTTATCAGCATACATACAATTTCCTGTTAGTGGACGATGCCCACAGTGAAAGCCTATCAACTTAAATATTCAAATTCTTCTTTTTGATCCAACACAATAAAATCATAACAATGTAACTAAATTAAATGTTTAATACCTTCCTATTCTTTCTTTTGTTTTATATTTTTTAACAAACTATTTTAATTAAAAATATTTTAATTCTTCATTATACTTTGATTTACATTCTGATTTTAAAAAAATACAATTAATTAAAAATAGACTAAAATTCCTCTTTGAAGTTAACAAAAAAAGTGAATATATGTATATCCCTCGAGCTACTATCTATTCTTTTATCAATATAATTATCTAGTTTTATTTTCAAAAACCTTTACATCATAATTTTAATGGAAGTTTGCGTTTTGGTTTCTGTGCAATTGTTATCAAATCTTTGATACGCAGGGCCTGCTAAAGCCATAGATGATATTTATCATCTGAAAGAAAGTTCATATAGTATTCAAATCTGAAGGGTTTTCTCCATTTGTCAAGGCCATAGCTCTAACCATGTCGCTCGTGGATTACGCATCTTCATCCGATGAGGAAATTGAAGAACACCAACGTGAAGAGGTCAAAGAAAAAGACCAGAAGCAATCTTTGAACGAGTAAAGTACTCTATTGAGGAATTATCATCCGTTGTTGAATTTTAGGTCATTCTGTTTAATTGCTGTATATGTTCATTAATTTACTATGTTTTTAAAGTTTTAAAATTGAGCAAAAGCCTCTGATATTTTGATGTTTTGTTCGGTATTTAATTGTTTAGATTGAATGCCAAGTAGATGGTCTGTCTCTGCTTCGAATATATTTGTTCTGCCAATTGACAAATGCTTTGGATTATTCCGAATTTTTATTTAATTGTCGCAACAGCTCCGTGTTTGTTGCAATTATTTCTAGCCAGATAAAATGAGGTAGTGTAGTGGAAAGAAAGTTAGGGTATATTAGTGGAAATAAATCCTCAACTAGTGGGCTATGCCACTTTGCTTGGAAAAAGCTTCCAATACTTTATGAATACTTACGAGCGAGGCAAGGGATCCACAAGGCACACAGGGACCGGAGAGGAGGAGAATGAAACATCTAATGGTACTTATAACCTGAACTTCCTCTGCCCGCTATCGTGTACTTCTTCTGCTCAAGGACTTCCCCATAGGCAAGTTCTGAATTTTGGCATCGTAATAATTATTGAATAACATATAGGTTCGGGTGGAGCATTGGTGATGTTCCACCAGAGTCTTAGATATATAAAAGTTGAATAACTCAGGTATAGGGATGGGGATGCATCTCCTAGGTACCGAGGGATTAAAACACATCTTACGTCCATGGAACTTAGGATTTTTGGTATTCGAAATGCTATAGAGATAAATCAAGGTTGCTCACTGTCAGCAAGTTTTAGTTTTTCAGTGTAGAATAAAGATTTGAGTCACTTGGTTTGCTCTTTAGGTCTTTTATGGCCAAATTATCATTTTCTGCCAGACATTTTCTTCTTATATCATAGTTTGAAACATCATAGTCTTTTATCCTGCATTTATAGGGATATTAGGAGCTATCATAAAATACAATAGAAAATCATTTACAAGAATTTATTGCTTACCAGTAAACCTTGCGCTATGGGGATGCATCCTTGAGGCTGAGGAACACATCCCTCTTTCCCTGAGAGAGTGGGGATCAATGGACAATAGGGAACATCCCTGTTTAGTCCTTTTGTATAGGATGTAGTGTAGATGTTTTCGTTGTCTGCATCCCAAAGTGCTGCAAATTCCCTGGAAAGAATGTTTCTTCTTAAGAGGGATTTCTATTTTGTATTCATATCAAATCGACATTCTACCCTAGACTACCATTTTTGCTTCTACTTCTATCATACAGTGTTTCTGAATTTGTCACTAAACTCGGTAATAGATGGCCATTTTGTATTCAAATCAAATCAACATTTCTATCCTAGACTGCCATTTCTGTTTATTACCTCTATCATATAGTGATCCGAGTTTTTCATTAAACTCAGTAATAGATGATGGACATAACATGTCCAAGCATGCCTTAAGATGATGTATATATTTCTTTGAGACTAAGAATATGATTTTCAATGATAGGTACCTTAGTGATTGGTGATTTTCACCTTCTTGACATGAGTTGCCTTAGACTCGCTCCTCTTTAAGCAGTCAGTAGAACTTGATATTATTGTAGAACGAAAGGACTCTTTCACCTTCATCATTCTTTCCAGATAATGCAAAATATTTTGTATCTGGTTGATTTTGGGTATGGGAATTTCAGTGCTATAAGAATTCAGTAATAAGTTAGAACTTTGAAAGATATGCTGGTTGAAGATTACCATATTTACAATCCAAATCCTGATTCCTAGTAGCAAAAATCAAATCAGAGTTTTATGGGATCCTCCAAAATGTCCTATGATGTGTTTTTGTCATTTGAGCACATGTTCACAACATGGGGTCTAATATGTCAAAATATCTTTTTTCCTACTGTGGACCATTAAACCCTGTATAAAACAGGCCATAGCTGCATTAATTATCACCTATACTATGTTGAATGGTCTAACCTACTTTTATCATCTTGAAGAACTCCACCTTAAAATGTTTAGCCCTTATGACTTCCACGTCAATCAATTTTTCTATCTACCCATCCAGGGCAGTTGAGCAGCTTGACCTTGTTTGGTGTCATTGTACATAACCATCTGCAATCTAATGTTGGACATGTTTTTTAACATTGTGGCACATTTCATGGCTCTATAGCTAAAGGCTCCATGAATGTCTTTTTGAAAATGAATGCAACCCAGAAAAAGGGAGATGCTATTGCCATGTTATATATGCAACTCCTCCATCACATTTCTAAAGACTGAAACACAATACATTTTTGTGAAAGTGCCAAGAATTATTTCAGTTTTCATGTATGGAATAAGAAGGTTTCATTAGGAGCCTCTGATACCTGCAGGTAAGAGAATTAAAATCCATACTGCCAAATCAAAATAAGGTTCTGTGCTAAATCAAGTGCCGGACTCCCCATCTTCCAATTAGCCTTCCACTACCCCTGCAAATACCTTATAATTTGCTGCACACACTTGAATCCTTGCATTAATTGTGCATAAAATTCATGCATAAATCTTGTAACAGACTCTAGGAATGTTTATGATAGGAGTGTAAAGTCCTTCAAGAATCTGTAGGGTTTATGCTTAGAAATCTTCTTCTTTATAACTACAGCATACTTTTAAATATCCTCTTTTGACTTCTGTTGACTGCAAAGGGGAGAACTTTCTCTTACATGTAAACTTTCCTCATTTTCTGTTTGTGGGATTAAGTGTGGTGCTTTCCTTATCAGTTCTCTTTATGATTATACCTTGTTTTTGATCCCCACCCGCCATGTTATTTGACCCTCTCTTTTCCCCGTTTAGGTTTTGAGTTATAGATCCAAATATATAAGTTTATAGCACATTGACAGTCTAGAGGTGTCATTTTAGGCTTATGTAACCTGAAGACTGGGGTTGTGACATGAATTTGACCTATTTTAATTCTGACATCTTAATAACTCTTTCAAGTTCTTTGTCATTTAGGGAATTATTGACTTTGATCTTCAGATGGGTAATTTTTTTATTGATATTACAATATATTTTCCATGTTAGTTCTGACTACTATGAAGTATCTTGAAAGAGTTGAACTGTTCAAACTCCAAAATAGTCGATGGATTTTGTAGGACATAATGATATAAAATACAGGGTACAACAAGTGAGGTAGTGTATAAAGCGTCTCCCAAAGTTATACACCTAAACCAGGTTAAGTCATCAAACAAGTTTAAAAAAATAGACGCTATCTGAATCACATCTTTCTGCATGTCAGAGTGGTGTCGTTTGCAAAACTAGTTGAGGATCTTGGTGTACCCTACGAGAGGTGCTTGAAGGATAGGTCAATGAGTTGTGGTCATTGTTTTAAGAATTAACATGTATTAAGGAGTTTATAAATTGAAATTGAGAATATAAGAAGGGATGTACATCTCGACATTTGTCAAGCAAGTCTACCACTGGCTGGGGTTGCCAGAGCTGAATTGTGACAATGGTGCTCATTCAGGTTTTGATTTGCCATGTTAGGTAATGAAGATTGAGGGTTTTTCAATTCAAGTTTTGATTGCCAGCATGGGATGAGTAATAACAAATTCTGTATTCACATACAAAGTTGTTTATTCTTTTCATCCAATAGTTGGAAATGTAACTCTAGATCATTATGTTTTGCTATGTTGCATCACCACTATCTCAAGATGATTATTGAATTAAGCAGCAGGTTGTTTGATACCCCAAAAAAGATTATGTAAGGTCCTATATAGTAAATGCTTATAAACTATGATCAATAGCAATATTACAATTTAGTATTTGAGAAAATCTTGGCAATTCATTAAGGACAATAGGTATGCACAAACTCATCCAAACACAAGCACAATTGCATGCACACACACTCACACATACATATCTATATTGGTTAAGTTCTACATGCATGCATGCATACACACACACATAGATATTGTTAAATTCAACAGACATACCCATGCACACACACATGCACACAGACACACAGACACACACACACACATAGATACACAGATACACACATACATATTATGTTTCTAGAAAATAAAATATACAAATGTGAAGTCCTTGTCTATGTAGACAAGTTTAAACCTGCAAATGGAAAGATATTCAATGGTTACCAACAAATGAGTTCATTTATTTTAAATTCAAACATCAGATTTACAATCAATACAATCAATACAAACAGTTAAACAAATAGGAAAAGCTTGCTATGTATATGTTTGTGTTTACCCGAAGGGTAGACTTGTTAGAGACGCACACGCACAACCATCAATAAGATATGCAACAAAGATATAGAAAAGAACACAATAGCTTTTTATTAATCATTCAGAGTTATACCATGACAGTCCCTTCCAATAAGCAAGTACAATATACATATAACATCCGAAGCGGTGCAACCAAACGTCGTCACCCTTCTCAACCGTTGCAACTAACTAACCTCCGTCGGCGGCTGACATCCGACGGTAACCCAACTTTACCTCCGTCTGACATCCGACAGTAACCCAACTTTACCTCCGTCGGCGGCTAACATCCGACGGTGACACAACTTGACGGCTAACATCATCCCCCCCTTAAGAAAAGTCGTCTCCGGACGACAACAAAATGTCCGGGACCGAACAACAAAATAGGAATGATGAACTTCTACTGCTAAGACTGAGAAGGAAAGTGGGGTAGAGGGAGCGTCCCTGATGAAGAAGCATGCTGCTCCGTTGAAAGAACTGGTGTGGTGGACGATCCCAACTGAGCTCGAAGCTCATAAACCTGTGTGGTCCGAGTCTGCAACTGTGCTTCAGCTACCATCTGAAACTCCAAGGCGGACTTGATCATCATCGCAGCCTCCAATAGTTCCTTTTCCTTTGCTTCATTTTCTGCCTGTGCCGCTGCCAATTGTTGCTCTAGAGCGGCCCGTGCTGCCTGTTCCGCCATCAACTCCTGGGTATGCTGGAGTAAGTCTCTCTCTACTGCCTCCACCTTGGTGCCTAGCTCCGCCTGAGCTCTCTGCGCAGCTACCAATGCAGTCTCCCGATCAGACGAGACATACTCAGATCGCCTCAATGCGTAGTACCCCTCCCTGAAAGTCTGCTCCAACTCTCGAACAAGAGATGCTGCCTCACTCTCAATGACTGGCGTAGGAACCGCCCAGGCAGCCAACATCTCGGCAGTCTCCCCATGAGGCCATAACCCCTGCTCAAAGCAAGCGGCAAATGCTGCACCACAGCCTGCTCGGGCAAAAGCTAGAAGGCGTCTCAAATCCTCAACAATAGCCGCAACAGCTCGGGACTCTGCTACAACCACCAACCGACGTCCTCTAGTGACCATGTCTGCTAAATAGGTCTCCACATCTTCTCCTTCCAATGCCCCAGGACCAGTAAGGGCTGCTGGGCGTGCCAATTCAATTCCACAAGGTGCCTCCCTAGCCACCTCGCCCCTCGCCACCGCTCTGTCCTCCTCAGAGAAAGGAGGGAGATCATCTGTTGCCACTCTGACATCTGCGGACTCTACTCCAATCACCTCCTGTGGGTCCTCCCGTCGAGGAGAGAGAACTATTGCTGGTGGTGGAGTCAGAACCAACTGAAATCGTCGGCTGATCCAAGAACGCATAGCTCCCATCTGCACAGTCCTGAGGTGGTGAGGGATCCCGCAAGAGTGCAGCATCCACAGTCACTACAGCATCCGACCCAATCACTTCCATCCGGACCTGACCCTCTCCAATGTCCTGAATACCTTCGCATTCTTCCCCTTCTGATGCGACTGCTACCTCTGGCGGAGGTTTAGGATCTCCTTCCCCTAGAATGTCTGTGGCTGCCTCCTCCCGTGGAGACTCAACTAAAGGAACTGTAGAACTCACTAGTGGTGCTGAAGTGAAGTGGGCCGAGGGAGATAACACTGGTGGTGCAAACCGTACTGTGTCCTCTTCGCTTGAGTCCGCATCGGAAGATTCTTCACTGGCTTCCCGGCCGCTATCAATGTCCTCTTGGTCGGATTCGACCACCATTTGCCGCCTTCGTTTCTGTCCACTGACTGCACTCCCCGTATCCAAATATCGCCAGTAGAACACCGGCGGAGCTCCTCCTGTGAGCTTGCCTTGCGGCTTGAGCTCCAACTCATCCGCAGGCATCTGTCTCAGTGCGGCCTCAAGAAATAGTCCAATAGCGTAACGGGGCATATAAAAAGTGCGGTGTTGCAGCGTCATGAATTCCCACATTCTTTCCGCCAACACCGAAGCCCAGTCATAGACCACCCTGTTCATCAACCCCTGCATGTAGACTATCTGTGGGAGAGCAATGTCGGATGCACGGCTCAAACCAGTCAACCTACTCTTGAGGACATCAAGAATACAACGCCAAGCACCCTCTGCTATGTACTCCCTCCTCAGCCCTCGTGCCTTGGTCGCATTTACCACTGTTTCCAATTCTGCTGGAGTAAGCCGCCGGCACACACGCTTTATCCAAAACTCTTTCCGCTCTGTGGACATCTTCTGCTTGGTGGTATCCACTTTCTGTCCATTACGTCCTGGGATACCAAAAACTCGTGTGAAGTCCTCCGGGCCATAAGAAACTGTAAGCATATGTTTTCGATACATGAATGTACTTGTCCTCGTCTGGCTGTCAAAACATTGAATCATCATCCGCAAGGTGGTCTCCAGATTACGCACAGGAAACAAGGGCATTTGGATAGCCCAATGGACCCCTGCCTGCCGTAAAAACTTCTTTACCTCATCATCCTCCGGAGTCTCCTTCCACCATGTCCTACACTCCAGCCCATTAAGTCCTTCGAATGCTATCGTCTGATAGGTGACTGAATTTTTCCCTTTTTCCTCTTGCGCAGGCGTCATTTTCTTCCCACTGCTCCCACTTGCTTGATGATGCCCCGCAACCTTCACCCCTGATGGTAGAACAGTAGCCTGCCTGTTCATCTCTTTTTTTCCTAAGCTCCCTGCCTGTAATTGTTTTTTCCAATTGTTTCTCTTTCCTGTAGAGTGCATGTTCACCCGGTTTAAATTCAAGAAACCGTTGCTTAAAATGCAAGAAACCGTTAGCAATTTTCCCTCTGTGTGCGGTAGTTATCGTGTATCCCTGCTCCGTACGGTGATACTTGCATAAAATGGTGATATATACTAACCCCGAATTGTAGCACCGCGAACCATACACTTCCCTTCCGTTCGCTGTTCCTTCCTACCACATTGTTTCGTCCGCTGTTCCTCCTTCCGCGGCACTACTCTCTTCGTCCGCACCTTCTCCCGTCCACTCTTTCCCTTCGTTCGCACCTGCTCCTGTCCGCTTTGCTAGTTTTTTCTCGTCCGCCCTTTGTTACCGCTTGACCGCTTGACCGCGGGCGGGAGTTATAAAGACGGTGGATTCACCGTCGGGTGATCCACCGACGGGTGGCCATCGTTCGGTGGTCCCACCGTCGGGTGATCCACTGACGGGTGGTCACCGTTCGGTGGTCCCCACTGTCGGGTGGTTCCACCGTTCGGTGGCTCTACCGTCGGGTGGCCACCGTTCGGTGGTCCCATCGTTCGGTGGTTCCACCGTTCGGTGGTGCCACCGTACGGCACGTTTGTTCTTCTTCTTTTTTTTTTTTTAAAATTTTTTTTAATTTTTTTTAATTTTTTTAAATTTTTTAAATTTTTTTTTTTTAATTAATTCATGTTGCTTTACAACATTCTCAATTGAACTACAATTGAATTTTTGTGTTCCGTTCCCCTTCGTTTCAAACTTAAACAACTTTACTGTTTGTCATTTCCTTCCTCTCGATGGCGACGAAGATGCTCTCGGGCGTGGAATGCACGGAGGATCTCCTGGCGGCGGTCCTCACAGTCAATTTCCTCTTGCCGAATATGTCGTGCGAGGGCTGCTTGTGCCAGCAACCGTGGAAGTTGGTTCAATAGCCGATTCGCTGCAGGGTTCGCTCCAATTGCGTCCCACACTGCGCCTGCAGGGACGTCTCCGTTCGTTGCCTCCCTCCGGACGTGAGTTTCAAGAGCTACTTGAAACAAAATTCGGAAGTCACGTGCCAGATTATCCTCTCCGTCGTACAACTCTGTACGGGCTTCTTCGGCTTCTGGGTTTATTGCACTAACGGGTAAGCCCATTATGCCTACTCGCCATCCGGGTATGTCTAGGCAACGGCGCCAAATGTTTACCCGAAGGGTAGACTTGTTAGAGACGCACACGCACAACCATCAATAAGATATGCAACAAAGATATAGAAAAGAACACAATAGCTTTTTATTAATCATTTAGAGTTATACCATGACAGTCCCTTCCAATAAGCAAGTACAATATACATATAACATCCGAAGCGGTGCAACCAAACGTCGTCACCCTTCTCAACCGTTGCAACTAACTAACCTCCGTCGGCGGCTGACATCCGACGGTAACCCAACTTTACCTCCGTTGGTGGCTAACATCCGACGGTGACACAACTTGACGGCTAACAGTTTGCAGTAGGTTAACTAATTCATCCAAACAGACAAAAGCTATAACTCAAAACTGAAAATAAAATGTTATAGGCTTTAATAGTTCTGATATCCTACATAAGGAGAACTGTCTTAATGGAGGGATTTTTCATTTAGAATCTTATTGCCTTAGTCAACATAAGAGTTTGGGCATCCTTTGGAGTCTTGGACAGAGCCATGCTGTTGTGATTTGTCAACCTATATTCCCAGTAAACCAGATGACCTTGTACATTACTTGGTCTGTGGCAGTTGTCACCTGTAGCCTGTTGAAATTCTTTTTGTGGCAGTCTTATGAAACTTACTTAACATTATCATAAATATGCTTATTTCTAGAGTTGCCATACTAGTTTCTATTATATATTTGTTTGCCTATGGTTATTAATTTTTGTGGTTTCAAAGTAAGAGTTAATTTTGCCCTGGAACATCTCTAATGTAGAGAGATGTTCAGGTACATATGCCATTGAACATTGGGTTCAATACTGCAAAAACAGCTTGTAGATCTTTACTGTCCCATATCTCGGATTGTATTTCCATGGCTTATAGACGTTTACTTACTGAATATTTTGTAGCAATTATTTTAAATGCATAGTAATGTTCCAATTCCTAAATTTACCTTGATGTGAAAATTTTATTACTTGTTCCATTGTACACCTTGCTTAGATATTTTTTCCTGAGCCCTTTATTGATTATTATGACGTTATTGTAATTTTTTGTGCATTGAGAAATGCGAGAATGACTGCCTCCATATGCTTGCCTCTCCATATAATGATTACTGACTAATATGGTTTTGAATTCACTCTATAGTTGTTCTGATACTGGTGATGGTGTTTCGTATATTTAGTAATCAAACAGGCTCATTACAAGGTCAACAATCAGAAGCAGCAGAGAATTCTTCCACGGGGCCCATAACAGAACTTCCAGATGCTTCAGTATTGCTTGGGTCACTAGCAGGGCCAGCTAATTCGATAGGTAATGACCATTCTTCTAGGGTTTCTGCAGCTATGGCAGCAAGTGCATCGAAGAAGAGGCCAGAGAAAAATGGCTCTGTTGGACCATTGCCATACAGAAAGGTCCCAAGGCAGAGCTTTCCATCTTCAAGGCTTCCCTCTGATGCTTCAGGAGGTGTTTTGATGCCGCCTCAACTGAGAGGCAGGTTAGTCTTTCCACCTACATATTCTTCTTATGGCTAATTATTCTTTCTGTTGTGAATTTGGGTGGTAATGAAGTGGAAAATGTTCATGAACTTTCTCAAGGTACATTTTTCTCATTCAGTACAATAGTATGTACTGCTTAGTCATAGTGAATCAGTTCACAGGCTTGTTTTTGAATCAACATTTTGGATCACACTCCATTATCCATCATCAGGAGATAAGAAACTTTAACACAAGAAAATCTTGTTAAAATTATAATATATTGCAAATATATTGTTTAAAGAAACTGATATAATCTTGTGCATCAAACTGCAATCCAATCATAGCTTTGCAATTATATGATTAAACTGTTAAAACATCTTTAAACATTCTAAAAAGCTGAATTTGAATGCAATAACATCTATGGCATTGAACATTGATCCTTGGAAATTGAAATACAAAATTAAATGACATTGAAATATGAACACTTGATTGGTTACTTTGAAAATAAATGTATGGAAATTGCCCTCATATTTTTTTCTTACTTGCTACAATTTTTTTAATCCTTCTTTTAAACAACAGCTGTGTGGGAGATGGCAGGATGTTCCAGGTAAGCCACCAATAGATTGAATATATCCCTTGACATCTATGTGAAGCTTGGGCATTGCTGATAAGTCTTTTGAAAGAGGAGACACACCGAGAATGCCGAAAAAAATCCTGGAAGAGTTTCAGGATTTGAGTAAAAAATTCAGAAAAGGGGATGCTGGTTGATGTCCTCATTATGTGGTCATGTCCTCAAAGTCTTAAGTCAATACATTGCATTGTACGCAATATTCAATTGACTAAGTTGGTTTGGAGGGACAAATTTTTCTAATTGTTAAGTGACTAATGAAAGTAATTACTAAGTTATGTTTTGTGAATGAGTAGACCTCAATATAAAAGATCGACAATCTATTTAGATAAATCTAAAGAAGATGAAGCACACCAAGTTTTCACACTAAACCCAGGTGAAAACATTTTTGTCTCTTACATAAGGTAGCATCATCAAATAATTACCAGTTGTTTCTGGATTCAATTGTGTAAGTATTTTTGCATCAACGTTTCAGATCACACTCTGTGACCCATCAGTAGGATGAGATAAAGAGCACAAGGATAAAATGAGCAAAGTAGCAGACTAAACCAACCTAAAGAGAGAGAGAGAGAGAGAGAGAGAGGGGGGGAAAGAAAAGACAAAAAATAATAAAATAAGGAGCAAGTGAAGAGAACATTAAAAAGTCATACAGACAACAAGGAACTAAAAGAGAAACCACTCAAATAACTAAAAACCAAAAACCATACAAGAATACACACACACACACACACACACACAAAACCAAAGGTAATTAATACAATAAAAATACAAAATAAGTCAAAAAATAAAATAAATATAAACTAAAATAAACAAAGGAAATATACATATACATGTCCATATATATATATATAAACTTAAAAAATTATAAATGCAAACATGCAACAAATAAATCAAAAACCTAAATAAAAGAACAATCAAACAAAACTAAAAAGAAAATTAAACACCATACAATAATAAATGAAAGAGAAACCACGAAGCAAGAACCTACTAAGAAAAATAAATCAAATAAACAAAATAAAACCAATTTAAGACAAAAAAATAAACTACAACAACAAGCGAACACATAATAAGCAAATATATATATATATATATATATATATATATATATATATATATATATAACAAAAAACTTACAATAAAAAAGAAAACTAACCAAAAACTCGAAGAAACAAGCGAATAGCCAAAGAAATCACTAAATAAACAAGAAAGAAGCAAATAAAATATATAAAAAACAAGCAACAAACAAACAAGGAAACACAAAAAAGAAGCGGGGGGAGGGGGAGCACCAAATAAAAGCGATGACCACAAGCTAGGGGGGATGGAACCAAGGGGGGAGGGGACAAGGAGAAAGAAAAAAGAGAGAAAAGGACAAGGAGGGGAGGAGGCAACACCAACCAAGCTAAAAAAGCGGGGTGGGGGGTAGGGAACACCTCAAGGGAGACAAGGGGAAGGAGAACGAGCGACAGTTACCTAGGAGAATTGAAGCAAGAAAAGAGACGGATACCAACTGAGAGCAAAAAACAAGAACAAGGGGGAAAATAAGGACGAGGTCAAAGAGAGGGGTGAGTGCTCAGATTCTTAATGCTATAAAGTAGAGGATGCCACGACGCACTTAAAATCCATCCATCATCACGATTGAGGTTCAGGGGATGGTTATTGATTGCAATGACTTCCTTTAATTTCCTCCTGAAGAAGTTATCTTCTTTTGAAAGGATTTCCGTATTTTCAAGACATATATGGTGCTTGGTGGTACAAGAGTGCTTAGCTAGAGTAGATTTGAGGACTAATTCATGTTTTATGTCAGCACTATGTTCCTTGATTCTAGTGCCAAAGGAACGTACTGTTTCACCTATATAAGGTGTACCGCATGAACAAATCACCTTGTAAACCCCAAACTTCAAGAGGATGTCCCTGAGGTCTTTGAGAGACGGAATGTGATTTCTCACCAAGGAGAGGGGTTTGAAGGCACAACAAATGCCTTTCTTGGAGAGGATTTTAGCCAACGTGTGTGAGATGCCTTCAATATACGACAAAGCAATGCTAGGGGGTCTTGCGGGAGGATGAGGAATGGGATGGGAGAGAAAACGAGATTTGGCTTGGTTTAGGGCTCTAGAAATTTGTTTGGAGGAATAGCCATGCAGCCTAAGGATGTGACGAAGATGTTCGAACTCTTGGGTTATGTTGTCTTCATCACAAATACGCTAAGGGTGGTGATGCGAAGAGGAGTGGAGATAAAGGTCTGTGTGGGTGGATTTGTGGAACACCCGACGACCAATGGAGCTATCCTGCTTCTTGATGAGCAACACATCCAAGAAGGAAAGCTGGTTATTAGATTCAAGCTCCATAGTAAAGGTGATGGAAGGATAAATGTTGTTGAGGTGGGAAAGGAATGAATCAAGCATATCACGACCATGGGGCCAACACACATTGGTGTCATCAACATATTGTTTCCACCACTTTGTCTTGATAGGGAAGGAAAAGAGGGCCATCTCTTCAAAGTGTTCCATGAAGAGGTTGGCAATGACTGGAGACAGAGGAGAACCCATCGCAACACCTTCAACCTGCTCATAGATGACACCTTGGAAGGAGAAAAACGTCGATTTCAAACATAATTCAACCAAGGCCACAATCTCATAATTCACCTTAAGTCTCACAATCTCACTAGTATCGAGAATGGGAACCTTGGTGAAAAGCGAGACAATGTCAAAACTAATTAACAAGTCATTGCTATCAAGATGGGTGTCCTTAATAAATTGAACAAAATGGGCAGAATCTTTAACGAAAGAGTCAGAGAGGCCAACAAGTGGGGAGATAAGCTTGGCAAGGAAGGAAGCAAGCTTATAGGTAGGAGAGCCCAGGGTATCCAAAATGGGCCTCAAAGGAATGCCAACCTTATGGATCTTAGGACCCCATAGATGTGAGGAGTCACCTTCTTAGAAGGCACAAGACGCTTCTTGGTAGTATCATCGAAGGAGGAACACGCTGTTGATGTTTTGTAGCTTCGGTCAGATAAACACTACGAGTCAATACTAGTAAAGATATGTATATATATATTTAGTATATATGAGATGTATATATACTCATATATATATATATATAATGTAAATATTAGAGAAATTAACATAATACTCGAGATATTATATATATATATATATATATATATATATATATATATATAAAATCATAATTGTCATTATATTAATTACATAATAATGAATAGACATGTCCCATGAAGGGACATGTCTCTTCTTGGCTCAATATAAATGCAAGAGATTGTTGCTTTTGGAAAATACATACAATCAGGAGTGCTATTACATTTACAACGATCCTAAAAACCTTAACATGGTATCAGAGCCAAGTTGCAAATGTAAGAGAGTAGTTTGTTGATGGTGAATGTGTGACTATCTCAGAAAATACAGTCTCAGTACGGGGACCATATCTCATAAATACAACATTGGATTTTGCTGAATTTTGGATATGTTGGTGATGAATCTCACTGGAGTGATTGGGAAGAAAATGTCGGGTTCAAAAGTTATGACCAACTGTGTGTGGGTCTATGTGAAATCTGATTTGTTAAGACGGGTGTCTCTTTCTAGAAAGCAAGCATTAATTATAGAGTGTCACCTCTCTTGGAGCAATCAAGTAATTTCACAAGAAGACATAAGTATTGTTAAACGATATAAGAGTGGTAGTTTTACAGTGTGGGGAGAATAATAACCAATGTTACATTCCCATTTGAACCATCCTTAGTGGGGAGATGATTCAAAGGGGAGATTTCTTTCAAATAATCTGAGAAGGTGTTTTCTAATTTGATGTATATGGACAGTAAAAGAGCGAGGTTCCTTCTTTAAAAGCCTAACCGCTTGAAGGGAGATCCGATCATATTGAAGGTTGTCATAGTGTATAGAACCTTGGGATATTCAAGATAGGTCATGTGAAGAATTTTGGTAATGTTCGAGAACGGCGACCTCATTCTATGAATTTGCATGATATTTTCTATATGGGCTCACCTTACAGAATGAAATACTTGAAATTTATAAAAGATAAGTATTCCATGTTTTATTAATGCACATAATTTTTAAGTTTGTAATTCATGCTATACCATTGGTTAGTAAAATCTTGTATGCTTCTATCATTGGTGTTTTCGGTTGAGATAGTTTAGTGAGCTATTTGTAATCTCTCTCTGACATACCTTCAGGACAGAAATAGAAGAAAATTGCATTCAAGGGAGAAAGAACTTAATGCTTGCAAACTAATCGATGATTGAGACTAGATGTAAAGGGAGTCTGACATTTCAAAAGAAGACAAGAGGTTGATACAAGAACTTGAGCTTCAGAGGGAGCAGATAGAGGATATGGTTAAATCAACTTTTGATATTCTTGGTCGTATTGATTCAGAGGGAGTAGTCCATATTGAGATGGATTCTCCAATGATCAAGAAACTATAACAATCACAGGACTAGGAATCATGAATGCCTTTTGGGCCCTATGTAAATCATGAGGAAGTGACGATATCCAAATGATTATCACTTGTATTTGTTAAAGTTATTGGAAGGTGACGATCTTACAATAATTTGATCTTCTATCATGATAGACATCTTATGATGGCTGAAACATAACATGATAGATGATATCTTGCATGGTGGATTGAGTTCCTTAAGCATGCCATGATCTTCTATTGTGATAGACATCTTATGATGGCTGAAACAAATCATGATAGATGATAGGAATGTTCCTATGGTAAGTATTATTGAGGGTACATGCACACATTACGTATAAAACATTTTTTGAGTTATGGTGAATATCATGAGACTTGATATTCTTGGTCAGACCATATCTCTGATATCATATTGAGGTGATAGCTAAAACATTTTTTGAGTTATGGTGAATATCACGAGACTTGATATTCTTTGTTAGACCATATCTCTGATATCATATTGAGGTGATATTTAAAACATTTTTTGAGTTATGGTGAATATCACGAGACTTGATATTCTTGGTTAGACCATATCTCTAATATCATATTGAGGTGATATCTAAAATATTTTTTGAGTTATGGTGAATATCATGAGACTTGATATTCTTGGTCAGACCATATCTCTGATATCATTTTGAGGTGATATCTAAAATATTTGTTGAGTACCTGGTGGGCGTCATGAGACTTGATGTTGGTAAGCCAGTACTTAGAGTACATGGTGAATATCATGTGACTTGATATTTTGTGGCCATTACTCTCAATATCATGAGATGATATTCTTATGAATCTATGAGTTATGGTGAATATTATGCGACTTGATATTCCTAGTTAGACCATATCTTTGATATCACGGTAAATGATATCTTCTGATCCTAATCATGTGTTTAATCTTCCCTGGCTAAGAGGGAGTGTTGATGTTTTGTAGCTTCTGTTAGATAAACACTATGAGTCAATACTAGTATATATATATATATATATATATATATATATATATATAGTATATATGAGATGTATATATACTAATATATATATTATGTAAATATTAGAGAAATTAATATAATACTCGAGATATTCTCTCTCTCTCTCTCTCTCTCTATATATATATATATATATATATATAATCATAATTGTCATTATATTAATTACATAATAAAGAATACACATGTTCCATCTTCTTGGCTCATTCTCAATATAAATGCAAGAGATTGTTGCATTTGGAAAATACATACAATCAGGAGTGCTATTACATTTGCAACGATCATAAAAACCTTAACACACGCAATAGCTGATTTAACAAGCTTAAGAATCTTGGAGCATAGATTACGAGAAAGGATTCTATATATATTTGCTTATTATTTGTTTGCTTCTTGTTGTAGTTTTTTTTTTGTCTTAAGTTGGTTTTATTTTGTTTATTTGATTTATTTTTCTTAGTAGGTTCTTGCTTCGTGGTTTCTCTTTCATTTATTATTGTATGGTGTTTAATTTTCTTTTTATTTTTGTTTGATTTTTCTTTTATTTAGGTTTTTGATTTATTTGTTGCATCTTTGCATTTATAGTTTTTTAAGTTTATATCTATATATATGGATATGGATATGTATATGTATATTTTCTTTGTTTATTTTAGTTTATATTTATTTTATTTTTTGATTTATTTTGTATTTTTATTTTTATTGTATTTGTTAAAGTTTTAGGATCATTGCAAATGTAATAGCACTATCTCATTGTATGTGTTTTCCAAATGCAACAATCTCTTGCATTTATATTAAGAATGAGCCAAGAAGAGACATGTTCCTTCATGGGACATGTCTATTCATTATTATGTAATTAATATAATGACAATTATGATTATATATATATATATATATATATATATAATATCTCTTGAGTATTATATTAATTTCTCTAATATTTACATAATAATAATAATATATATTTTATCAATTTAACTATTTAGTTATTAGGAGAATAATTATAATCTAACTTTATATATACATGTATATCAATGTATATAATAATATCAATTATTATATATATTGATATATATATATATATATATATATATATATATATATATATATATATATATATATATATATATATATATATATAATAAATCATTTCTCATAATAATCATATAGTCAATATTATTTATTTGAGCGATGCTACAAACATCAACACTCCCTCTTAGCTAGGGAGGATAAATCAATCCAATGTCAACACTTATGACACCTGACAAAATCAATCATATGATGTAATCAATAAAGGCATCATCCTCATGATATAATCAATAGAAACCTAGTCTCAATATGTGGATTGCCTCCATCGGCGATTCTATCCACAAGCTCTCGTGTGGATTGCCTCCATCGGCAATTCTATCCACAATCTCTCAAGTGGATTGCCTCCATCGGTGATTCTATCCATAAGCCCTCGTGTGCATTGACTCAATCGGCGATTCTATCCACAAACTCATGAGCTTTAGTGTGGATTGCCTCCATCGGCGATTCTATCCACAAGCTCTCGTGTGAATTGCCTCCATCGGCGATTCTATTCACAAACTCACGAGCTTTGGTGTGGATTGCCTCCATCGGCGATTCTATCCACAAGCTCTCGTGTGAATTGCCTCCGTCGGCGGTTCTATTCACAAACTCACGAGCTTTGGTGTGGATTGCCTCCATCGGCGATTCTATCCACAAGCTCTCGTGTTAATTGCCTCCATCGGCGATTCTATTCACAAACTCATGAGCTTTGGTGTGGATTGCCTCCATCGGCGATTCTATCCACAATTTCTAACTACCACAATAGAAAGTTATTGCAAGATCGTCACCTTCCAATAACTTTAACAAATACAAGTGATAATCATTTGGAAGTCATCACTTCCTCATGATTTACACAGGAGGCAGGCCCATTAAAAACATTCATGATTCATTAGTATAATAATCAATTATATCAAGATTACCTCAGAAATGTTTCACCTTCAATAGTGAACTCCCTCTCAATCAACATGATCAAGATTGTCACAAGTTGACTGAACCATCTACTCCCTCTGAAGCTCAAGTTTATCAACTTCTTGACCTCTTTTGAAATGTTAGACTCCCTTTGCATCTATTCTCAATCATCAATTTATTTACAGGCATCAAGGTATTTCTCCCTTGAATGTAATTATCTTGTGCTTCTATCCTGAAGGTATGTCAGAGAGAGATTATAGATAGCTCACTAAACTGTCTCGAGCAAAGATACCAATGATAAAAGCATACAATATTTTACTAACCAATAGTATAGAATGAATTACAAACTCAAAAATTATGTGCATTAATAAAACATGAAATACTTATCTTTTATAAATTTCAAGTATTTCATTTTGTAAGGTGATCCCATATAGAAAATATCATGCAAATTCAAAGAATGATGTTGTCGTTCTCAAACATTACTAGAATTATTCCCATGAATTTTCTTCAATATCCAAAGGTTCTATACGCTATTAAAACCTTCAATTTGATCGGATCTCCCTTCAAGTGGTTAGGCTTATAAAGAAGGAACCTCGCTCTTTTACAGATTTTTTTTTTATAGACCCTACATAGTCGACCATAACTTTTGAACCTGGAAATTTCTCTTCAATCTCTCCGGTGAGAGTCTTCTAAATTTGTTTATTACCAACATATCCGAAATTTAGCAAAATCCAATGGTGCATTTGTGAGATATGGTCCTTGTACCGAGATTGTATTTTCTGTGACAGTCACCTATTCACCATCAATAAACTACTCTCTTACATTTGCAACTTGGCTCTGATACCATGTTAAAGTTTTAGGATCATTGCAAATGTGATAGCACTATCTTGTTGTATGTGTTTTCCAAATGCAACAATCTCTTGCATTTATATTAAGAATGAGCCAAGAAGAGACATGTTCCTTCATGGGACATGTCTATTCATTATTATCTAAGTAGCCGAATCGGCCCCTGCCTTCTATCGATTCTGGGTACGAATTGTCTCGAGTCGGAATCAGAATCGAATCTCCTATGGGTCCACATAGGGTTCGAAATTTCTGCCTATGAATCGTTTCAGGCTAAACGCATTCGATTCCACGTGATTCAATAGGTGACATGGTGATTCTAGGTCGATTCCGGTCGATTCTTGACCGGTTTGACTTGGAAAATTAAAATATCTTCTTGTTTGCGGTAGGTGGTTGGGTTAAAGATGAAAAGTGAAAACGAGACATTCATCTTTCATCTTTCATAGCGGCGACTGGAGGCGGCGAGGCTTCATCTTTCACGCAGAGGCGACTGGAGGTGGCGAGTTTCAGTTGGCGACCAAAGGTGGAGGTAGGTTTCAGTTGGCGACAGAGCCGGAGGCGAGTTTTAGTTGGCGGCCAGAGGTGGAGGCGGGTTTCAGTTGGCGACCAGAGGCATTTTTCCTTCGAACGGTTTTTGCCTTCCACCATTTTCAATGCATTTTCAGAGGTAAACTACTAAACTTCAATAAAATTTCGTTTGTTAATAATTTTATTTTGTTATTAAAAACTTCAAAGTTCAACTTCAAACATAATAATAATTTAAAAATTTGTAAGATGCCATTTGTTTCAATATTAAACTAATATAAATTTATAATAATATTTAACTAATATTAAACTTCAAACCCTCAAACCCTAAATTTCAATATTAAACTAATATAAATTTATAATATAATTTATTTTATTTATAAATTTGTATTTCCAATCTTTGTAATGGTAATGGCTTTTGATATTTCTAATATAATGTGTATTAAATTATTATTAATAGATAAATAAATAATTTAATATATATTTTTTAATTTTAGTATAAATTTTAATTTTAAAATAATGAATATTAATATATTATTTATAAATCATATTTAACATCAATAATTATTTAAATTTTAATTGATAATTTATTTTTAAAGACTTACTCTTTTATCATTATGTATAATTTGCAGGGTGCTATACAAACTTATCATGGCAACTGGTTCTAATTCAACCAAGATTTCTCGATTCACTAGTGACCCAACTTCGCCATTATGGAGGCATGTGCAAATATTAGAGCATGTTCCAGGTGGAGGGACATGTGTTTGGATATGTCCTGGGTGTGACAAGCACTATACAAGTTCCTACAGCCGAGTGAAAGGGCATTTGTGTGAAATTCCTGGAAAGGGAATCAAATTTTGTCCAGGGAAAAAAGGTGCACCTATACCAGCTTCTCAAGTAGCAGCATATATTAAGGAGCAAGAGGAAGCAGATGCAAGGATTCAAAATAGATTCGGGCATCCATTGAATAAAGGAAAGGGCTTACGAAGGCCGCATGGTTCATCATCTCACAGTGCTGCTCCTGATATTGTGATAGAAAGGCAAAGCCATCCATATTTGAGGAGAAATGAAGATGAGGCTAGTATTCCAAAGAAAGCAAAAGGACCATTAGAGAGAGCATTTAATAATGATGCTAGAGATATTATTGATGAAGCGATTGCTAGGTGCCTCTATGCAAATGGTTTATCATTCAATGGTTTAGACATGGTAAGAAAAATCAGTGAAGCTCCAAAGGGGTACACAAGCCCAGGTTATGAGAAGGTGCGTACCACTTTATTGACAAAGGAGGTCAAACATATTGAAACTTCATTAGCTCCCATTAAGGCCTCATGGAAAGAAACAGGTGTCAATATTATTTCCGATGGGTGGAAGGATGCAAAAAATAGACCCTTAATTAATGTGATTGCAATGTGCCCTAAAGGGGCAATGTTTCTAAAAGCTGTTGATTGTGAGGGCCAAGTGAAGGATGCACAATTTATTGCTGACATTCTTATACAGTGCATTAACGAAGTAGGTCCTCAAAATGTTGTCCAAGTTGTAACGGACAATGCAAAGAACTGTAGAGTAGCTGGTATGTTAGTTGAGACACGATTCCCCCATATATTTTGGACACCTTGTGCCGTACATTCACTCAACCTCATGCTATAGAAGTTGGGTACTAAAATAGCTTGGATTAAAGAAGTGTATGATGAAGCTCAAGAGATCCAAATGTTCATAACAAACCACCACTTCTCACAAGCTATTTTTAGATCATTCTCGCGGCTAGAGCTATTGAAGGTAATTCAAATTTCAAACAATCTAATTTTATGTTTTACTTTAGTGATTTATTTCAATAAAATCATATATATACATATTATTCTTTATAGGTTGCTGAGACTAGATTCGCATCGATTACAATTGTCTTGAGACGACTTGTGAATGTTCGAGAGGCACTTTCTGGTATGGTCATCAGCCAAGCATGGACCATATGGAGGTAGTCCAGTACTGAGAGGGCAACAAATGTCAAGCAAAGGATTTTGGATGACACTTGGTGGGATTGTGCAGAATACCTTCTTAGTTTCACAGAGCCCATCCTAGGTATGATTCGCTTTACTGACATGGATAAACCATGCTTGGGGGAGGTTTATGATGAAATAGACTCAATGATTGAGAAGATGAGATCCATTATAAATGCAAAAGAGCAAGACCTTGAAGAAACCTTCTTCAAAGAGGTGCAATCAATTTGTGTTGAGTGATGGAACAAAATGACCACCCCGCTCCATCTTCTTGCCTTCTCCTTGACTCCCAAATATTATAGTGAAGAGATTCTTTCTATGCCAACAAGGGTGCCACCATATCGTGATGTAGAAGTAGGTGAAGGGTTTAGGAAAGCTGTTACTAAACTCATCCCTGATACTGAAATGGAAGATGCAGTTACAAGTGAATTTGCTGATTTTGCAGCATCCATTGGTCATAGTCCTGCTGCTCTTCGTGACAAGTATAGGAAGAATGCTCACTCTTGGTGGTACCTCAATGGCCACAAATCACCACACCTCCAACTTCTTGTGATCAAAGTTTTATCACAAGTAATTTTATGAATTTTTATACACTTTCCAATTCTGGTTGTTATTTAAAAATTACTATTTGTCTTTTGATTTACTTAAATTTTAAAGAGTCTAATGAGATCTGCCTTTGCTTCACTAGGTTGCTAGTTCTTCTTCAGCTGAACGAAATTGGAGTACATACTCCTTCATCCATTCAGTGAAGCGCAATCGGTTAGCATCAAGCAAAGCTGAGGATTTAGTCTATGTGCATTCCAACTTGCGCCTTCTTACTCACAAAAATGATGAGTACAAGGAAGGGGCAGCAAAGTTGTGGGATGTAGAACCGGAGCGTACTGACTTGGATCTTTCTATTGCTGCACAATCTTTAACAATTGAGGAGTCAAGTAGCCAGCATACTTTTAGTGCAAGTAACATCAGGGTTCAATCTGAATCATCTAATGTCAATGTTGACGACAATCTTCATATTGATGATGACCCCTATGGTTCTGATTAGTGAACTGATTCCTAGTATTATTTCTATGTTAAACAATGACTATATATCATGAGATTCTAGTTCGATCTTTTTGGTATCGAAACGACGAAAACTGAATTTAAATTAGTATGTTATGTTTCAAAATCTGAAATTTGTAATGGTTTTGTTTAGCATTTGTATTGGTATGTGACATTGTAAACTTAATTTGTTTTTTAGCTGCACATATATGACATAAAACAACCTGCCATATACATGATTGGTATGTGACATTTTAAACTTTGTTAGATGAACATATACAGATATATATATACTTTGTTAGATGAATATATATATATATATATATATATATATATATATATATATGGACGTACCCAAAACATACCCAATCCCCTAAAAAAATTTCTACCGTACCAGCGATTCGTACCCACGTACCCGTACCCGTACCCGATTCGCAACTTAGATTATTATGTAATTAATATAATGAAAATTATGATTATATATATATATATATATATATATATATATATATATATAATATCTCGAGTATTATATTAATTTCTCTAATATTTACATAATAATAATAATATATATTTTATCAATTTAACTATTTAGTTATTAGGAGAATAATTATAATCTAACTTTATATATACATATATATCAATGTATATAATAATATCAATTATTATATATATATATATATATATATATATAATAAATCATTTCTCATAATAATCATATAGTCAATATTATTTATCTGAGTGATGCTACAAACATCAACAGTATTAATTACCTTTGGTTTTGTCTGTGTGTATATATATATATATTTCTTGTATGGTTTTTGTTTTTTAGTTATTTGAGTGGTTTCTCTTTTAGTTCCTTGTTGTTTGTATGACTTTTTAATGTTCTCTTAACTTGCTCCTTATTTTATTATTTTTTGTCTTTTCTTTCCCCCCTTCCCCTCTCTCTCTCTTTTTAGGTTGGCTTAGTCTGCTACTTTGCTCATTTTATCCTTGTGCTCTTTATCTCATCCTGATGATGTATCACAGAGTGTGATCCAAAATGTTGATGCAAAAATACTTACACAGTTGAATCCAGAAACAGCTGGTATATCTCATGGATTGTGGAAATCTAATGACTCTTATTAGCATCATCAAAATCAATATTTGCTGTCATCTTTGAAATCATGTATTGTTGTCCTATGAGTATCTTAATTTTACACATACCATAAGCTGTAACTTCGAGGAACTTGAACATATATTTCAAGATCATAATAGTCCCTACTAGGAAACAAATAAATACAGTTATTCACAATAACAAATTTCATGTGACTATCAACAGCATTAAATGAAGCAAGTTACAGAAACTTCTGGAGAGAACAATAAATGGCATCTTACAATTTTTCCTTTCCAAGTAATAATAAAGTAGATGGAAGGTTCAACTTAATGCTCTTGTACCCTTTTTAAAGAAGGGTGGAGTTGTAAAAAGCTTTCCAAGATTATCTATAAGGACTGTTTAACGAGTCTCACTCTTTGTCATTTTTTGCATGTACTATTGCATATTCTTCCTTTAATCATTGCAATTTGCATGCCATTCTTAAGCTAAGATAGGACAATTAGTTCCTAAGAAAAAGACTATATGTTGACCCCACTCCATGAAGTAAAACTAAATCCTATTTGTCACAATTCTTAACTAGACCTCCAGTGGACTAAAGGTACTTCGTAGGAGTGATTTGTTCAAAATTCCAAATATTATTTTAGAGCTAATTTTCAAATTTCAGAATTGGATAGTATATGATGTTACCCATGGTCTGTTTTTCTTTAGTCAATCATTGATAAAGGTCAAAACATTAATTATAAACGTTTTGTTGAATAAGAGGCAAAGGCCTGCCAAGTTGAGGGCTGTGGCAATAGAGTTTGCATTTCAAAAACATGACCATATTTTGAAAATAAAGGCCATAGAACTCAATACAATACCCTTGTCAGGTGTTAATCAACCTACATTTACATTTTAACTCTTACAACTCAACATTTATCTTGTTCTAATAGACCATTTGTTCATCAAATCTTAACTAACTCATGTCCTCACAATTCTATCTCAACAATAACATACACTCAAGTCCTTACAAGTACCAGTTCATTGTCTACTGAAATTACACAAGGTAATCTGAGGCAAGCTAGTGATTAGAGGTCTGCATTTGTTGTAGATTCAAACAAATTTTTCTCTCAACTTTTAATAATTGCAGGTTTCATGACTCTTTTGCCCAGTTATGAATTTACTTTGTGAAATAGATAACACAAACCCATTACAGGGATATTATGTTTTTAATTCTAATTCAGTCCAATGCTAGCAATGTAGAACAGATTATGATGTCCTATGTAATATAAACATGTCCTCTAAAGGATGATCAGCAGCATGGAGAAACCAGAGCCATACACTTAAACTACCACAGTAATCCATAAGATTGTACAAAAACATTTACCTCTAACCAAGAGTAGAAGTAGATAGCTGGACAGAAGGGTGTCAAACCATTCTTTATTGCTAAAAATGTGCTAAGTCTATGTGGAGTAGTCATAGGTTATATGTACCTCTAAGATTACTTGACCTTTGTAAGAATCATATAAACCTTTCTTTTGGTATAGCATCCCTCTAGGAAGCTTTCATACCAACCCATTCAATATTTATTTAGATTAAGAATTTTGAAAGACAAGCATTTATATAAGTATTAATAACCATCTAACTTATATAGGAATCTTGAAAGACAAGCATTTATATAAGTATTAATAACCATCTAACTTATATAGGAATCTTGAAAGACAAACTTTTATATAAGTATTAATAACATCTAATTTAGCCACTTGTACTTTTTGAAAAGAAGGGTTTCATACCTCATTGAATGAGCATGCACTATTGAAGTTCAGTAGATTTGTAAATGCTAGTCAATGCCACAACTGAAAGATGGTATTTTTCCTATGATAAAACTAGATATTTGCATGTTAAATTTAGAACCAGAAAAACAAAGATGCAATATACAGAAACTTTAAAACACAAGATCAAAACAACACTAGAAATGTATCCTGGGAAAACCTTACAGCCTGAGGGGAAAAACCCAGCCACACTCAAAGTAGATCCTTTATTGAATAATCAAGAGATTCAATACAAAGCTTCACAAGCTTCAACAGAAGAATGACTTCTTCATAAAGACTGTTATCACATAACAGACACTAGTAGAATGTCATAATAAGATTAGACATCTACAGAATATGAGCTGCTCCTCTCTTGAATTATGCAACAATAGAAACATAACTAGTAATACACTACCAATGTCGTGAGCCGTTACATGAGGGATTGTTGGTGTCAATAGTAGATAGAAGTCAAAATGACATATATATGTCTATGTGGGTATGCACCAGGGATTACAGGTTATTAAGGAATATGGATTATAAAATGTAAGTGTTACTGTTACTCTCCACAAGGAAGAGATATACTCTAAATAAATGGGTGACTGTGCTATGGAAAGTATTACAGAATATTATATAGGAATTCTATATAGTATGATGATACCAGAGTTATATATATATATATCCTATTAAGAATTAGCATATCATACACACACACACACACATATATAATTCAGATATGCTAATTCTTATATATATATATATATTCTATTATTCTATTAAGAATTAGCATATCTGAATTATATATATATATATATATATATATATATATATATGCTATTAAAGATAAGGCCATTATCAAGCTACTGAATTCACTCAATACTGTATCAGGTAAATGATGAAGCCTTGAACTATGATTAATAAGTGAAGAAAATATATTTAAACATACAAGGAAGAGAGTAATACATATATACGTGGTCTGCAAATGGTATATTAAATATAATCATATCTCTTACGCAGTCAGGTAACACCATTGACGAGTAAGGAAGATATATATATAAAATTGAAATTTGAATAATAAGTTTGCCTTGATATACCATGGTATCAAACTCTGGTAAAGGAAGATCCAAGAAGCTCTCAAACTTGAGGAATTCAATATCAATTATAATATATCACATTTCTACGGCAAGCGCAATCAGATTTGAGGATAGGCTTGAAGGAGGAAACAATTTCTCATCATCGAAATTCAGAATTAAAATGATTCTAAAAGAAAATAAAGTCGAATCACTCATAAAGGAGGAGAAAGAAGAGCCAGAGAATGATCCTGAAAAATCCATTTGGATTGAAGGAAATGAAAAAGCTATGAAGATCATAGTTGATGGTGTTAGAGATCATATAGTGCCGATCTTGACAAAATATGAGACTGCCTATCATATGTTTAAATCACTTGAAAGCACGTATGAGATAAACAATGCTAGCCGAAGCCTAGCCCTAAAGAGGGAAATTAATCATGTAAGTATGAACAAAGGAGAATACATTAATGCATGCTTTATGAGAATATCCGCTCTAAGGGATGAATTGTCAATACTTGGATATGTAATGAAAGCAAATAACTGACTCTCATTGCACTAGATGGCCTACCAAACACTTGGGAGACTTTTGTTCAAGGCATTAGTGCAAGGTCTAAATATCCAAACTTCGATCGACTAAGGTTAGATTGTCTTCAGGAAGAGTCAAGACAAAACAAGAAAGGGATCAAACAATAGAACATAGATGAAGATCTTCATGTGTTAAATGTAAACTCTCACAAGAAAGGCAAGAAGAAACACTTTAAGAAGAGGAAGGACCATCATGAAAATGGTTCATCTAAGAAAGATGTTTCTCACATTCAATGTTTCAGATGTAATCATTATGGGCATTATGCAGTTAGATGTCCAAATAGAATTAAACAACAAGCTACATTTGCCAAAGTGAAAAGAAGTAAAAGGGAGCATGATTCAGAGAAACATGCATTCTACTTTGCTTTCTCTAATCAAGTATCCAACAAATCTAATACTTGGATCATAGACAGTGGGTCATCAAGACACATCACTGGATATAGAGAACTATTGGACTCTATGATAGAAGAAATTGATGAAGAGGTAACCATTGGAGATGACTCTGCAGATCCAGTAAAAGGTGTTGGGACCTGCACCATTAAGTTGAAGTTAGGCATGTCTATCCAATTCACTAGAGTTCTTTTCGTTCCAAGCATCAAGAGGAACCTAGTCTCCATATTTGCACTTGAGGATAATGGGTATAGAGTAACCTTCATGGATAGCAAGGTGTTGGCATGGCTAAAGAATTCTTCTATCAAGAAAGCTATAACCCTAGAGCATAGAAATGTCTACTTGTATGAGGTATATACTGAACCTAATCTTGCCCTAATTCATGAAATTGCAGAGTCTAATGAGATATGACATAGAAGATTAGGACATTTAAACTTTTGTGCCTTATCTTCCATGGAAAAATTAGTCATTGGATTACCTAAGTTAAAGCAATATCATTCAGGTACATGTAAGAGGTGTGCCCTAGGCAAAAATACTAAGGGTTCCTTTCAAAGTACTAGTAAAATGAGTAATCTCTTAGAACTAGTTCACTTTTTCCTATGTGGACCCATGTCTGTACCTTCTGTGGGAGGGTTTCTATATTATGTAATATTTGTTGATGACTTCTCCAGAAAAACTTGGATCTACTTCCTCAAATGTAAAGAATCAGAAGAGATCCTCAGGAGATTTAAGGAATTCAAATCTTTCTCTGAAAACTCCTCTGGGAAGAAAATAAAAACCCTAAGAACTGATAATGGGAGGGAATACACCTTTGACATTTTTAGAGAATTTTGCAAAGAAGCTGGGATTAAGAGGGAGCTCACTGTTCCTTACAACCCTCAACAAAATGGGGTTGCTAAGAGGGAAAATAGAACTATTGTAGAAGCAGCTAAAGCCATGCTTCTTGATCAAAATTTAGAAACCCATCTTTGGGCAGAGGCTTCCAACGCTGCTATATATATACAAAATAGATGTCCTCACTCCCATATTGAGGACAAAACTCATGAAGAAGTTTTCACAGGTATAAAGCCAGATATCACTCACTTAAGGATATTTGGATGTCCTATTCATTTTGATGTACGTAAAGAGAAAATAACAAAACTAGAACCTTCTGGAAGAAAATGAATCTTTGTTGGGTATAGTGAAGCTTCTAAAGCCTATAGAGTATTTGTACCTGGACATAGAAATATTGAACTCATCAGAGATGTAATATTTGAGGAAGACCTAGCTTTTAAAAGGGCTAGAAATTCTTTTGAGTCTAAAAGTAATACTCCACCTTCAAACCTAGAAGAGGATCTTGCTCTTGAGTTTCAGAGGGAGTATCCTGAAGACTATGAAAATGAAGTACAAAACTCATGTCAAGAGAATCTTAAGAAAATACCACTTTGGGCCACCAAAACAATGGAAGAATCAAAGAGCTTTGCGACTCCTTTAGGGACCTTTAGAGAAAGTAAAAGACCTGGAAGATTTTCCAGCTATGTGGCTTTAATGAATGATCTCTCCAAGTTTGAACTTTCTAATGCATCAGAAGCCCTCAAAACACTAAGTATGGAAGGATGCCATGACAGAAGAATACCAATCCATCTTAAAAAATGATGTTTGGGAAGTTGTTCCAAGGTCAAAGGAAAAATCTATTGTTTCATCCAAGTGGCTATTCAAAATCAAGTATGCTGCAGATGGGAGTATAGAGAAACATAAAGCTAGATTTGTTGCTAGAGGTTTCTCTCAGAAACATTTGCACCTGTTGCTAGATATACCTTAGTCAGAGCAGTTCTAGCCATTGCAGCAACCAAAGTATGGAAAGTACATTAGATGGATGTAAAGACTGCATTCCTAAATGGGAAAATAGAGGAAGAAGTCTACTTAGAGCAACTAGAAAGATTTGAGATTCACACTACAAAATCTCATGTGTCCAGATTGAAGAAAGCTCTCTATGGACTTAAACTGCCCCCCAGGGCATGGTATGAGAGAATCGATAGCTATCTCATGGAATTGGGATTTTCTAAGAATGATGTAGATCCAAATCTCTACTTCAAGCATAGCAAAGGTGATATGTTAATATTAATCTTGTATGTTGATGATCTGTTAATTACAAGAGAAGATCACCTTATTGATCAATGTAAAAAGGACCTTGCTAAAGAGTTTGAAATGAAGGATTTAGGCCTTCTACAGTACTTCCTTGGATTGGAAGTTTGGCAAAACTCAGACATCATTGTGCTTAATTAAGGAAAGTACACCTTGGACATATTGAAGAGATTTGGTATGATGAATTGCAGACCCATGTCTTCTCCCATGGAAACAAACCTTCATAAACTAAAGGAGGCAGCAACATATTCTCTGTTTGTAGATCCTACCCTCTATAGGCAGATAATTTGATCTTTGATGTACTTGGTTAATACTAGACCAGATATCTGTTATGCAGTAAATGCCTTGAGTTAGTTTATGTGTGAGCCTAAGGAGATACATCTTATGGTTGTGAAGCATATTATGAGATACCTTCAAGGTACTCTAAATTATGGACTCAAATATGAGAAAGTTGACTTGAATCTACATGGATTCATAGTTCTGATTGGGCCAGAAGTGTAACTGATAGAAAAAGCACCTCAGGTTGTTGCTTCAGTTTGGGATCCGCCATGATATCTTAGATGTGCAGGAAACAGTCTTCAGTGGCTTAGAGTTTTACAGAGGCAGAATACATTGCAGCCTCTATGGCAGCAAGAGAAGCAGTACAACTCAGGAAACTGCTTGTGGGATTATTTGGTAAGCGCTTGAAACCTATAGTTATCCATTGTGATAATCAGAGTTGCATAAAATTTTCTGTGAATCTTGTATTTCACGATAGATCCAAGCATTTAGAGATCCCTTATCATTATGTGAGAGACATGGTGGATAAGAATGTGATTCAGTTGGAATATATCAGTACAGGAGATCAGACATTAGATATACTCACCAAGCCACTTGCCAGAATAAAAGTTGAACACTTCAGGAAAGGTCTTGGTATGATTAAATTTTAATTTGCATTGTAATCTTTACTGATATATAAGATGTTTAATGTGTAAACTTCTTTTGTCATATGTGTTGATATATGACTTAATGGCCTCTACCCCTTGTGTTCATCTCTAAAAGGTGACGATCATTTGGAAATGAACACTTGTATTCAAATATTATAAGATGACGATCTTGTAATATTGATATCATGCTGACTTGATATCATTCATGGATGTGCCATGATCTCTTATGGTAGACATTATGTGACGTAATGTTAGTGCACATACTATAGCTAGGATGTATAAGGAGAATATAATATTCTCAAGCATATTATCCTTTAAGTGTCATGAGTTATGTGATACTTATCATCACGTGTTATGTGATGTTTGTCTTCATGAGATATGTGAGACTTCTTATAACGAGTTATGTGATATACTTAGTGCCTCGAGTTATGTGACACATCACAAGTTATGCGATTCTTATCATCACGTGTTATGTGATGTTTGTCTTCACGAGATATGTATCACAAGAAATGTGATATATATGATTTTATCTTCCCTAGCTAAGAGGGAGTGTTGTTGCATATAGCCACGATCAGATAAATTCATATTACTAATGCATATATCAATTAGAGAATTTCATAATACTGAAGCATATATCATTGATTAGATTAAAGAGACATGCATATAGATAATATATGGATGTAATGATAATTATTATTATAATCCGTATCAACCCGATAACATTGGTATTGAAATCGTAATTGGTATTGAATCGGTATCAACCCGATAATTAGTATTGAAGCAGTGTTAAGTTTCAATGTTTTGTATTATCAAAGGATGTGACAATTAGTCACGCCTCATAGGCGTGACTCCTCAAGGAGTCACGTCTATCATAGACGTGACCGATCACTATCGACATATAATTATACTGGTTGGACTGTTCAATACAAGCACCGAAATCAATAAGTGCGAAGTACATTGAACAACAACACAATTTTATATATTTTCCTTCATTGCAATTTGAGCATAGTTGAAATACAAGTTCATTTCATTTACATACACTCAGTTATTATACTCTTGCAAATAAGTTATTATACTCTTGCACATAAATATCAACACTGTTAGAATCATCATATATATATATATATATAACCAGCATTGCATATATATATAGAAAGAATAAATAGAAATTTGAATAATAAGTTTGTGTTGAATTAACAGTTCTTGCTTCCCAGAAGTGGAAAGTCGAGCTCCATAGGGGCTAATCATCAAGACTTAGTGGAAAATCAATTTCCATTGGGACTTTTGGTTCAAACTTGGTGGAAATTCAATCCTCATAAGGAATTTGCACTTTTCTTGCAAGATTTCATCATTTTAGTCCAGATTCACAAGTAAAATATGACATTAATACATCATGAAGGCCAGTTGACTGACCACAACACCCTAATACTTAGGAATTTTCACTTTGAACTTGAAAGTTTTTTGCATTTTGTCCCTAATGACTTTAAACTCTTAAGACCTGTCAATGCTTGCAACCTTGATGACTTGAAAATTTGATCACTCCCCAATCCTTTAAGCTCATAATTGACACTTCTACTGCCAAAACCTCAAGACCTACCAAGTGAAAAGGGGTGTCCCCATTTGTAGTGTGACATTGGTGTGAAAAGGTCACAACAGGTATGTCAAGGGTTAGCAACAATAGCAAACACAAGGACTTGTTGATGAGTGTTTTATGACCACACCAACACAATATAAAGTGCCAAAGGACACTCTATCTCTCTTGAGCAAAGACACCATGTATGCTAAGATGTAGAAAGATCATAGAGGCAACTCCAAGGTTCCAATTGTGCACTTGCGACATTATATTGGATATGAGCTCTTTTGGGTTGATGTATGCTAGTAATCCAAGGGGACTTTTGCTATTCACTTTAGATTTATCAACTTTGTGTGGATGATATGGCAATGCAAGCATTTGATCCTAAATCTAACAGAGCTTTGAAATAAATAGCAAAGAGAGTAAGGTTAGAGATCCTATTCCAATCCTAGAATGCTAGAGATAATGAATGGCTTTATGAACTCTACTAGACTTGACTTTTTCATCAACTTCCATTAAGCTAGTGCAATCTTCTAAGGTAGACAATAGATGTCTAAATTATCACTAACAACACTAACACCATCAATAGGATGCATATCCATATGCAAGCAACAATTGGAAGGTAAGCTTATTTTAAATTCCAGTTAGCCATGCAAAACAATTTGTAATCAGCATACTACAAGTAGTATAAATTAGGCGAGTTCCACAAAGTTTCATTTGAGATATCTTTCATTCAACTAAAACACTTAAAGCAAATTCTAAACTTAAGCAAATTTTAAACTATGTTTGATAAATCAAAGAACCACACAACACTCCACAATCTTCACTAAATCACCAAACTTCAATGATTTATTTCAATTATGGCAACACCTAAGTGACAATTCTCCAAAGACCCTCTTACAAATGAGAGGAGTGGGGTGATGCAGAGCAGCATGGAAACCACTCAATATCTAGGATCTTCATGATCCAATCTTCATTTAATCATTCAAATAATAGAAAAGAGACAAAAACTATCTTCTTTCACAAGATCAATCAACAACAAAATACTTATTTGCTTCCTTTAACAAACAACTTCGATACTGTCCCAAGTTGTACAGTTTTCAAAGATTGAGTTATTTGACCCACTAAAACTTCAAACCAAAATTTCTGGAAAGAACAAAGTTTGTAGATAACTATAATATATATCACCTCACCAAATCTTAAGGTCTGAGGACCCCATTTGATTCCTCAAACAATTATTGTTTCAGACTGAAAATCCTGATCCATATCGCTGTCATAATTAAGATTTAAAACACCAAACCCTGCCTAGGGCATCCCATATCTTTCTCAAAACAACTCCAAATTAAACCAAACCAATTCCATCTGAAGAATTTATCAATATAGTTTCCGAATATGTAAGCTATTTATTTTTCCAATTCATAGATCATTCTACAAGCACAAATCATTGCCTGTAACTCCAATGCAGATCTTTAAAAATCAGTTTCCACTAAAATGCACATAACTTTCACAAAACTGCATAAAAACGACCCAAACCAAAAGGAAATGAAAGGTAATTCATATATCTTTCCAATGAATATTATTAGAGGTCCTTATTCTCCAAAATGTGTCCGTACCAAATGTTTCAACATGACTGTATTCAGGGAATCTTGAATATGCAAACAACAACTTCCACCAAAACGTGCGTAACTTATTCAATTATTTATAAAATTGAACCAAACCAAAAGCATGAGAAAGAGGATTATTCCTTCTACCTATCCATTACTATATTACAGGGTTTCCAGGCCGTACATGGCCGTACAAGCCTGGAACCAACACTAAAACTGAAAAACCAATCAAAATAACAACAAAAAAATGCACCAAAAATGTATCAAAATCTTTCCTCCTCTCCAATATGATTTGGAATGACCATACAATGCCTTTTTATAGAGGTTTAGTTGGTTTTGACCTTACAACTACCTCTCATAACCATTAAACTCCCTTTTACAACTTTTAATGCAATATTTATGCATTTGACAACATTTCTTGCTTGACAACTTTTACAATGACTTCGAAATTTTGTAGGAACCATCCTAACATATAAAAATGATCCTCAAATGACTTTTTACAAACATTTATACAATTTCATGGCTTCTTTACATAATTGGACCATTTGACAAACTCATGACCATACTAGGACAAATATGACAACTTTTGTAAATGGCTTCAAATAGCCTTACATCTTGATTCAAATGGACTCAATACTTAATAAAATGACTTTATAGATCATAACTAAACCAAATAAAATCCAATTTATCACACTTGGACATTTAACCTCCTGTAGCTTAGGTGCTCTTGCACCATGGGGTTTATATAGGAGTCTCAATTACATTCAGCAACCCAAATTGATTTGAAATTAATGGCCAAGATAATTCCAATGTAGCCCTAATTAGGGTTGCTACAAACATTAAATACATAGCATTAAATACAATGCAACAAAATGGAATAATCTTTATTTAGCCAATGAGAAAATTTGATGCTAGGAGAACAAATGAGAATATTCAAAGATGCCAAGTCATCCAGTCAAATCATCTTCTAAAAGGTACTTTCCGCATGTCCAATTGAAATAATTTGATTGGAGGAGGATGAGTAGATGCCACCTCATCATTTAGCAATCCTTGTTTCAATTCCACCTTTTCATCCTCTCTTCTTTGGAAATCTTCTCCTTGGGTTGCTCTAGAAATTGATATCTTGACCTTCTTGTGATGACTTGAAATCCTTACATTGTAATTTCCTTCATGTGGATCTTGGATTTCCAAAGGAAATTCAAGATGATGAGGATCTTCTTTTTGTAGAACTTGTTCATTCTCCTTACTCTCTGAATTCCTCTTGTTCTTGAACCCAAACTTGTCCATGAATTCCATCTTGTCTTTAAACCAGGATTTGTTCCTCCTTGATGAAGTGTAATGCCCCTAAAATAATGAATCAATAAATAATATTAATTATTTATTATTAGTTTTATAATATAAACTATTATTAAATAATTAAAAGAGTTTTCAATAAATATAAATTATTTAATATTAGTGCTCTTAATATAAACTAATATTAATAATTAATTAAAAGATTTTGGTTTCAAAAGTAGTTCCTCATGGGAATTTCTTCCCTTTAAAAGAAGCAATCTGGGAAGGAGAAAGGTAGGTTGGAAATTGGATTAGTGAATGTATCAATTCTTCCTTGGAACTTGAACCGAGGAGGCCATTTCACCAGTGAAAGAAACTGTCTAGTTGGCGGTAGTAATTGCAGAGTGTTAGGAAGGGGCGGTTTGACGTATTCATATACACACCAGTTCTACAACACTCATTTGAAGAAGATGGATTGTGATGCATATCCAGAAAACTACAAATTGTCTTCTAGCCGTATTTGTCTTTTAGCGCAAGAGTAAACCCATTATTCAACCCATAATTGTGTAGATGAGATGTAAAGACACGGGAGTTGCCATGTTCGCATTACTCCCATCGAGTTAGCATTGAAACAATTGGAAGAAAATTGTTTTGAATAGTTAGCGTGACACGTGGACTCACGACTTCAGAGTTTGAGTCAAAATTTGGTAAAGAGTGAATATCGTTTCCTTGTATTGTGAATGTCGTCGAGTGACATGGAAAAAGAAATTTGTGTCGTTTCTTCTGTAGTGGATGTTTAGATAGTAGTTGTTAGGAACGACAATAAATATTGAATAGATTACTTTGAGTTGGGTGATTGTGTGTCAAAGACTGCAACCTGATAGACCAAATGCGTGAGCAATCTCCCATAGCGGCAACACTATTATCCTCGCTGGAGCAATATATATGCGTGTAGATTGAACAAAGATGTTGTGATGGAAGTTAGGCCAAATGATGAAAGTAGCAAACTCACGGATTGACAGAAGAAGCATGCAAGCATAAGAACATTCACTTTACCATGAGGAAGGTGGAAGATACAACACTAAAATTCAGAACATTCTGGGGCAAACACTTTCCTCTCAAATCATTTCTAGATACGTTACAAGTTGGTATCCTGTATGCATTTTATTGATGATGACATGACATCTAAGAATAAATATGATTCCAGGTGAATGATTATCTCTGTTAATTTTTTGGAAAATATATTAAAATATTACTTTCTAGATTACGCAATGTAGAATATCTCCAAGGGAATGAAAGCATATCCTTCAAAGACTATATGAAAACTGTTGACATGATGCTAGTAGGAATGGGTTATTACAGTGGCAATGTTTAGTACCATACTTGTATACTTGCGCAATGTTTACGATTGAGCACCATCAATTAGAAAACATACTTTTTGTTCAAATATTCAACACATTCAATGTAGAAAACAACAAAACAAAGAGTTACTTGTAAACAAAAGTAAGCATGCAAAATGTTAGTCAAAATGCCTATTCAATAAATTAGTGATTTTGAGATGAGATTTGGGATACAACTAGCTAGGGGATTTTACAATGGTATTAGAGTGGTTTTCTGCCATCCTGTGGGGGGGGGAGGAGCCTCTTACATTTAGGACAAACGATTTGTGTGAATCATGGGTAAAACAAAAGCTATACAGGATCTCATGCATGCCTTTTAGGATTATAATAATTTTTTTATCAAGACTTCTTCAACATCCAAAGATTTTGGGTCCTTTGTTTGCAGAGAAAAAAGAGGCAAACACTAAGACAAATAATTTTATTAGTGCAAAGGAAACAATGGAAAAGAAGATGAGTTTTGAGGAGAATGTTGTACTTTCATTGCTCAAGAAGTTGTTATCCGTCATGGTAAAAATTCTGATTTCTATGACAGTAGCGAGTTATGTTTGCATCAGCATGAGACAATAGAGGTTTCACATGTGGATGATGTTGTTACTTGATATTTGGGTACTAATGATGCAATTTATGATGAAGACGCATGCTACAGTGAGTTTGATTTTTCGTATCAAACCTTAGAAAATGAATTTGAAAATTCATTTATGGGTAATGGGCTCCAGGATCATGACTTGTAGGGACTTACAATTACATGGGAAGTGGGATTGTGTGAGGAGACTGTTATAGTAGCAGCTTCCACTTTATCAGATGAGCCATTTGTTGAAGTGCCTAGCAACAATACCTCGATTGTTGACGTGTGTGGTGATGATAGCACACATGATGCTACTTTTCATGAGGTGAGCGATGTAGATACAACCTCATATCACAGTGTAGATTGTAGATCAGAGAGCTTGCATAGGAGTCCTGAATTTCAGAGACATCATTTGGCTGGGCAATTAAAGGTGAATGACAGTTAGATTGCCATAACCATTCAGCATTTTGATGTTGCTCGTCAGATGTTAGCTATATTTGGTTGGGGTACTCCTATGTCAGATGTGCACGGTGATAGTGGCCTTTTCCTTGTAGAGTTCCATTCTCTACGAGAAGCTATTGGGATAATGAAACATAATTATTTGCAGCTACTTGTCGATAGGGACTTTCTTCTCCAATGGGATAGTATTTGCTTTGATGTATTGAAGAGGAAGGAAGAAGAGGTTGTTGAGCTCACACATGAGCTTGAGGTGACTATAGACTTATTGGAAAGCACCTAGTTGGCTCTTCAGGAGTCACAGTCACGGTTAGAGGAGTTTACTGTGGAGTTGAGCCGAGAACAGTCTTCACCATCTGTAGTTACAATATAGTTTCCTACAGTGGCAATTGGTAATGATTTGATATCTACGGGTTGTAGTGGGGATGTGGCTACATCCATTTTAGATACAAGTGAAGTAGTCACAGTTGGGGTGAGTAAATTGGTTGAGAGTAGTAGAGAGCCACTTATTACATTAGGTTCTCTTGAGGTCGGTATGATGACAGATGATGCAGGTCAGATTACTGATAGCTCTTGTGTGGCTGTAGTGGATCCTCAGATAGTCATGTGTTAGTGCATTACGCTACTCCATAATCTTCACTGGATATTCACAGAGTATCATTTGGTGGGAGTATGGCTCTCATGTTGATTTATTTCCCTCTTTTGGAAGCAAATTGATTACTTCATCTCATGCAACTGATAGTGTTAGACAACAAGTTGTGTCACAGAGTCAGATTGATTAGCTGAGGGTTGCAGGACAACAGATTGATTCTGCCTCATATGGTTTCTGTTGCATAGATTCGTTTATTGAGTACCTGCTTGAGAATTTGAAGTTTCAGGAGGGACCATTTGGAGTCATTGAGGGTACTCTCATTCAAGATTCTTGCGACATTCACCTTTTGGCGAGTGAGATTGTAGATACTTTGACTACAATGCTTCCTCATAGAGATTTTGTGGTTGGGTTTACATAGAGGGTTATTAGAGGCCCTGCCTAATCAGTTGTTCGGGGTTAGAGATTGGAGCCATCTTTTGATTCTCGAGTTGTCATTGATGAGCCATTGACAAAGATTGGAGCCTTTTACTGTAATTACACAGTGAGGGGTGCTCATCACTTTTCGTTTGATCCACATGTGGAGGACTTGGTGATGCATCGATGTGGATTGGGTTTGGGATTATATCATCCTTTGTGGGATGGGTATTCGCCATCTTTAGTAGACGGAATCAATAGCTACAAGTACTTGAGTTCGTCTTTTGCAGGGGATTATTTGCAGTGTCAGCACATCCATGGGAGCTAAGTAGAGTATAGAGACAATTGTGGTGATGTGGATATCTTCAGTTATTCCTATCTTCACAAAGTAGATGGATGTCACTCTTGTTTATTTTGGGATCTAGGTGGTGACAGGGTTGTTAATACAGGTTGGATAGGTCCCATTAGATTGCTTCACCATTCACAGGATGGTAACGTTGTGATCAAAGTAGTGCGACATAAGTTTAAGATTTGGGATCCAGGTATATTTGGTTGGACACTCTTCAATGCACTATGAGGTCCTTTGCATGCATCGGGGTTCCTGTCTGGGTTCACTAGGGAGTATTACGGGGTATACATGGTGTGGATTATTTGTAGTTTCATTTATGATTCTCATGTACATTATTGGTTTTAGATGCATGGTTCTGTGCGCAAATATTGGATAGATGGGTTGTTGATCATTCCTATGTAGTTGTGGTTATGCTGGTGCTGCAGTTGTGTTTCAATGTGGGACATTTCTTAGTCTTCTCTAGGACTTTCAATGCAGTGAAGTTTCCTTGCAGTCATGATTGCTTGGGGACAAGCAATCTTAGGGAGGGCAGACTATAATGCCCCCTTTTTCGTGAGCATCAAAGTTTGAGGGTTTAGCCTATTTCTTGACCCTCGTAGGCTAATCAGTTGGATAGAGGGTCTCAATTGGTCATGCCAGAGGTTAGTATTCAAGATTGCTCTTCGTTTGAGTTAGATTGACATACTTACTATTTATAGTGTCTATTTTGGGAAAGTTAGGGTTTCTATCTTTAGTAGGGCGCCTGAACAACTTGGTGGCAGTGTTGAGATTAAGTATTGTTGTCTGGAGCAATTATTCAGAGACTTAACTATTTATAGTAAGTCATTGTTGAGGGATTTCTATATCTGGTAGGGGCACTTGGTATGCACAGTGATTGACTCCTTCGTCAGTTGGCTCAGTTTGAGGGACTTACTATTTATAGTAAGTCACCTATCCAACATTTTTATATTTGGCAGGGCACCTGGACTGGCCTCAATTGCAGTGATGACCTTTGACACCTTTTTTGTTCATGTATCCAGGGATTTACTAATTATAGTAAATCAAGGGTCGATAGAGATGGACCCTTTATATTTTTAGAAAGGCACCTTGGTTAGCAGGAATGCAATGGGTTACCTTCTGGCTCTGACGGAATTGAGAAATAAGGAGTATCTTTGGAGTTATGACATTTTAATTATTAATAAAGTAATACTTTATTAATAATTAATTAAAACTGCACATCATTAAATGTTATTTGACTTTGTTATAAAAAGGGGTTATTTAACGATAATAAAGTCAAATTATAAGTGCATATGAGGAGTAATGTAAAGTACCAATTGAAAGGGAGACATAAGTGATTATTAAAATATACTTCATATTATTTCACTGTGCACCAACTGGAGGGAAATATAATTAAATATTATATTTCAAATACATCAAAAGCAAGTGCAACAAAAGCTAAATATTTTTAAGTTATGAGAAGTGTATTTGTGAAGATACATATCTATTTCTCTTGGATAATTATAAAAAGCCAAGGCAAGAGAAAATTCAATCATTCTATTGTGCATTTGATTTTGGTGAATTGTGTTGTTGTTTGAGAGACAAGGGTTTTCAGATTTCAAGGGTCTGAAGAATTGATAATTCTCAGATGTTCAAGCACTTTGAACTGGTGAAACTTTGCAAATTGAGACCAAAATTGGGAGCTGCATTGGGTTTTTATAGGCTATCGTGGCTTCTTCCTAAGCTCGGCATCATATGTTTGAGGTGGCTGCGGTTTGTATATTGATCTGCATTTGAGATATTGCTATCCACAGGACATATATAGCAGCGTCAGATCTTGTAGAGGCTGCGTTTGAGGTTTATAGGGTAGCATTGTCATCTTGGAGGCACATTTAGTTGTTTGGTGCCTTCTCGTCTAAGTTTGGGAGCTGTAGAAACAAATTGTAATCACTTTCATAAGGCTGCATACAAATTTGGAGTGTTTTATATGCATGCGACCCTTTCCAGGTTCTTATAAAACAATTTCAAATATATATCATCTGCATTGCATTCATACTTGTAAATATTTCTTTGGAAAGGAATGAATAAGCTGTTAAGAAGAAATTGAATTGAAATAATGAAATATGAATGCTTAAGGAATAGTTTATTTAACTTTTCAAATTTCATGCATTTGTATATGTTTGGGAATTCACAAAAAATCAAATAAATTCAAACAAGCAAACCATATACACTTAGAAATCAGAACTTAGACATTGCATGCCAACTGTTTGAAGAAATGCACATGACACAAAGGTGAAGACTTAAAAGCAGAATTGCAAGCGATATTACAGTGCTTAAGTTAGAACCTGTCAGGGTTATTACATGAAGGCTTGAACTTGAAATGATTTCTTCAAGCTTGATCTTCAAATTTTCTTTCTTCGTTTCCTTGCAAACAAGAGAAAAACCTTGCCTTAAAGTGAAATACTTGCAAAAATATAACCATTAGTATTCATAATCAAAATTCTGAAGGAAATTAATTTGTGAAAATCCTGGCACATGATTCTCAATCTCAAGATTTTATCATTGCACACAAACCTGATCGAAATTCTAAACGAATTCAGAGTTTTTCAACATTTTAAGTTTGCTCTTAAGAATTCATAATTAACAGCTTGTGATTGGGAAGCTTAAAGGTTTCTTTCACTTCTAGACTTCTGAATTTCCAACCTTATGCAAATTGAATTTGATTGGAGGCCAGTGGTGGCTTTGATTTCTAGCCACAAACTTCTGATTTTCACTCAGCTACAGGTCTGATTTTTCTTAATGAAACTCGCCTCCACCTTTGAAATTTGCCCAAGGCTTTGGTTTTTGCCTTTTAGATCTGCCTTGTCTTGATTGCGTTTCAGATCCACTTTCCCTTTTGTATTTTGTACCTATGATCTGCCTTGGTTCGACTTCACTTAAGCCTGAATTTTAATTGTTTCCTTTGATTTTCAGAATTGCGGTTTTCCTGAGCTATGGATTCAATCAGTCTTTGGCCATCATCACATGGAGTTCGCACCCTTCAGGCAGAACTTAAATTTTTCTTTAGCCTCTCATCTTTCCTCACAGATTCATTCTTCTCGAATTGCTGGTTGTACGTGATCAGATCTTTCTTCCTTACCTTGCCTTCAATTAATCAGATTTCAATGATTTCCTTCAGCCCCCACACTTGAATCGCCTCTTTGTATTGTACTTGTTCTTTGTTGTTTATTGGCAATTTAAAGCAATTTGGTCTCAGCTGCACATCTCCACCACGAATGTGGAATTAAAAAAAATGACATTTCCTTGCATTTTCCTTTTAATCTTTTTATTAGCATGCTGGTGGGAAATCGATGGACACCACAGATTTCATTTTATTTTTTCACTGTCAAACTTTCACTCAGCCCCTTAAGTGGACATTTGATTGTCATAGGGACAATCTCAGTCATTGATTTGTCCTTTTAAACTTCATTAGATTGCTTGAGTGGAGGTTTGATGACCATAGCTCAAGTCTTACTCTCACCTTGCCCAGCTGGTGGAAAATTGATGGGGATGAGGACAAACTCGGTTGCATTTAAACTTAGTCATTTCCTTTCCAATTCAGCTCGGTCGAAAATCGATCACCATAAGGATTTCTTACACTCGTGTTTGGTTTAGTCTTGAAGCCTTATCAAGCCATCAAAGGAGAAACTTGATGTTCGTAGGGACAATCCCTACTCAATTCTCCAATCCCCATTGCTGGTGGAAAATCGACCACCATAGGGACAAATTAGTCCCAATGCAATCTTCACTTTACTCGCTCATCTTGAGGGGAGTGGAAAAACGATCTCTATAGGGACACTTACATTGCTTGCTCATTTGCTCATCAAGGGGAAATTCGACCCCCATAGGGACAAGTGCAAATTCTATGTGCATAAGGACAAGTGGAAATTCCTCATCCATAGGGACAAATTGGGTCATTAACTTATGAAGCGGAAATTGAAGTTCTATAAGGACAAAGTGGAAAATTCAGTCATAGGGACTGGTGGAAAATCCATTTTCATAGGGACTTTCCACTCCAACCTTTCCCAAAAATTTTCCAAGTGTCTAGCCAATGGAAAAATGATCCCTAGAGGGACTTTTAGCATTTTGACCTTGACCCTCATGTAGTAGAGTGGAAAGTTGACCTCCGTAGGGACCAATGGCCTTTTCAACTTGAATTTCATTTGTTCTTGCTTCCCAAGAGTGGAAAATTGACCTCCATATCATCATGATTCAGTGGAAAATCGATTTCCATAGGGACTTTGCACTTGGTTGCAAGATTTCATCGTTTTAGTCTAGATTGACAAATGAAATAGGGCATTGATACACTATGAAGATCAGTTGACTGACCAAAACATCCCAACATAGGAAAAATCCCCTAGGATTTGACAATTTTTGCATTTTATACCCAATTACCTTAACTCTTAAGACTTGTCTATGCTTGCAACCATGGTGACTTGAAGATTTGACCACTCCTAAACTATGAAGCTTACAACTGACACTCTACTGCCGAAACCCTAAACTTAACAAGCGAAAAGAGGGTCTCCCCATTTTCAATGGGGCGATGGGGTGAAAAGGTCACAACAGGACTCTTTGACATCTAGAAGAAATCACACAACCTACCATTTGAAAAGAAAATGAATCACTTTGAACAATATGAAGGTTGAAAAGGCACACCACCAAAGAAAATACAAGCTACAATATGGTACGTGAATTGACAGTAAAATAGACCACAGAGACCAAAACTATTTTGCTTGTGGAATCATCTGCCCTTTCACAAAACATTCTATATGGATCCAGGAGTATGAGCTGATCCATATGTGAAGCCATGTATTGTTTCTTATTTCAATTGCCTATTTCTGTGCATTTTGCTACAATCTTAAAGATGAATGTTTCACAAAGCAGGTACTCATCTTTATGTCCTTTTTGTGATAATGATTTATCTCTTAGTAGTGAATGAATGGATGTGAATCTATTTGCCTTTTGTAGCTGTTCATAAATTAATTCTGTAGCCTCGATTTGATTTTCAATTCTACATACATTTACGGACTCATAGGTCTTAAATTTTAATGGACATTTTTCATGCTTAATTATGTGGAACTACCAATTGGTGGTACAAAAAGATTTCACCTAGTTTTTCTTTAGCTTTGGAAAGTTCAATGAAAAGTTTGTAATATGAAAACATTATGGCTGTAAAATTAACTTGTTTGTCGGAAAAAATATATATTTTAAAATTCTTAATATAAATTCTAATTATTTCTGTTTGGATGGTTGCCCTGTTCAGTGAGTTCGTGTTTAACATGAATTGATACAAGAAGATTTTAGAAGTAATTTCTAGACACAATTGGATGTAGTTTTTATTATTATGTTTTGAATGCTTGTATGCAATATGGTTTCCTGAGAGCCAAAGAAATATTTTCTTTATCAGTCAGTGAAATGATTGAGATATAGCACATCCAATGTGCTTATTACTTTTGTTGATAAACAGACAAGATGAATATCAATTATTATTTTCTAGGATTTTGAAATTGAAACTTATCCATGTTTGAAGATTCATGTCTGTAATTATTAATGCGGAAGTTTGCCTATCTGCAGGAGCAATGTGGTAACAGAAGACATTGACAAACTGTTTGTGAGGAAAAAAAGGACCGAGGATGATAGGAGTGCTCCCTCAGTTGCCATTTAGTAAATGGAGATAAAAGCTTCTTTCATGGAATGTTTTCCCTGTTGCAAGAAGAAATTGTATTGGTAGTTTCTGATCTAAATTACATTACCTTCTAATTTGAACTCTTCTCAGTTTTGTTCCTTGAACCAATGTAATACCCGATAATCATAGAATAGGTATCAGACTTTTTGTGCTTTCAATGCAAAGAATAATGTTTGTACACTGTGTATACCAAAGAAGAAACAGTTGCTGTTTCCATGCAGCAGTTGTCATTTATTGTCTTTTTATCTAATTCTTGACTGTAGATGTTATAGTTTACGCGAGACCCTAAATACTAGGGGCTGTTACAAATCAGCTGTGTTTTATATTTCCTTTCTGTTCTGTCAGTCAATTAGGGGAAGCAAGATTATGCTTATGCTTTATTTTGTCTATGCTTATCAGAGCCATTTTTATAAATAGTATACTACTCCATTGGGACCGAAGACCAGGTGCTCATCTTTCCGGCATTTATAGGGAGAGATCTTCCTTGTGCCCCTGTTGTCCTTCTGTTGTAATTTCTTGTTTATTGACACAACATAAGACATATCTCTTCAAAAAAAGCTGTTATAATATACCGTTGTTTTGTTTTACAGCTTAATGAGGGTCTCCTTGTGCAGAGTCAAATTTGTAGCGTCAAAACGAAGAACAATTCGTGGAATTTGTCTACCCACAAAAGTAGTCTTGTTTGTTTGTAAAACTGAATCAGCTCAATTTAAGTCCAGTTTTGGCTTCGGCTTTTGACTGTTTAAGCACTTTACGCTACTACTTCAGTGTGATTATCCTTTTCATATTTAATTGTTATAAACTCCAATAGTCGTTTCTATTAGTCTCGTGAACAAGCTTGAAATTATTGTTTGTAGGTGAATTTGAGATATCGTTAAATTCGACGTGATAATTTTGTTGGAATTCATATTGAGTGATTTTCTTTTGATTGGTGAACCCTCACCGATGATTTTTTAAGAATATATGGTACATTTGAAGAAGAGTCAGAGACAAAAGATCATAAAAATTGCTATCAACAATCCAAACAAAATTCCTGCATCTACAGGATAGAGCGCTACCACCCAGAAGCCACGCCTACGAGAGACCTAATTAAAAAAAAACGATCCCTCGAGCAACGGAAAATGGCTACTTTTGGGATTCTTCGCACACGAACAAGCAAAAAGCACGTCCACTAAATGTGAAATAGAAGGTTATCTTCCTATTCACATTTCATAAGGAGTTTTATTCACATTTCATAAGGAGTTTTATCAACAAGAGCTAAACAAAGAGATTTATTAATCAAATAACATGTAATATTTACAACTTCTACCAAGCATCTATCAAGCTTAGCACTACTCAACATGCTCCAAGTCTTTCACTCAAGATTTGGTTTTTTTTTTTCTCCTACCATATTATTTTGGGAAGTATAAAGAGTATTCTTTTGTTAAACAATATTCGAATGCTTACGAAACTCATCAAATTCCCTAGAATAATGTTCATCCCCATTGTCAAGTTTCAACACCTTTATCTTATAATCTATTTATTTCTGAAGTATAGTTTAAATTACTTAAAATTAGCGAAAGCCTTGGATTTTGAATGAATGGTCTATAATAATATCTTAACCTTTTTTGTTTCATTAAGAAATGGCAATCTATTCTATTTAAAAAACACGCAATGCTCACAAGTTTTTTTTTTGCTAATAGAATAATAAAACATATTGTCAACCAACTTTTTATCAAGAATGGTTTGAAGAATTTTTTCACTTATGTGACTCACTCTATGGTACCACAAAATACATTAATTTTCAGTGCTAGTCACATTGGAAGAGTTAAAAAACGTAGATGCATTAAGCCTAAACAAAGTTCCTACCCAAGATCCTTTATGCAATCTCAAATTTCCTTCATAACAACTTGCAATTAGACTTGTAAATTGTCACATGCATCCTGAAAATATTCAACTTGAATGCATAAATTAAATTTCTCATATGCCTTGAAAATATAAAACATCATCAACGGTTTTAATCCTTCAATTATTGAAACATTACTTTACCTTTTCCTAACAATTTTCTATGTGTTGCTTTCACCAAAAAAAGGTATTACCAATTATAAACTATGTATAAAACTAGTCCTTGTGAGGGGTCATATGATAGGAGCAACTTCAATCAATAAGCCAAAAACATGGTAGAAGCAACTTGCATCAAGAATCCAAACATTATTTCTAATAATATTAGCTAAAATAAACAATATATGAGAATCATCATACGAGGACATTTTCATGGTAGAATCTACACTCTTTTTCTTGTTCTTACAATCCTTCATCACATCCCACGTTTTCCACAATTCCAACACTTCTCTTTTCTCTTTTTAGGGGTCTTAAACTGTGCTTGTGAATTATCCTTATTTAATCCCCTTTCAAGCCCTTTCTCTTTGGACTTGTTTAACACATACAAGGTATATTGAGCACCAACACTCATAGTAGTCCTTTTCATTTATTTTGAGAGAAACATATCAATGAAATTATCCATCTTTGTCTAGACGCACTAACACCACTTGCAACAACAATTATATTTCCCTAATATTTAAGCAAAGAACAAAGAAATAAAATGCACATAACTTCATCTTCTATCTTAACATTTACTAATGCAAGATTAGTTATAATAAAATTGAAAGCATTTAAATATTTTTCAATGGAATCACCCTCCTCCGTCTTTGAAGAACACAAAAATATTTTGAGATATAACTTTTTAATTGAATTTTTAGTTTTATAAATTTGATCTCTCCTCTTCCACAACTATAATGGTGTGTCTTCAATGCAAAGTTTCAAGAGGATGGAATACACATGACACCAAATGGTTCCTCACACTTTCTTGTATAAATTCTTCCAATCTTCATTTCTCATAGTAGATGGATTTGTATCTTGTGAAACCAACCACCACTAATCTCTCTTCAAGGGGTTCACCATATTCAACTTCCACATTTCATAACCAGTGCCATTGAATTTCTCAATATCTTTATGAGAGAGTGGCCATGATATATAATCTTCTTCACAAATCTCTAAAACCCACAATACAAAAGCTCCCACTATAGCCAAAACAACTTCAACAGTGAAGGGAAATGCATCTCTCTCAAAAAAAGTGTTAAAGTCTAATACTAAATGTTGAGAACAAAGTGAAAGTCAATTAACTTAAGAATATGTTTGAAAATATGAAATAAAGATTACCCAATATTATAATGTGATTGCACATTCAACATAAAAGATTTATACGAAGGAACCTATTTAGGAACCACATGAGAAAGAGGACAAGTATATTATTATCTTTAAAATGATATCTATAGCACTACAATCTTTGAGCAATTTGGTAGAACCTCATTATCTACAACTCAATATGAAATTACTATCTCAAGGCTCCAATTTATAGAGATTTTTGAGAGGGAAAACCATTATGCAATCCTGAAACAAGTAGTTAAAACCACCTATAAAAGACCATGCCTCCCTTAGTAAAAAAAACCACCTATACTTTATATGCACATGGCCTTCACATGATTGCCCAAACCATAGCCTATGAAAAATGGTCAATCCTTGATGCTCCATTTCTATTTGATGGCTCTGACAACTCAATCCTAGAACTTGTAAACTTGGGTGCCCAACTTAGGGTAGCATGTAAATGGGTGGTTGCTATTGAAAAGGTGGATGCCTAGATGGAATAGTCTCCCATAATACTTAGTGACCATCACCAAAAGTGTGTCCACCTTCATGAATGCAATTACAATGTCTTAAATAATAAATTTTAAATATTTTAGCCTCTAGTGTCCAACCCATTCCAAGGAACATGGAGACACATGAAAATGACTTTGGTTGCAAGTTAATATCACTTAATCTTTGTAAAATCCTTCATGGTACATAAATTTCCAAAATATGTATATGGGGATATAATAATGAAATTTAAGAGAGATAACTATGTACCTATTTCCATGTCAAGTCAATTCACACTTGAATATTTAATTAACACTATTAAGAATCTCTAATATGATTTAGAGGGTAAATACTGCCATATTGAAGCTTCATTTTGACTAAAAAAACATCAGTTTTATGAAATACATCTACTATAAAATAATCAAGAGAGTTAAAAAGTAACATAAGGAGAAAATGGGTCTCTTTCTTTTGCTCGTTTGAACTGCTCCCACCCAAACAATGGGTCTCTTTCTCCTGCGTTTACTGTGAATGTGTTGAATGATTCTACCGTGTGTTTGATTCCCCCCAATATTGCAATTGGTGGGACTGGTGCTAGCTCAGACTCTGTCCCTTGGGCTTCTGTTGGCTAGGTTATTTTGGGTGGTTTGTTGGTGCCCTCAAGATGTCTTCCTACTTGGGTTTACATTCCGGTGTCATGTGCTATAAATTTGAAGCTGAACAAGGGTACGAAGGAGGAAATAGACCACAATGTGTGTTTTTTCTTCTCATGTTGTCATTTATCAGTTCAGGGGTTACTGGCCTAGCCTCTTTGATCCACATGCCTAGATTTCTGAGTTTTGGGAGCCCATCCTCGTTGGTACAATTCACATTTACCCTATGGCTTGAGGTTTTTTCATTACAAAATTTGAGATTGCAGAGGATAGAAAGAAAATATTGTGTGACCTTTTTTAGAATAAAGAAAAAATATCTGCTTATGGCTAAACCCTAGCACTCTAAGTTTAATCCTTCTTCAGAAAAGTTTGATAAGATTCCGATTTGGGTTCGTCTTCCTTACTTCCCCCCTTCATCTCTAGGTTGATTCTCTATTAAAGGATGTTGGTAATGCTTTTGGGGATTTTCTATTGGTGGAGGAAGAATCTTCTAACATTCTTCATCCCACATACATTTGAATTTTGGTTGAGCTTGATGTTTCAAAGGGGCTGCATGCTGAGATCCTAATCCAATCTTCTAAGGGCGGTTGGATTCAACCTTTGGACTATGAAGGGATTCCCTTAAGATGTCATAGATGTTTTAAAACTGGACATGTGGTTGAGCATTATGGGTTCAAGAAGAAGAGTTCTTGGGATTCTTGGTGGATTGGCGCCTCGAACCAACATTACACAGTTGAGAAGAAATCTGATTTGAGCTTCTCTTAAGTAGTGGTACAAGATCTTGCAATTTCTTCTCAAGCTGGTGTTTTTGGTGGTTTGGTTGTTGAGCATAGCTCTATCCCTTCCTCTATTTGCGGGAAGGGTGATTTTGGGACTGTTGGATCTACTGGCATTGGTGTTGTTGGGACGGTTGGTGTCACTAGTTCTACACCTATTTTTTTCTAGAATATTGCTGCCTTTGATAGGGCTCTTGCTAGAGGTTGTGCTTTGTTTGTTGAGAGCGTTGTTAGCTGTGTCTCTCTAGCTGTTGTCAGTCTTGTCTCTCAGGGTGTTGTTGGCCTTTCATCTCAGGGTGTTGGGACTCCAGCGTTGGATTAATTGGCTTGGCAAGAAGCTACTGCTAAGGTGGAAGAGGGTTGGATTATTGTAAAAGGTAAAAAGTCTAAGATGTCTATGCCCTCTTTTGACATGACCCTTCACTCCTACAAGGGTAGGGACAAAGGTATTGTAATACCCCTCTAACCCTAAAGTGCCTTTGGTAATGTTGAAGGTATCTTAGTGCTTCTTATGTTGACATGTATCTGTTTGAGGTGCTTGCTTAACTCTTTCTATTTTAATCTAATTTGACAATGATGTACTTATCAATGCTTTTATCCCTTTAGTATGTGGCCACCATTTGATGATGATGATATTTTAGGATCTTATGTGTTAGGATGAGTACCTGACAAACTTATGTGATTTCTATGCGAGTGGTTCTTTGTATCAATGGTTATGATTTCCAGGTCTTCCTAATGATTAGGTCCTCATATGTCATGATTTTGTATGGTTAGACATATTTGTTCATGATTATTGTTATATCATACTTATGTACTCATGATATGATTATCTCTTTGGAAATTTGATTTGATCATGTGACTAACCCTAATGGATTATGATCTAACCCTTGTTTATAATTGATTCATGATTTATATACTTGATGCTATATATGTGTGTGTATTTATGATGTAATTTCATGACTAGGGATGAAGTCGTAGTTACTCACCTAGTGAGGTCCACACGATGTCTTGATCCTAGTCATCTGTCTGCACTGTCTTCCTTATATATGTATATGTATGTGCACATGTATAGTTGCTCTGTGATGTAGGCTTGCAGGTACTAGACATTGATTCCACCTAGCTTCATAGGTCCGAGTGTGCCTTCAATCTTCGATAGTTGTTGTTGTGGAGATACTACCAATGTTCTCGCAAATGCCTTCCCTTATGGCCATAGGTTTCCTATTTCATAGGTCTACCTTTCCAGGTTGGGCATTCTTGTGACTTTTTCTCAATTGTTTTCCCTATCTAGTTTTGTGGTATTTTGTTGATGTTCTTGGGATGATTCTCAGTTGATCTTTGTGATATTGTGTTTCAGGGTTTTGTGCTTGGTTAGGAGTTTGGCTTGAATTTCCTTATTTGATTATGTGGTTATCTTGATGTGTTTCATAGTTGAATGTTATGGCCTCTTTTGGATAATTAGATTTATTTGGAGGCATGTGATTTTATTTCTATTTGAGTGTTGTATCCTAAAGTATAAATGCGTAATTTAATATTAATGTTGTGAACAATTACTTCATAGTCATATAGATTATAGCTTTTGGTATTTAGCTCATATATATATATATACAAATTATATGTGATTATATTTGCATGATGTGGATATTGTTTATGGCATATAATTTGGGATTGAAATAGAGTATAGTGTTATTAATAAATAGTGTGAGGTATAGTATTACTAATGTGGATATATATATATATATTGATGTAATTATTTATATCTTATAAGTAACATATTATGATACATATGTGTATGGATTAATATAAAAACATTTATTAAGTTATATTTGAGTAAGAAATGGTTGAGAGTTTATAATAATATTATGTTATTTAATAATGCCCTCTAGTTAAGAATTGGTTGGGAGTTCGTTACCACCCAACACAACTCTTGGAAATATATTTGAGAGAGAGTTGTTTTCCATTATGGAGGGGGGGCTTGCAGGAGTTTTCATGAGAGAAAAATTATGAAATTTGAAGAGGAAGATTGTTGAGTGTTTTTGCTTGAAGTTTCATAGTTTTCTTTTCTTTTGAGAGAGGGACATTATTTGAGATTTTCAATGGTTGAGAAAGGGAGTTATTGCTATGGATTTGGAATTTATTTTTTTGAGTTTTCTGTAAGTGGAGAGGGTTTTGGAATGCTTCATCTCAAGTTTGGATTGCTTTCTTCTTATTGTCTTCTCCTTCTTCCTTCTTCGGTGGGATATTCGCGGGACTCGAGGTAAGGATTGAATCCCTCAATGGCATAATTTATTTTATGAAATATGAAGTGTTTTATATTATTTTATTATGTATATTATCTGTATCTTTCATTCCTATAAGTATTTGTGAATTTGAATTCATTTTGGGTGAGAATTGCCATGTGTTTTCCTAAGTTTTCTACCAATCTTATTTTGGAAATTTGTTATTTGAACATATTAATTTGGATCTAGTATTTTAATGGGTTGATTTTATGGAAGTGAAATTCACAAATCTGAAATGGGTATTTCTTAGATTTTATATTTAGGGCTCAATTAATTCCCTATTATGTGCATTTTGTGGGACCATTTCTGTCTATTGTGCATTCTGATTTATCAATCAACTTTTTCTGCATGGTACGGATTGGTACATGTCTAGTTTTGATACCAGAGGTAGATCTATGTCTCATCTTTCATATGGCATTGGTTTGGTGCATTTTTGTTATGTTTTGAGGAAGTTACATCCATTTTAGTGAAGGCAGGTCTGAACCCCAACTAGGGTTTTTGGTTTTATAACAAAAGCCATAAATTTCTTTTCCACTATTGGATCTTTATAAAAATTGGATTGAGGATCTATAATTATGTTATCTAAATCTCCAATGAAGTGATTGGCTTGATTACATGTTTTTTGGAAGATATGGGTGGTTGTTCCTTGAGGACTACTCTTTGCATTTAATCCTTGTTTGAAATAAATTGGTTTAAGAAGATTGCCAAGTTTTAGGGGTTGTATGGTTATCAAAGGCTGATAGGATCATGTTTTTGATTCAATTGGGTTATTATTACTTTTATTATGATTTTTTAATCATGTATGGTGCATTTAGATGCCTCTTTAAGTGTTTTAGATTAATCCGAGTGCCAGATTATGGTTTAGGGTTGTCTAGTGGATTAGAGACAACTATTGAATTTCTAAGCTCAATCAATTGATGTTGTGGCATTTTTATGACTTTCATCATGTTTTAATGTGATTTCCTTATGCCTTTAGAATGCCTATCTATGGGTAGGGAACCCAATTTAAAGATCCTTCTATTGATGATCAAGTCTCGGGTGGTCCTACTTGCCTTGTTGTTCATCCTTTTGTGTTGTGATTTTGGGAAAGGTTATTGCCAACTTAGGAATATCCTAGTTGATACCTCTTGCGTAGACCTTGGTTTCTATCCCGTAGCACGTGGGAGTGGACCTCTTTGGATCCACATGGTTGGGTGGTTAATCTTTTTATATCGAGGTATTGTTCATGGTTCTATGGATGATCCTAGTGCATTCTTCCTTCCAGAATTGCTGTTGAAGACTTTTCTATTGTAACATGTATCTTGTACTTGATGTAATGTTTATTTATGTATTTGTAAGCTCCTGAATAAAGACATCTATAAATGATCAATGTTGTAATATAATATACTTTAAGAAGTGTAAGGAATGAGTAGATCTAGGTCAAAGAAAAGGGAAAAGATTATATGTTATCCATGCTAAAGGAAAGTTGATTGTGATACTTGATCATGATTCTTTTATTACTTAATTTTTCCATTTAAAAAGAAAATGAACTTAGATTTAGTATGAAATATTGTATCTAGGAATGAGGGTGTTTTCTCTTAAAGAAAGGGGTTCAAAAGAAGCTATTGTGAAATGATGAAATGAGATAGTATCTTGATTGTAGTATTCAAATGATGCTTATGTTTACTCATTACCTCTAAAGGTGTATGGAGTAATGAAATACATAGGATATTGATTATCTTAATGGTTGCTAATCTCTCTTACCTGAATGCTCAAATGAAAAAAAAAGATATAAAAGTTCTCTTTATGTAATGTTAATGATGCTTTTTTGGAAAGAAGATCTTTGTGTACTTACTGTCATGTTACCTAGTATTAACATAATGTTGATAAAGGAACTTAGGATATGTTGAGCTATTAAAATGTTTAAATTGTGATGATGCAAAGAAAATGAAATGTTAATAAGACATATTAGGAATTAGGGATCATTAAATGTTACATAGGCAAATGAATGGTTACGTTAGAGGTTAACTTTCCTAGATGAATTTTAATATGTAAAAGAAGAAGATAAAACCATATTTTGCTTTATTTGAAAGTCATGTGATTTGATAGTAAGCTTAATTTATCAATTAGATGTATTGAATGAGCATCTTATGGTTAAGATAAGAATATTTACTTGGTGCACTAAAATGAATCTAAAATAATGCAGTTTAGGAATATCTCACTAATGGATTGGTTCATGCCATTAAGTAACAACGTTAGGGAACCTGCAGAGGACATAGATTGAGTTAGATCTTAAATGATACTTTATGTTGTTAAGAGAAATGATATTCATGTTCGTGAATTAGGTAATCATTGTAAAGTACTTTCATGTTGGTTGTTTTAAAAAAAAATTACTTGCAACTTTGGTGGTTAGAAGCTTTGTCCTTTCAGGTTCCTTGGTGGGGCATTACATGTATTTCTTAATGTCTTCTGGTAAGGTTGTTGAGGCTAGAATTTTCTTTGGTCCTTTTCTTTGTTTTTGGCTGCATGTTGGTTCTTTTCATGTAACATTTGTCTCAAGTTCTGGGAGACTACTAGTAAAACCCTCATTTTGGTCTTGATCCGTTCCTTGTTGAGGGCTTTCATGGAATATCTTTTGTGACCTTATTGTAAAAGGGTTTCAGGTCCTTTCAAAACCTATTTTTGCATTAATAAAAAACATAACTTGATAAAATGAGTACTGCTTCATTGCCTCGCAGGGTAGACCAAGAACAAAGTTCAATTTACAATTCTTTTTTCCCTCCATAATTAAATCAATGAAAAGCTAATTTTATTCCTTTGTATGCAATGAAGCAATAAGTGTACCAATAATATCTTATACAACTTAAGAATAAGTTTAGATATAATGATATTCCTACTACATACACTAAAGGTACTACATTCAAATGGGTTCCAAATATAATAATTGAAATATTCTAAATCACAAGTAGAGCCCACTCCATATATACAATAGTAGATTGTAACAAAAGGTGCCTCTTCAATTCCACATATATCATGCACCTTTACTAAGAGCGTTACATCATACCATTATGAAATACAAACTTTTGAAAGTGGTTTTACTTCTTACAATTATGATATTGATGATATACTTGATGATAAAATGTATTTGGTTTATCTCTACACTCCATCTTTTTCTACAAGACATAAATTATACATTATTTAATGGTGTCTTTTATGATAGGGAAATAGATTTATGACATTGGTCACATTTATAATATTACGATGATATACTTATAGTATCTTTGTTGTGATTTACATGGTCATTTTTAGCATTTTTGTCATATGTGGTCTTTTTCCATTACTACAAGGTTATCCATGCCTATTATGATTACTTACTACCAAGCTTATATTATTATATTTTTCTCATATTTATGCTTATCATGCTTATGTCTTACACTTACATGATTATCAAGGTTATTCAATCTTCATGATGACACCTCATCTTTGGTTTCTCTTGCAATATATGTATATCAAGAACTTCGTGAGTATATTTCTTGCCCTATTGGGGGCACATCCTCGTTTATCATTTATTGTACTTTCATGAGAATATCTTATTATATTTTCAGTGTCATATGACAATATATTTTCTTTGACTAGTGCAATTTATTGAGTTTATATTGTTTAATATATGTCATCTACTCATATGTAGTCTACTTGCATCCTATGTTTGCATCTGATCAAAATGCACATATGAGATCACTATCTTTCATGTTATTTGAGAATGGTCATAGAACTACCACACAATCAAAGGATATCTAGGATATCATCACATCTCTTTGGGTTCCCTATGGTACTATCTATCCATCTTATGGCTTAGAGGGAAATACCTTTAAACCTACTTTAATTTTCCTTTTTAAAAATAAAATAAAATAATGTGCAACACATTATTGCTCAAAATACCTATGTGATGCTAGACAATGATTTTATTTATATTTTGTAATTTATCCAATATGGAGCCTTCATTTTGAGAATATAAATATCAAGGTAGAGTCTACTTCCATTTCTATGTGTATTTACATTCCTCTTAGCCATGTACTCATTCACTTTTTTTTTGTATTGAATCAATGTGAATAGAAAAAAAATACAATATCTAGGGTAGTTCAAGGATTGTCAAGAGGTATAACAAGTGTCAACATAACATTCCCAGTAACAAACTTCATTTACAGAGGATTACATCCCAACAAGAAGCGATGAATAAAAGATAGAATAGTCTATATCTAAACAAGAAGTTGCAAATAACAAAAAATTACACATATAGACTAAACTTAAACAAGATTTGAAGCCACAAACAACACAAATTCACACTTGAAGATTCAAATTTTACAATTTAATGAAGTTGTCTCAAACATGGGATGGTTTCTTCTTGATGGTGGAGGGCTTGAAGTTTTATGTAGTTCAAAAAGTAAGTAGTTTGGTTGGTGTTCTTAGTGGTAACTTGCAACTGAGAGCACAAAGAGACAATTTGAAACAAGGTGTCAAAGTAATACCTTAGGACTTCTATCACATAAAGACCAATTTACATTCATTTACTTTGGCATGTGTTAGGATTTGGGTGCTATCAACCTTGTAAATCCTTAATTTATTATTTTCCTAATATCTTTTTTAATTCCCTATAAGAGGTTGAATTGTTTAACCAACGGTGGTGAAAGAGACCATGTAAAGGCAAAGTTACTTTTACCGTTTGTCATTTTGGAAAAGACAAAACAACTAGGTGTCCCCTCTTGGAATCCTATATTTTGAGGTATTTGGACACTTGTTAGAGGTTGTAAGAGCATCTATGATAGTTATGACATTTGTCATAAGATTCTATGACAACACTTATGACAGTTTATGCCATATTCCTTACACAGGTGGACAAGCATGAGAGATTCCTTATGACAAATGTAAGAGAATTTATATGATGCTATCTTTAGGGGTGGGCATGAGGTTCTTCTAGGTGGTTTTATTTCCTGTTGTTTTATGATACCACAATAGTATTCATCCTCACAAATTCCTATAAATTGGGGCATTGAGCTAGAGTTATTCATTTAGTCTTGTTCAGTTTCTAGGGTAACAAAGTGTTGTCAGTTTTCTACATAGGTCTACAAATAAGTGTATTGTTGTTGTATTATTCATTGGATTAGTAATATACTTGCCTCTCTTTCTATGGTGGAGTTTTTTCCTAAAAGGGTTTCTCGATGTAAATATGGTATTTTATGTGCAATGGCTTTCTAGTTCTTGTTTTGATTTTGCAATCACTTTATTAAGGGTTAATCTTTTGTTTCAAATTAGCATTAATATTCAATTTAAGTTCATATTGCAAGCTTTATTCACCTTGTTTTACAACATGCATGATTGTTATACATTCACACACTCCAAAGTGCGAGAAAAATATGTAATGGTGAAATTTTTTGATCCATGCCCTTTCCCCTCTGTTTTGGGCCCAATTTGATTAGAGTAATACCTTTGTAATACATGTTTACAAATGACATGTTTTTAGCTGAGTTGGCATAAAAACTGAGATTTATCCATTCCTATTTGTACTCATTTCGAGGGAATAGTCTTAGATCCTTAGTTTTTACCCTTTTCCCACTCCAAGATCACTTCCACACTCATAGAAACAATTCCTTTATTTTTAAAATTCATATTTTTGGGGCTAACTTTATCTCTTCTTATGATGACGGTCTATTGGATGACAATCCTCAACTTCTAATCGCTTGCAACTCATGCTTTAAATCAAATAAATCTCCACAACAACAAAATATTGACCTAAAATGTGCCATAATAGGTCAAAATGACCAAAATCTCTAAAAATAGAGAATGAACTACCACTACAAACAAAAAACCTCAAAATAGGCCGAATAAGCCAATATTTCTACAATTTGATCGAAAATAGAAAATAGGAAGAGGGTAGATTGGCCATTTTCTTTTTCATATTTTAGAACTTTTTTGTACATCATTAAAAAAGTGTAAAAATTGAAAATTACTAATATTGACTAGATGAAAGGTATTTTTTCACTCCCCAAGTCTTTTTAACATGATGGTGGCATTTGTTTATATTTAGGATGCTCTAATGATAGGGATATGTATGGGAGTCACCTTGATGTGAGAAAAAAAACATGCAATCATGGTTTTGATACCATGTTAGAGTAAGCCATAAATATTAAAACATGAAAACAAATTTCCACTAGTGAAATAAAAAATACAATATCTGTCATATAATATGAATAGTATGCAAAATGTACATAATAGATAGCCTTGCATATATAGGTAAGAATGAGAATATGAGAAAGTATGAGTAAAACTTTGACACCTCCTCTAAACTTGCAACGCTTGTGAGTTCACTTGACAAGTGTGTGGTCAAGTGGTAAGTATGCATGCACTAGGTGTCTCAAGTGATGAGGACACATGTTTTAATTTTATGAAGTGAGACAAAAAGATAAAATAGCCTAAGTAAACATAAGCTAGGTGTCAATAGGTCACTAACTAGAAATGTGATTAGCTAACTAGTTTGACCATGAATCTCTTTACACTGACAAACCCTTGCTATTGGAGGACTCATTACGGTTTGAAATCACAATGAGCTCTCCCACGCACTTGCTTGCGCTTACACTTGCGGACTATGGGGCTGCGTTGCAGTTGCCTCCCGCGCATTCACCTGCAGGCTTTGGGGTTGCGGTGTAGCTGCCTCCCATTCAACCTTTTGCAGGTTCTGGGGCTGCTCAGTTGAAGCCTCCTGCGCGTCCTCCTGCGGGTTCTGAGGCTGCGTTGTAGAAGCTTGCGCTTGCGGTCTTGTGTGCAGGTCTTTCTCACTCGTGTTCCTCTGCTGTCTGCCCATCCTATTCTTTGGGGTTTGTGGTTACAAAGGCTCCTTCTATGGCGGCTAGGGTTTTGTGTGCTGATCCTTACGTTCAGGCCCCGCTCCTCTCCCCCAGTCGCCCACCTCCTTTGGTGGTGATTGAGGGGTCCTCTATGGTGGTTGGGGTTTCTACTGTTGATGGTTCTGTGGTCTATGATGCTCCTGGACCCTGCCCTCTATTGGGCCTTTGCTACCCAAGGCTCCCCGGAAGGCTGTGTCTGGGGCTGTGAAGGTTTCTTCACTGGATCTAGTTCCTTTCCCCGTGGCTGTTTCTTTATCTCTCTCTTTGGATGCTGACACGGTTGTAGAGATTGAGAGCACCTCTTCAAAATTGTTAAGTCAGGCAGTTATCTACAGATTTAGGGGCTTTTGGCCTAGCCTCCCTGAGCTTCATGTCTGGATTTCCAAATTCTGGGAACCCATCATTTCTGGTATGGTCCATATCTTCCCTTTGGCGAAAGGTTATTTCGTGGCTAAATTTGATATTGCTGAAGATATAAATCGTATTCTTTGTGATCATTTCTTTAGCTGGGATGGTCGCTTTGTGCTGATGGTTAATCCTTGGCATGAGAACTTCAATCCCTCTTCTGATTCTTTTCACAAGATGCCTCTTTGGGTTAGGTTTCCTAACATTCTCCTTCATCTTTGGGTGGATTCTCTTCTTGAGGAAGTGGGTGAGGCCTTGGGGGATTTCCTGATGGTGGATGCTGAATCTACTAACATTCTTCATTCCACCTATGCTTGTATTTTGGTGGATATAGCTGCCTCTGAAGGCTTACTTGCAGAGATCAAGCTGGTCTCTCCTAAGGGTAGCTGGATTCAGCCTCTTGACTATGAAGGTATTCCTTTCAGGTGCAGAAGGTGCTTTAATACTGGTCATGTTGCAGCTAAATGTGCTCTGGGTAAAACCAGACGTTCTGTGTCTTGGTAGAAAGGAGCTTCTTCCCAACACTACATGGTTGTCATGAGTTCTTCTCTGCAAAGTTTTTCCCAGGTTGTGGCTTCGCCTACTCCTTCTGCTCCTATCTCTTCAAGTGTTGAACCTCCGGTGGTGGTGACGGTCTTATCTAATAAGGAGGCTATTGGCCACGTTGTGCTGGCTCCAACTTCTGTTGGTTCCGGCGTGCTTGTCTCTGAAAGCTCTTTGTTGGAGGACTCCTATCTTCTTGTTGATTTGTCTATTGTTGTTGTTCCTCCTGGTCCTATTGTGTCCCCCTCTTTGGTGGGTGTTGGCTCTGGGAGTGTTATGGTTGCTAGTCTGGTTGTACCTGGCTAGTGTGTTGGTACCTTAATGGGTGCTGGGAATTTGGTGTTGGATTCCTTATGCTGGCAAGCTGATGCCTCTAAAGTGGAGGAAGGTTGGATTACGGTTAAAGGTAAATCTTTCAAAAGATCCTCGCCTTCCTTTGATATGACTCTTCGGTCCCATAAGAAAGGGACCAAGGGATAATCCCATTGTTGGTTTTTTCTAGATTGTCGCTCTCTAATGTTTATTCTATGGCAGTGATCTTTGCGCTTCTCTTGGGGGTCTGGCTTTGTTTAAGGACTTTGTCCCTTTTCAGCGGTCCCTTTTTGTTGTTCCTCTCTATTGTTGGTCCTTTGGCTGTCCTTTTCGTGTTCCAACCCGTTGTTTGGTTTGGTGCTTAATGTTTATTCTTTTGGGTTTCTTGTAAAAGGTTCCAAACCTTTCAAATCTTGTTTTCCTTCTAATCAAAACAAACCCTTGCTATTGTATCAAAATAAGTAACCGTAGTTTAGACATCTAATGTCATGCTAAATATGATTACTAAATTCTTACAATTATTACTTGCATGCATTGTTTAGGAACTATTTATCAAAATATATGTGCATCTAGAGCATCTTGTTTGTTTGAGAGTGTTGTCCTTGATATTTTGTCAAGTTGTTTAATTTGTTTCCTTTTCATGGTTTAACGTAGGGGATTAATTATCCTTGATATGTACAAATGAGCATGCACAATAACCAATTTCTTGTGGGAACTTCATGAAACATCAAGGTGAGATAAAATAGCATTTTACAAATTGGAGGGATTGGATCCCCAAGCACATATTAGATTTCAATATAATAGAATTTGTAGTGTCATAAATGACCTATGGTCACATATTCATGGATTCCAACACATTTATTTAATGATCACTACTATTTCTACATCATTGAGAAAACAACATACAACATCAACCACAATTTTCCAACTAAATATTTTCAGTCTTAATATCAAGAGACATTCTACAATAGATGTGAGTGCTAATAAAAACTCTTACATTTTACCTTCAATTCAACAATCATTTACATGTCAAACTATTAAAATTTAATAATGAGCATAATTAAATATAATATAGAAGATCAAACACATGAATATTTTAATTTAAACTAATTTTTTTAGATAGATGCATAAATACCAATCTTTTATTTGATGATTACAATTTATTAGCAAATAAGTAAAAATTTGATAAATCTCATTTTTTTAAAATAGATATATATTTAAGATATCTATACTAGTTTCTCCTAGAGAGGTTGCTCCCAAAGGAGAATGTTGAAGACAACACACTATTTAGGAGCACATTTATGACTCGACCACTAATGTTTGAGGGAAATCAAATGATAACTCTCCTCCATTAGGAGTGCTTGAGTGCAAAAAATTATGTCAATAATAACTAGAAACATTTAATTTAACGTATTTGTGGCACTTCAATACATGCAAACAAATTTTTTATTTTTAAAAATAATTATATTATTTTTATTACAAGATTAGTAAGTTAATATACTTCATAAATATATATAAAAATAAAAAAATATTTTTACATTCTTTTAAATATATAATATATTGATATAATAATAAAATGGTTCAACGGTGATGAGGGAAAGTAGGGACCATGAGGTTCCGAGTTCAAGCCACATTTTGCCAAAACCAAAATCGATATTGAAGAGAGCACATGCCACATGGCATAAGCTTATTGTTCAAGGGGTTTAGCTTAGTTGGTTGAAGCAATGAGTTTGCATTGTGGAGACCCTAGTTCAAATCCCAAGAGGGACATCTTTGTGAAATTTTAAGTTTTGACTCTTGGTCAATCATGTTGTTGCTCGAATGAGCACAAGGTTTATAAACGATCTATAATATAAAACGGTAATGTAATAATAGATTAAAAAATATATTATTAATTAAGAGGGATTGAAAGTGTTGGTTCATAAAATCTATTAAATCTATTTTCAAGCATAAGAACAATACATAATTTAATAATAATAGAATCTTAACAATTTCTTTTCTTTGTAAAGACTTTAATAGAAATATAAAAATATAATATTAATAATTTGATACTAAAAGTTTTTTAATTTTGAATTTAATGAAAATATAATATTTAAAGTTGTTTGGTTCTGAATGAGCCCATTAGGGATCAAGTCTTGGTGAGTGCAATAGCTCTAACACATAAGGGATGAGACCAAAATCATGCTTGGACGGATTTTGATAGGTTCTCTGAATCTTCAACCAAAAAAATAAAATAAAAAATAAAATAATATAATAATAAGAATATTCTATAAGATAATAATATAGTTATATTTTAATAATAATTTAATAATTATAATTAATTATAATATAATAACAATTTTTTTAAATTAAAATAAGAAATAAATATAATACGTTTGAACATACTTTACCTATTCTTAATATGCTAGTTTATCTATCTATTTATAATTCCAACCTTCACATCTAAGATTTGATTGTAAAAATTGATGCCCTATTGTTTTCAGGGTTTATTCTTCATTTCTTTGACTTTATGTAAATAATTTTATTTTTTCAGACGGAAACCGACTCGGTTGGTCCCGAAAACCCTTATCAAGATGGGTATAAACTACTTTTTCGCATCTAGATGAAACACAAACCACTAGTACATCTGATTGAGAGGATCATTCATCTCTTCTAACGGTCGTTATGGCCGATTACAGAGAAATTGGAGGATTTGATGACAATTCCAGCGATATGTCAATCCTTTTCGACTTTGAAGAGGATATAAAGAGAAACCAGAAATGCAACGAGGACCAGGAGTCAATGCCCAAATGGATGCTCTCTTCCTTTGAAGGTCAAACACATGGGTAAGTATATAAAATTTTATTTTCGCACTTCCATTTATATATAATTTATTTGTATGAATTCATACCATGGTTCCTGTGATTACAGAGGAGGGTTTGAGAGAGCAGTAGACGAGAGTACTGGCTGTAGTGGAACACAGGTTCAAGCTGAAAGTTCTGCTTCTGTCAATAGCAGACCCCGGTGCTTTTGCCGCAATACACCTGGTATGATTTATGCGAAGGATCATTCAAAAATCTTTTTTTTCATCTTTGGGTTTTTCTTTGTTTTATATATGAGTGTTGGGGGGAAGGGGGGAATTGGATAATAAAGAAGAAGATTGTGATCTGCGAGAGGAGAAGCCTTTTAGGGCATTGGGTTAGAGATTCTCATGGTCAAAGTAATGAATTGGCGCAAATTAGAATTAAGGGCTTCCAACTGGACAATTGATCTATTATAGACCTAATTCGTCACTCAGAGAATATCCTACGATGCTTTTCTCTCTGTAATCAACCTCGGTGACCTCCTACACTATTGATTGATTGGTTTTGGATGAATATGTTTGCTCGCGCTTTCTTTTTTGTGATTTTGGTTTCTAAAAGCATTGTCTTTTCCGTCAAGTTAGAGTACTCCGTCTTGAAATTGATTATTTTACGAAAAAATCTAAATTTGTATATAAAAATCTTAAAAATCTAATAGCTTAGTTTTACAATGATTGGAAGGCTTGGTCTGTGACTATATATAGCGAGAGTTCAATATAGCATGATCTATATGCCAATAGGTTGATGTTAGAATAGAATTGTTACTATTAACATAATGGTTGATTGTTTGTGTCCGGACATATGAAGGATCTCTAGGACCTGTGCATAGAGTTAACTAATTTTTGAAAACCAAAATGAAGTAAGAAGTCAAAGAAACTCTGAGTGAAATGCATGCAGTTTTAGTAGCCATGGAAACAACCAGTCGCATGAAAAAATATTATAAGTCTTGCTGGAAATCTGAATGGTATCCATTGAGAAATATATATTTTTCCAAACAAAGTGTAGTTTCCTATCCAAAACAAGCTTCATAGAACTCCGTGGGAACACTAAATGACAACAAAACAGATAAGCAGATGTGGTACAAAATATTAGAATAAATGGAACTCTGAGAAAACAAGAATCAGTCAAAAAGAGAACTAGAAAAATGGATAGCTTGTTTTTATTTTGTATACTAGAAAAGAGAACATAAATGTCCTGACCATAAATAAGAAGCATTCGAGCTTTCTCTCATTGTTTTGTATGACAACAGATAAATTCATGAAAGAGAAGCAATGCATTTGGGATATAAACAAGTCTTATGTGGAGACAAATGCATTGAAATTCATTCAACAAAGCAGAAATATAACATAAGTTTGTTTCATTACTGAAAACTCAGTAGTAATGTTATTTAATGAGTCCTTAAAGTATATCTGACTGCAAACCAAAAGACTATGTTCTAATCTACATACTCGAAGCCAAAATTACTTTAAGAGCATTTAGTTTCTATTTTCTCCTATAGGAAGTTATTCAAAATTAAGATGAGCCATTTATCTAGACTGATTATGAGAGTGCACAACCTTGTATGGCTATGCAAGGCAATTGAAAATAGGACTTCACAGTTCTGGTATGCAATCTAAGTGTGCTGCTCCAATTCCCTTGTTTCCTGCATCTTGCCCAAGAGCAGGATCTATTACAAATTTATTCATGGAAGACCACTATAAATCTATAATCTGACCATAGAAGGCCCTTTGGTATAAGTCCCTTAGTGTGAGAATAACTATTTTTGATTCAGAACTCAACATGTCCCATAAAAAATAGTTAATATTGGGAAATTCCCAATTGGTCAGGTGGTTGGCTTATAGAGATTACACTAAGATTTAATTTTGTTTGAAGAACGAAAATTAGGAGTGCATTACATGATCCTTATCACAGTAATATTTATATTGTTGTAATAATATGTTGGATCAAGAAGAAAAAGGCACTGAAAGAAGCTGGAATATTTGCTTGTCTTGCTTAATTTATTTTTTATTTCCCTTAACAGTAACGAGTTTTTTTTCTCCTGGCAGATCAGCATGCTATCCTTGCTTACAGAGACTCACAAGAACTAGACAAGGCTCTTAGCTTTGTCTACGAGGAGAATGAATCAGTTGAATATGTTCCTGGATTTCCTGGGTCTGCAGGTAATGATTATTACCTATTCAACATTGCAACAACTGCAAAGAGAATCTATGATCGACAACAGCAACAGATCTCTCAGCAACAACAAGAGATCTTTCAACAATATCAAGAAATCTTTCAGCAACAGCAACAGATATTTCATATGAATGAGATCATCACAACTTTATATGAAAGGGTGTCACAACTTGAGAGAATCCAAGAAGTGTCAAATGGTAAACGGAAAAGATAATCTAGTACTTAATCTCTTCTTCTAGTGTGTAATGCTAATAAATCCTATCTGAAAGCCTTCTATTATTAACAATATTTTATTTTTCATATTATGTTTGTACATGATGTGTAGGAAATATGTTATTTTGAGTCTATTACTTAGCTGCATTCAAATATCCATGCCAAAATTATCCACTGCAAATGGATTCTTATGACTCTTCTTTCAAGAAAAAGTTTCCTCTTACCTAGGAACATATTTATCTTATGATTATAATCAGAGTTTACATTTCTTTGTTGGATTCATGGTCCTTTCTAAAGCTCGATTCTAATGCAGGTTTGAAATTAGGCATTTGGATGGAGATGCCTCAATCTCAACCACTAGACTGTGTGTCACATACATTTAAATTTTAATCACAACACTTCTATTATAACAAGGAGGCGCACAAATTCCATTAGGGGTTGTTAGCCATGTTACTATAATGGAAATGTCTTCTTGTGACATAATGAATTGTTAATGCACTGTTGTTGAATAGATAAAATATTTTAAATAATCAAGCATTTTTGAAGTTTGAATCCTCAAGTTCAAATCTTAGGGCTTACCAAAATGAGAAAATTGATAAATATTGTTCTATTGGGATACTTTCTTGGGGTCGAGTTGATGTCTTCGATATCCTGGATATCCTAAGGATTTGGTTGTTTGGATGAGATGCTCACTTACTTAGGATTGAATAGTCTAGACTCTACACCATTGGTTATAAAAATATTTTAAAAAACCTCTCGAGGGAGAAAGATAATAAAAAACTCAGAATTTTATTTTTTGTCCACTATACAAGAAACTTAAAGAAACACCTTTGAAAAACTTATGGATACAAGTATATCAAGAATACATTCAGAATACTTAAAAATAGAATTCAGATCTTGCAAGCCCTAATGAGACTCATTAATAGTCCTATAGATATATTACAACTAGAGCATCAATATTGCCATAAAATAAAAAATAGCTATATAGCCTCTTTATATTTGATCAATGAAATTTATCTGTTAAACTGATGATCAAGCTTTACACTATATGCATAGAATCAAGCGCCAAGCTCTGGTAGAGATCATCAACGCATATGCTTCTTCGCAAATCCTGGTAGTTTCTTGAATGTTTTTTTAGAGAAGGGCAGAATCTTAATGAATTTGTTCAAACTTCACAGGGTGGTATCGATTCAGAATTATTTTCTCATCCCATCAAATTGTTGAAGGAAGAACTTATCCATCAAAATGTAGAAACCTTCTTCCAATAAGAACTAGTTTGTAAAAATAGATGTCTACTAAAGTTTTCACTAAGAACTAGTTTGTAAGAATCTTGTGATTTTCTTATTATTGGTTTTATTTGAAACGATTAATATTTTTTTATTGAATAGACCTAAAGTGGTAGTTGGTTGTTGCACTTTGATTTTCACTTGAAATAAGTATAGAGCAATAATATCTTCATGGTAAACATGGTTTCACATGTAAGTGAATGGCATAAAAAAACATACTTTAATGTCCAGCCAGTGCCACAATGCTGTTTGTAAGACCGATTAAAGTGTCTTTCAAATGAGAAATCTCTGTTATAGTCTCACTGCTCACATTACTACAGATTTGATTAATGAAAAATGTTTCATCGTTTGATTGATTTAAATTATGTACCAGTATGTTGTTTGTCTTCAAGCTATCTTCCTATTTACTCATCTATAGTAGTTACTATTGGCTGTCTCAACTTTCTTTTCTACATATGGAGGGGGATGTGTTGATTTTGGTTTCTTGATGTTTATCAGACAATTTACTAATTTAGAGGAAAACATTCTTTTTACAATGAGTGATACCAGCCTTTCTCATATTAAAATTTTAGCATATTGTTTTCTGTAAATTCTTTTCATTAACCAAGGTATGTTATGATTGTTAGTACTACTATTTTAGTTTTTAGTTAGAAATTTATCATCAGTTTCAGTTACAACCTAACTAAGTGAGGAGGAACAGGAAAGAAACCTGCATGATGATGGATAACTAAAATGTATCAGAATATCTTGAGTAAATTTAGCCAAAGTAGCCTTTGTCTCTTCCTTGCAATAAGAATAATAATTATATATCCTAACTGTATTGCATTTTTTTGCAGGCATATGAAAATTGGGAATGATTTTCAGGAGATAGGTTTATGATAAATGTTGAGCTGAAGGCTTTTATAGTGGTTATTGTTCAATAGATTTTGGACATGTACGCTTTCAAAACTTGATATCACTAATGTTTCTGTTAGACTGCCAGCTACTGCTAGACAATGGATACTTCAAATCTCAACCAGAGGCAGTTTCTGTTTGGAGAAACTACAATTTTGAAATGGTATTCCCCTATCCATGGTTTAGAAGTAGTTTAAAGATCGTTTTAGGCTGTGATCTTGTGTGGTAGAGAGTCTACTAGCTTATTTGAGAAGATGCAAAGGTAGCTAGACATTTCAAGCCCTTGAAGATTAGTATCTTCATGTTGCAAATGATATTGATATTTTAAGCCTGTGTTGACTAGCCACTTGTGCACCTAGTTGTATGAAATTTGTAAGGTAGTTTTCAAAGTTTATCAGAACTTTCAACCCTCTTGAATGTGCAGGCTTAATATTTTCAGAATTAAGTTGTGGAGTTGAAAGCAAAGCCACCCTTTTAAGGTTCAACCTAAATGTGCTTAAACTGTAGTGCGGCTTACAGTTTATGAGATTACCTAAACGATGTCACCATCTGTGAATACAAATAAAAAAAGAAAGAAGTTGATGAGGTTGGCTTAGATGTCATGTTGGGGAACATAGTGGAGTTTACTCCCAGGAGTCTTGGGGCTGCCTATTGTAACTCAAGGGGGGTTTTGGAATTTTGTAGTGGCAAAAAGAGTTGACTGCTTTGTTAAGAAACATCTCTGTTAGTAGCACTTATAGCATTGCAAAATGAACTTGTCAGCAATTTGTTTGAGAAGCAGCCAGCCACAGACAAAGGAAGGTGGCTTACAAATACATACATCTTCATCTCTACTTGGTAGGGAAGACTTGAGCATCCAGATCACGTTGCATAGGAGGAAAGCGATGATTTGATTAAGGAAAATAAAATGCTGTTGATTATCTACCATCAATGCAATGTTCAAGGTAAGTGATTGAAGTAGTACACAATTCCAAAGCACCACCCACTAAAATGTATAGATTTTCTTATAAAGAAATCCAAACTAAAATTACAAATATAGTGAGTGATAGAGACATCAATTTTTTTTATATTTGATAAAGTGTATGAATATGGCTCACATGAGAACCAGTGGAACAAAAGAAAGTCTCTAGAGAGTACATATCAAAGTACTTCATGATGAAACAGATCCATTTCAAAACACAGCATCGGCACCAAGGTACCTCAAGTGAACAGAGCATATGTAGCAGGCATGCAAAAATACACCAAAAAGGTCTGCACTGATTAGGCTACCAACAGTTTATTTTGATCCCATTTATCATCTTTTCTCTGGTCCAGATCCTTGATGAAATTCTGAATTTGTTTTCCGATGGTTTTAATCCGGATATCAGCACGTTCCCTCAGCCACTGGTCTTTATATGCTCTAGTTGGCACAAGTTATGGAGTATACACTTCATGCATCTCACCATTGTCTGTCAAACTGTCACTGTCAATCTTGCCCAGACCTGGCACCACAATCATCAATTGCAACTTCTTTACCAGCAGATATGGTTCTCTTAACAGCATCAATAGGGTTAATGCTAGGTAGGTGGTGGATTCCTTACTTCAGGGCCACCAAGCTGTGTTGGGCACCCATGTACTCTGTAATCAACTTGTTGACCCCATCAGTCCAGCATTGGGCCCAATTTTCAGAGACATATTAAAAGGAGGTCCCTCTTAGATAAACTTCTTGACAGCTTGCTGCTTCCTAGGAACCCACAAACCTTCCCTTGTTTTGTCATGGCCAGCCTTCAAATACCTCTTGTTCCTTCCAATTCATTTAAACTACAAAATTTCAGATGAGCAAACTAATCACTACACAGTAATTTGGATAAAGAAACATTACTCTTGATAGTACCAAAAATAATGTCTAACCATTTGACATTGTGTTTACTAGAACATGCAATGCAAGAAGCTGGAAAGTAACTCCGAACCAATCTGGCAAAGGGACAATCATAGATTAAGGGGTAAATGGTTTCCAATTGATCACACAGAAGACGCATCTTGGAATCAGTAAAATGACAATTAGCACCTGGAACTGGTTTTTGATGCAGTAGTAGCCACCTTAAAAATCACTTTATAGGTTTCAACGCACTAGACCAAACTCTCTTAGACCTTTGAGTCCACACATTAGCTACACCTGTTAAAACCGATGAAGAATCTGCCTTGTGAAACCATTGATTAGGAAAGGACATCGAAGCATACAAATGTTTATTAGAAGCTTTCAGATTTATTTATTTGAAATTTGAGTTATACATTATTGCGTACAAATGACATGAAAGGTTAAGAGGCTCATTAACCTTTAAGAGGTGAACCATAGACGGAGATTGAGTAAAATTTTGATGCAGGTGAGAGATTGTGTTGCATTGCTACCAATGTGACTAGCATGAAACAAGAGAGAAGAAATGTTAAAACATTCTAAATTAATATAACAAAGGAAAAAACACTTGTATTGCCTCTTTAATAGGTGAATCATACACAGATTTGGGACAATTTTAATGTAGATGAGAGATTGTGTTGCACTGCTACTAGCATGAAACAAAAGAGAAGAAATGTTAAATATTCCAAACTAAGAGAAGGGAGGGAAAAACACTTAGATTGTCTTTTTAAATAGGTGAATCATACACAAAGATCCAGGATAATTTTAATGTATATAGAAGATTGTGCTGCGTTGCCACTAATTTGACTAGCATGAAATAAAAGAGAACTGAAAGCATATTTTAAACCACGAAATATACTCCTGTGACATCTTTGAGAAGCAAAATCATAGGTGGGCACTGAAGACAATTTTAATGTAGATGAGACTTGACCTATGCAACTAGCATGAAACAAGAGAAGAAATAATAACATTTGTCCAAACGGACAAATCACTCTAATTTAATTGTTAACCTTGGTTTAAAGAGTCAATATTATCATCATCAATATCCTTTGGGTTGGTTGAAAGGGCAAGACAATACAAGTTGCAGATTTAATTTTGTTATTAATCAACAATACGTTAATGTGCTAAAAGCATTTGGTATGATGTTTGAGATTTTTCTATGAAGTTGATAGTGCAATAAGGTATTGATTATTACCTTGGAGTTTTAGGCAAGTGGTAATCTTGAAAATTACCAAAATACAAACTTGCAAACAAAAATTACCAAAATACAAACTTGCAAACAATGCACTCACTATGCCTTCGAAAATTTCCACCATTTAATTCTCAACGGTAGCAAACTTTTTATACAACCGAATGTAATGATAAATGAAGAGTTTGGAGTAAAAATTCTCAAGACTTAAAAATATTATGTCTCATTTTAGAAAATTTCCTCCATTTCATTCTGAAAGGTAGCAAACTTTTATACAACGAAATTTTAAAAAATTAAGAGTCTTGAGAGTTAAAAATATTATTTCTATAAAAAAAGAAAATACCACCATTTCATTTTTAAAGATAGCAAACATTTTTATGCAACCGAATTTAAAATTTTAAAAAAATTAGAGTTTGGAGTAGAAACTCCTTAGACTCATAAATATTGTGTCATTTTAATTTTAATAGGTGAATATTACTAATCTTCTACATGCAGAAAATATTGTTAACTTTCAAACCAATTTTTTTCAAATATAGGAAATGTGTTACATTAGATGCTTTATATTAGCTATATGTTGAAAAATAGTTCTATTTTTTTTAATAGGTTGGTCATAAAATTACTTTTAAATATTAACAAAAAGTAACTATACAAATCATAAAAAATATTTATTTATTAAAAATTAAAAAAATTGTGTCATTTGTCTTTTATTTATTTATGAGTTCTCAAGCAAAAAATTATATTTATGCTCATAATAATATTGGCTAGAAAGACACTCTTTTTATTTTTAAATTTTTTAGTGTTAATTGAAATATTTAATTTTCATCAAATTAATTTGAGAATTTTAAAAAAGTAATCTTGATACATAATTTATGTTTAATTTCTTACAACTTCTTAACTATTTATTTTTAGATTATGTAGATAATTCATTCATTTTTTTATGTGAAGTCTCAAGTCTATTTTTAACAATTTTATTGCCACTCAGGGGTATTGTTTAGCCCATCACGACCTCACTCTCTAAAGCTACACAAAAAAAGTGGGTGTACTCTTCTTAAGTGTCTACCAATGTTTGGATGGCCAAAGCTTTTTGGAAGTGTGCTTGGATATGGGCAAGCAATCTTTAATGGAAATGGTCAACAAAACACATGCCTAACAATTCAAGGCCATAGTTTAAATGAAGAGCATATCTTAGGGGTCTCAAAGCCTTTGAGTCATTATATCCCTTGAAAAGTGCACCAACTTGTTATCAACCACTTATAAGTGTCAAGGAAGGATAAAAGGTGTTCCTAATATGTTGAAGATAAACCTTTAAGTGGTAAACACTCATTTGGAGCTTGCCAAGTTGGTATGTTGCAAAGTTCAAGCGGCTAAAAACTATGTTGAGCTTTTTAAGCAAATTTGAACCCAAGTTCATGTGCAAAAAGTCAAACATCACACCTTGGGAGAATTAGACATGTTTGAGTGGTAGTGATGGGTAAAAGCTTTCTCAAAATGCTCATGTCTCATTTCTTAGTAGTTAAGGTATTCATAAAGCATGCCTAAGAACAATTGATGGTTTAATTCGACACCAGACTTAGTAGTTTATAATGTTCTACAATCTAAACTTGGTGCCACACATATTTTAATAAGTTTTCAGAGAAGTTTAAGGGTGCCATAATATTATTTTAGTGTTTACTATCATTTTCCTCTTTCTAAAACACACTAAGGGATTCCATTGTATGAAGGTATCATAGCTTGTTCTCACCACTCTTGATTATTGTGATTGTTGGTGCCTAATTGGTTTATTTCTTAGGTTTTATTCACATTAGTTTAGTTAAGTTTATTTAGGGTGCACATAGAGTACTTATCACTTTTATGTCTCGTATCATAAGATTAAGACACTACACATTTTATTACGTCGAGAGGCTTAACTAACAAGAGGTGAAGTGTAATGGTGTTAATGTACTAATGAAAAATGTAAAATAAAATATTTTAATGGCCGACAAATTGAAAACTATTAATAATTTAGAGACATGTAACATGTCTCTAAATTATTAATAAAAGTAACATGTCTTGATCTGTCCCATGTTTGCATGCTTTTTTGAATATCCTTTATGACCATTTTGTACAAGGTTTTAGAGCCCCTTCAAAACTTGTTTTTCCTTAATCAAGACATGGTAAAAAAAGTAAAATCTAACTTACAAATAGTATTTTAATACTTCCAAGATAATATTTGTAAAATTATTTTAAAGATTTAAAAAGTAATGGTTTGTATAGGATTGGTCATAAAATCACTTTTTAATATTAATAAAAAGTAACCATACAAATCATAAAAATATTTATTTATTAAAAGTAAAAAAAATTGTCACCTGTCATTTGTCTTTTATTTATTTATGAGTTCTCAAGCAACAACTTATATCTATGCTCATAATAATATTGGCTAGAAAGACACTCTTTATTTTTAATTTTTTTTATAGTTTTATTGAAATATTTAATTTTCATAAAATTAATTTGAGAATTTTAAAAAAGTAATCTTGGCACATAATTTATATTTAATTTCTTACAACTTCTTAACTATTTGTTTTTAGATTATGTAGATAATTCATTCATTTTTTGATGTGAAGTCTCAAGTCTATTTTTAACAATTTTATTGCCACTCAGGGGTATTGTTTAGCCCAACATGACCTCACACTCTAAAGCTACACAAAAAAAGTGGGTGTACTCAAGTGTCTACCAATGTTTGGATGGCCAAATCTTTTTGGAAGTGTGCTTGGATATGTGCAAACAATCCTTAATGGAAATGGTCAACAAAGCACACGGTTAACAATTGAAGGCCATAGTTTAAATGAAGAGCATATCTTAGGGGTCTCAAAGTCTTTGAGTCATTATATCCCTTGAAAAGTGCACCAACTTGTTATCAACCACTTATAAGTGTCAAGGAAGGATAAAAGGTGTTCCTAATATGTTGTAGATAAACCTTTAAGTGGTAAACACTCATTTGGAGCTTGCCAAGTTGGTATGTTGCAAAGTTCAAGCGGCTAAAAACTATGATTATCATTCTAAGCAAATTTGAACCCAAGTTCATGTGCCAAAAGTCAAACATCACACCTCGGGAGATTTAGACATGTTTGAGTGATAGTGATGGGTAAAAGCTTTCTCAATATGCTCGTGTCTCGTTTCTATGTAGTTAAGGTCTTCATAAAGCAGGCCTAAGAACAACTGATGGTTTAATTCGACACCAGACTTAGTAGTTTATAACCTTCTTCCATTTAAACTGGGTGCCACACATATTTTAACAAGTTTTCCGAGAAGTTTAAGGGTGCCATAATATTATTTTAGTTTTTACTATCATTTTCCTCTTTCTAAAACATACCAAGGGATTCCATTGTAGGGGAAGGCATCATAACTTGTTCTCACCACTCTTGATTATTGTGATTGTTGGTGCCTAATTGGTTTATTTCTTAGGTTTTATTCACATTAGTTTAGTTAAGTTTATTTAGGGTACACATAGAATACTTATCACTTTCATGTCTCGTATCATAAGATTAAGACACTACACATTTTATTACATCGACAAATGTAACTATAGTGACAATAGGGGGTGGAGTGTAATAGTGTTAACGTACTAATGAAAAATGTAAAATAAAATATTTTAATCGTTGACAAAGTGAAAACTATTAATAATTTAGAGACATGTAACATGGTAAAAAAGTAAAATTGGAACTCCCGATGGCTCCTGCTGCAGCTGTTCCAGGCATCCCTAGGGCTTCCATTCCCGCTACCGTTGCCTCTGCTCCTGCCGTCCGTAGGGCTTCTGTGGTGGCTGCTTCCCTTGCATCCCCTGTGGACGCAGTTCTTGCTGCCAGGTCTTTTGTGGCGGCCTTGGTGCGGTGTCCTTCAACTGCAGCCCTAACTCCTACTAGCAGGGCTAGATGCTCTCCTGTGCCTACGCCTAAACTAGTTTCGGGGAAGACTGCTATTCACAGTGCTTTCCTTGTTTCCAAAAATATTGCCATGGAATTGGAGGAGACAATATTTGAAATTGATGCTACCGCCTTTGTTTTTTCTTTGCATGGTTTGATCTGCAGATTTAAGGGTCACTGGGCTTATTTGTTCGATTTACATTCTTGGATTTCCAAGCATTGGGAGCTCCTTATCACTGGTACAATCCAAATATTCCCTATGGCTAAGGTTTTTTTGTTGCTAAATTTGAAAATATTGTGGATAGAAAAACAATTATGTGTGAATTTTTTTTTAGCTGGGATGGTCGCTTCATGCTGATGCTGAAACCTGGACATCCTGACTTGTCCCCGTCTTCTGAATCTTTTTATAAGCTGCCCATTTGGGTTAGGCTTCCTAATCTTCCCCTCCATCTTTGAGTTGATTCTCTTCTCGAAATTGTGGGGGATGCTATTGGAGATTTTATTTTGGTGGACGAGAAATCTTCTAACTTGCTTCACTCCACTTATACCCACATTTTGGTGGATTTGGATATCTTTAATGGTCTGCCTGCAATGATCAAACTCTATACTCCTAATGGTAGAAGTTGGATCCAACATTTGGACTATGAAGGTCTCCCCTTCAGATGCAAAAGATGCTTTAAGACTGGTCATGTTTCAGACCAATGTGATCTTCAGAAATTTAAAAGGATTGCCTTGTGGTGGCAGGGTGTCTCTTCTCAGCACTATACGGTAGAGAAGGTGTCCTCACCTCAGAGATTTTCGTAGGTGGTTGAGAAGGTTTGCCCCGTGTCTTCTCCTCTTCTTGGTTCTGTTCCTATTGCTGGAGCAGCTGTGGGTGTTGTTGCTCCTCCTTCTTTGATTGCGTGTGTGCAAGTTCCTTCTGTTTCATTTGTGGGGGTTCCCCCTTTTGTTGGTGCTGGGTCTGCTCCTACTGGATCTTCTTTAGGGTTAGCTGTTGGGTCTGCTCCTGCTGGTTCTTCTGTTGGAGTTGTCCCTCTCTATGGCTCTGGTTCTCAGATGTCTGCCTTAGTGCAGTATGCTGCCCCCTCTGTGGGGTCTGTTTCTATTGTTTTGGATTTGTTGGATTGGCAGAATGCTACTAGTAAGGTTGAAGAAGGTTGGTTCAAGGTTGCAGGTAAACATTCTAAGAGATCTTCATTGTCTTTTGATATGAACCTTCATTCCCATCAGAAGGGTGCCAAAGGAAAATCCTAAATCTTGGGGCTTTCTTTTGGTTGGGCTTGCTCGGAGCTCTGCTCAAGCTTTGTTTGTTCTGGGTTGTGAGAACTTGTTGTTAAAACCCTCATTTTGTTCTTGACCCATTCCATTTTGTGGGCTATCTTTGTCTATCTTTCGAGTCTTTTTGTAAAGGGTTTCGGGTCCCTTCAAAACCTGTTTTCCATAATCCAAAAAATATGGTAAAAAAGTAAAATCTAACTTACAAATAGTATTTTATTACTTCCAAGATAATATTTTTAAAATTATTTTTAAGATTTAAAAAGTAAAATTTAAAATATAACTCAAAAAAATTTACATTTTTATTTTACTAATGGTTTGCATATCTAATTTGTTGAGAAATTAGACTCGTTTTAAGATTAAATTCTATGTTACAAAGCAACATAAATAATTTTTATCCTTTGTCTGATATAATTTTTTTATAAAATTTGTGAGTAAACTATAAAATTAGTTTTGATTGTTTTACTATTAAATGATTTAATATAATAATAAAATTAAGCATATTTAATTATATTTATTTAGTTTATAATACTAGCATAGATATCTTAAATACATCTATTTTAAAATATGGAGATAACAAGATTATTTTTTTATAGAAAAAACAACAAGAGGGTGCTGGCCCGTGGTACAAATTGAGTTACACTAGAAGCACATTAACAACACATTAATTGCAACTAGAGAACCAATAAGAAAGATAAACAACATCCATCTTCTACCTCTATAAAAAACATAAGTCCAGAAAACCCATAGAGAAACTAAAGTAAACCTAACAGTATCATAAGTCTTAAATTTTAAAAGCATACGATGCCATGCAGGGCCAAATCATGAACTATTTAACAAATTATTAAGCAAACTATAAAAAACATGGCCCCAAGGGTCAAACTCAAGTAAAAAAACCTGAAAACCATCAGAAAAAACTATTTTTTCCCCAGCCTCTTGGAGAGCAGGATGTTCGCCCATTCCTCATTAAGGAAGTCACTATTATCTTCTTCCGTCGTTAGCTTCTTCCCAAAGACTTTTTCTTGCACAATACACAGAGTAACAGTTGAGGCATGCATCACTTTAAGAGCGAACTTGTTGGTATCCCGTAGAAGACTATTTATGCTAGCCACCTCCCTTTTCAGGTTGTTAACCATACAATCAAGCTCCACAATTTTCTGTTCAAATTTACCAAAAACACCCCCCAAGCCAATGCTGGTAGAGGCAAGCACCGAAGGATGGATTTCCTTAATGGTCATTTTCTCATGAGTATCTTTCGGGAGGGAAGGGGGAGGAGTAGGGTTAGGATTTTTCTCAATAGGGCTCTTGATAGGGGGTGGGGACATATCCCTCTTCCGACTGTTAGAGCCATAGTAAGAGGATCCATTCTCTGACTCTTTTTCATTATTGTCCTCCGACTCAGAATTAGCAGCATTAGGTTTTTTCATTGCCTTTTTGCATTTTTCTTTGGCAAGCCGATTAGAGTGGCAGGGGGTTTCAGTATACTCCACCTCAGAGTCCACAATATACACCGACCTCTTGGTCTTTTTTAGGGTTATGAAATCCTCTAGGGGACTTTCAAAATTTTTCTTCCCTTTAATCATATGGATCATAGAGACAAAGGAATCCTCTTTGCAATACCCAAACCTAAAAGGGTTATCAACACATCGCTTACGTCTCGAGCTACAAGGGGACACAAGACTCCGCTCATGGGTGGACCTTGACGGAGAGGGAGCATTGTTCTATAACACAGCCTGAACAAGAATATTAAGGGGGGGACAAAGAGCCATATGGTACTTATACAACCTAAACATGAGGCCTTGATGCATAATAGTAAAGTCTTTGCCAACATCCCTAGCCTCGGTAATAGATGCAACATTGCTCTCCATGGAGTGAAGTAGAGAAAAAGGAATGGAAATATGATCTTTAGAGCGCAAGTGTTTAAGAAAGAGAAGGTGGTAGAAATAATAAACAATAAATTTGCCTACCAAAGTGAAATGCTACATAATAATAGAACACACCTTAGGCCATATGTTAGGTAAGTCCTCTTTACTCAATCCTCCCTGCTTCTTTGCACATCTTCTAATTTTGAGTGAACGACTCTCAAATTTATCTTCCAAGTTCAGGTTTACCTTATTTTAGAAAACAAAGTGGCCACTTATACCCCCCTTTTTGCACACCATCTTGGTACACTTACCCTACACTTGAGTAAAAAAATAGACAAGTTGAAGAAAAATTATAAGAGATATCATCATTTGAAAGTTAACTTGAGAAATTAAGTTTCCATTGTCATCCATTGATTTCATTGTTTTAAGCATTATCAACTTACTAGGGAAGAGGACCCAATAATTGAGCACCCTAACTTTGCGCTTCTCAAAATCCTATGAGGAAATCTCAAATCACTCCCAATATTTTTACAACAACTTACTTGGCAAGTCCTTTGCTTATAACAAAGGTTTTAGGGCCACACATCAAATATGATGCCACACTAACATCCTTTTTTCCAAAATGTATAAAACAACACAAAATAGTGAAACTGATGGTTGTGCAAAAGGGAGATGCATACTTGTGTAGCTAATGTGCTCTCACATGATTGTTTACTTTTTAGATCTAAGGAACACATTTCATTCAATTATGTGTAGTTATCATCAACAATAAAAACTTCAACTTTAAAGTTACAACTATTGGTGTAATGTTGTCAAAACATTTGGACATCAAATCAACAAATGTAACTATTGATGCAATGTCGACATGGGTCTCTCTACCTTTGCATGCATTCTAGTTAAGTTTGTTATCTCCACACCTCTCCTTGAAGATGTAGTTCTCATTGTAAGAGATAGGCCATGGACTCAAATGGTGGATTATGAGGGCCTCCGATTTCGATGTCGCCAGTGCTTATCTAATGGTCACCTACCAATAGATTGTTCTCTCTTGTAGTGTAAAGGTACCAATTGGTGGAAGGACATGAATGATGAACATTTGATTGTCCTAGCTTTTGATTCTTCCTCTGATAACACATCACAAATTAGTGATGAATTCCCTTTGGATGAAACTCATGCTGCAAATTTGGATGATGCTCATGATCTGACCTCTACAATCCATGTGGATCCTACTCCTCCTGCTAGTGCTGGTGCAACCCCCTCTAGCTATGTGCACCCTTCTTCGTCTAGTGCTCTTGCCGTGCTCCAATCTTTGATTGATGATGTATAGCTTTTGCAACACTTTGCCCTTTGTGCAAACAATTTTTCAAATAGAGTTTCACCACTTACTCCCCCTTGTGGTGGGATCCTAGTTATAGAATCACTTTGACAATTGTCTGGCTGTGTAGAAAAAATTGTTCTTTAGCCTCTCATTCTCCTCCCCATGCTGTGGGTGAGCTATCTACCCACTCCTAAGGTGGGTTACTAGCTTTTCTATTAGTATGTCATTTATGACCTATCTTCGTAATAAACAACACCTTTATAGTTAGTGTGTTGTTTGTTTCTATTGACACTCATAGATTGTATAAAAAACAACACCCTTATTTTACTATTGATTTTAATAAAAAACAATACCATAATTCATATATAATGAAAAAACTGTACACAACTCTAAATAATATGACCATCTCTTTAACATTAAAATTGACATATAAAATAAAAGTTGTAAAGAGTGACTTTTCCTAGATTTTTAACAGAAGTAAAGAGACTATCACGATCATAAACATTTTTTAACAGTGTATAGATTCTGAAACAGAAGTGGCATGGGACCAGATCTGAAAATCATATATAGTTAATAATAATACAGAGATCGCTTAGAGTTTGCAGCAGACATTAAGAACAGCTGGCAGCAATCATACCCACAAAAATATATGCATAATAAATAGGGGTACTTACAGAGCTTTAGGAAAGTGAATATAGTTTGATAGGAACTTTTCACATGTCTGCACTTCTGTCTTTACACTTCACAAAGGTTTAAAAACATAGTACCTTATTTGCCACTGTGTAGGGTTTTAACCTATCAAACTTCAATTATGGTGCCTCAATTGTAGTTGAACTTTAATGGTGCCTTAAAAACTTGCACTACCTTATTTGCTGCTGTGTATACAGAGGCTTAAATGTAGAAAAGCCATTTGTTTAGGATTCTAACCTATCAAATTTCAATTATGGTGCCTCAATTGGAGTTGAACTTTAATGTGAGAGGAGGTGTTGTAGTCAATTTTACTCATACCCATATACATGCTCATGCTATTTACCTACTTCTCAGAAGTTTAGTTTCATGTCTTTTTCAAGATAAATTGCTCACAGGGTGTCAAATTATACAGTCATGGCAGATGCAAAGTTTTGGGCCTACTTTTTCCTCTAAGTAGATGTATTACACAAGAACATGGAAGTGGCAGGGCCACAGCTACATGTGAACTGATATTGCTTTGGTTCAACTGTATTCCTAGAGGCTGGCCCTTTTTTCAAAGTCAGCTCTTTTGTATTTCTGAACTTAATTTTGTAATTTATTTGTATTAAGAGGTTGGATTAGAGTTGTAAGATTAATGGATAATTTTTTTTTAAAAATTGTTTAAGGTTTTTAGTCTAGTTTTAATGTATAGAGTAGTCTATAATTTTATCATTCATGTTACTTTTATTTAGTTTTGTTTTAATATGGGTGGTATGTGTGAAATAAAATTATATCTAAGTTTTTTATTTATGTTTTTAGTTTGTGGTTCATAGTTTAGTTTTTATTTATGTCTATTTCATGTATTCATCATTTACTCATTATTATATTTCTATCCATACTTTGATACATATGTTATTTGTTCTTAATTACTATTGGTTCATTTCCAAGTTACATAAGATTGCACTAGTTCATTCTAAAAATGTAAGAATAAACTAATACAAATTATTCAACTTATTTCTATATTATAATATTTAAGAACATTCAATATACAAACTTGGCTATATAGAAAAGAATCATTAACATACATTTTAATTTCAATCCCTAGAATGTATTAACTGATGAGTGATATTTTATGTATCAGCCATTATTATTAATCCACATGATTATGAATATACCCTGCAATACTCATATCTGAAACATATTCATTTTTCATAATCATCCAAATTCTACACTAGTCCATGCATGAAAATTAGAAAATGAAAGGAATATAGTTGAAGATGAGAAAATCTTGTCTTCTATGTGATGGTCACTGCTCAAATAATGGAATGATAAAGCCAAGTGAAGCATAAAATATCAATGTATTGTTTTTCTTTCTTGCCATCCATGGCCAGAATATTCGTAAACATTGGCATTTTTCTGTGTACTGAATTGTCTGCCACATGCCAATCCAATCTTATGGTACAGAGAATTTTCTTGTATTCCCTACTGCACAACCATGAACAGGCATTGTAAGTGAACAAATTCAGGGAAAAAGTGGATTTTAAAAGTACTATCTTATATTTCTTTTACAAATTCAATTTTGTATATATTATGATGAATTTTCACTGATTTGGTTCTTATAATTTCTCTTTCTAATGCAGTAAAATGTAAAAAAATGATGAAAATGTATTGAATTATACCTATTTATATTTAGCAGTTGTGCCATTTCGTATAGAGAATAGTCAGAACTCTAGAAACATTCATAACTGTATCTATATTCTCTAAATTTATGAAATCCACCAGCACATTGATTGGCTAATAAATATTGTAACACAATATTTTTTCAAAGTTGAAAAAAATAGAAAAGAAAAATAAGGCTTTGAATTTTGAAACCAAAGCAAATAAGTAGGAAGATGTATAGGAGGAAGAACAACATGATGGAGAGGAAGATATAGAGCAAGAAGGTTTGAATTAATAGAATTCAAAATTGAAAAAGGATCCTCTTACTACACTCTTGAAGTGACTCAAAATAATATAAACTCGTTGACAATTATAGATCACTGGATTTATGTTGGATATTTGTTTCATCTTGTACAAGAATGATGAACTTAAATGTGAAGGGAATTCTTTCTATTGTGTCATCTGTTAGATTTATTTGAGAGAAGGAATCTCATTAGGTACAAGTGGGTATTCAAAAATAAAATCAATGTAGATGGATAGTTAGTGAGATACAAAGAAATATTGATAGAAATAAGGAGAAATTGTAAAACTAACTTCTAAAATAGTACTTTATGTTGGTATTGATTTTTATTTAAAAGTAAAACAAGTAGATGTTAAATCTACTTTTATATTAAAAGGAAAAAAAATAAACACAAGGATTTTATGTTAAACAAAAATAAAATATAGTTTATGAAATTAAATAAACTTTGTATGGTCTAAAGTAACCACCTCAAATATAATATCAAAATCTTGATGCTTTTGTATTATAGAGTGGTGCTAGGAGTAATTGTGATCGATATGTTTATTTCAAATTGTTTGATAATTAATTATTAATCATTGTCTATATTGGGTTGGAAAAAGTTATTTTCATAGTCTAAGTATGTTTAGACAATTTTGTAGTAGTTATCTATGAAAGATTGTAGTAGTTATCTATGTATGTTTGTAAATAGTTATCTAAGAGGGTATGATTGTTCTATTTTGTAGTAGTTATTTATTTAGTTATCTTCATCACTTTTTTAACAAAAAAAATTAACATACATGTATATGTCATTTAAGAGCATAAAGCTATTTTAGTTTGAGACATTAATAATGTAGTCAAATTAATTACTTCTGCAACAAATTTAATAAAATCCCTAAAACAATGTTGGTCTAAGATTTACACATTCAAGTATCTATTGTTAAACTTATGCATAACCATGTGATTGATTATTTCTTTAATGTGACAGGAGAAAATAGATAGGCAATATTATTTTTTAAATACAAACATAACAGGCGTCTCATTTTAGAAAACTTTCATGCTTTATCATTTTGCTATGATGTAAATGATTTCGGGTTTCATTTTACTATGCCAAACCATAATGATTATGAAACAAAATAAATATCAACCTAATATGTATATAAATATCAAACTACTTGGAAAGAAAAAATAGTACACGACATACACTGTTCGCCTCTAGTAGTACAGAGCATACATCTTTTAACAATGGACCCCTTACAGTTGGCTACTGAGTACTACACATGATTTGTTTTTAAAAAAATGGTTTAGTTCATTTTAAAAACTAGTGGACGTTAAAACCTCCACCAAGGTACTGTAAAACTCTCTCTGCCCAGCTTGTACATATGTTCCAATCATTAATTTCCATCATCAAACCCATATTCAGTGGTCAATTATTGTCAAAGTCTTCACTTTTTGGGAGCAGAGTTTATATGAGCGTACAGTCCGTCCTAAGATGCAGAAGCATTGGAATGCATTCCATAGGACTTGGGTGTATACAGAATAAATCTTTGAGGATGTAGTTAAGTTTCTTACAAAAAATATATTATTGATCAAATTTTAAAAATCAGAAAATATAATAGATTTTGGTAAAATTTTCAGTATCTGTTCTTTATGATCTACATATTTTGTGGTCAAAAACAATAAAAAATTACAAAAAAATCACCGTGTGAACCTGAAAAAAAAATACTTTATCTATAAGGATGATTTTGTGAGTTTTTCAGATTAATGATAGGAGATTTCTACAGTTTATCATGTTAGTTTTGTTGTTTATGGATTCAATATGTGAGTTTTTTTTTTTTATATCAATATTTAGGATTACACTTCATGATGGAACGTTGATGCTTAAAAAAACTCACACAATTAAATCCAGAAACAAAAAAGCTAATATTTGAAATCATATTTTATAAACTATTATCTAAGTGAGAGACTGATAAAAAAATTGCTATCACATCAGACTTTCTTAACAACACAAATGAAAATGAAAATGGACTATTTTATAGCCAATTTAGTGGATGGTATGAATCAATCCTTGTAACTTCTTCTGACTGTATAAAATGTATTTCTTCAGGAAATAACCTTAAAATATTAGTAAATTACTAATCAAATTAATAGTTGTGGGGATAAAAATACAGACGATAAAACTTACATAAATAAAAATTTATAATAAGAGAAGAGGTCGGAAAGACCCAATGCTTTATCTCTGTGAGCATCACCTAGATGCAACAAGTACTAAGTGTACTATTCATTCTCGTGAGAAATGAGTTTTTGTGAACCACTATTCACAAAATATAGATAAATAAATTTGATTGAGAACCTACACTAAAGAATCCTGATAGCAATATCATTAATATATAGATAACTCTAAATAATATGATCGCTCGTAACATTAAACTAGAAATGTAAAAATAAAAATGATAAAAAGTGACTACTCATTAAAGTTTTTTAACAGAAGTAAAGAGACTATCATGATCATAAACATTTTTTTAAGAGATCCTATTATAAACAATGTACATATTCTGAAAAAGAAGTGGAATAGAACCAGACCTGACAACCATACACAGTTAATAATAATACAGAGATCGCTTGGAGTTTGCAGCTGGCAATAAGAACAGATGGCAACAATCATATCCACAAAAACATATGCATATTAAATAGGGGTACTTACAGAGCCTTAGGAAAGTGAATCTAGTTTGATGGGAACTTTTCACATGTCTGCACTTCTGTCATTACACTTCAAAAAGGCTTAAAAACTTGTACTACCCTATTTGCCACTGTGTATGCAGAGCTTTAAATACAGAAACCCCATTTTTTTGAGGGGTTTTAACCCATCAAACTTCAATTATGGTGCCTCAATTGTAGTTGAACTTTAATGTGCGAGGTGTTGTAGCCAATTTTATTCATGCCCTTTCAAGATAAATTGCTCACATGGTGTCAAATTATACAGTCATGGAAGATACATAGGTTTGGGCCTACTTTTTCCTCTTGAGTGGGTGTATTACAGACACGTGAACTGATGTAGTTGTAGCTTCAATAGTATTCCTAGGGCCTGCCCCTTTTTTCAACTCTGATTTATCTTTGCATTTAAAAAAATAAAATTATTTATTTATTTAACAAAATGCATAAAGCGTATTAGAGTATGGAATAAAGTTCTCAGATAATGGTATTTTCTTTTTACCTGATTCTATTTTTTTCAATCAGAGATTCTCATTTAATAAAATTGGCTCATTAATAAATTATTTGTAAATCATTTAACTTAACAAATTAAAATTTACTTGATGTGTCTATTTTAGTGAAATGTGTACATAAAAAGCAAATTAAAAAGTGTTATATTTTAATGTTTAATTTGTGGTTCAAGTTCTAGTTTCTATTTACACCAATCCTACACATTTATCATTTAAATCTCATTATAGTACCTTCGTCATGCTTACTTCCATACATATGTTCTTTGCCTTTAATTATCATTATAGTCTCATAGTTCATTTTCAAGTGACATAAGATTATCTAATTCTATTTTAAAGAGGGTGAAAATGAACTCAAAATGCAAACTATCCAATTCCAAAATTTATGTATTCCCCACCCTTTTATTTACTATTATGAACTAACACAAGGAGAATAAAGAGGACACATTGGAGGAAACCTCTAAGGAACTATTTAGGTTCCACACAAATGATTGGATGCAGCTACTATTGTGGAAGCTAGAGGAGAATAAGGATAAAAAGAATTGATGTGGTTTGTCTTCTTAGTGTAGGTGGAGGTGTGAACTGGTTGGTTTGGAGAACTTGCCTAGGGTTAGGTCCTTTGTTTTTTCTATTGGTAGACTTTGGTTGATCCTTAGGGATCATCTTTTTTGGTATGGCCTTGTGTACCTTTTAAATCATATCTTTAATTAGTCTATGAACTATATGCTCTATAACTATGGTTGTAGGATGATAAATATGACTTTTAGACTCATATGGTTAACTATTGTAGTTTATTTCATGTTTTTCTTTATAAGACTTTTGATAAGGGTCTGGATGGTTCTATGCTTATTTTGCTGACCTCCAACTTCTAGAAGAGATTTTTGATATTAAGGGAGAGATGCTGACAATCTGCTGACTTTTTGGTGTTAATGTGTTGTTTGGTTCTTTCATTGTCTATGTGTTGTAAGTACTAATCTGTGGCCTACGTATTGTCATGTCATAATATCTCCACAAACAATAGATACACAATTATTTATGTAAGAACAATAAGAGTACATTTTTGTTTCTCAAAGAACAAAGAACAAAATCCATATCATGTTTACATAGACCATCTATAAGTTAGTGAGTGTTGTTTTAGATACCATTTGTTGTTGTTAATCCAATTCAAGATTGTCTAAAGAGAATACTTCAATAGTTTCCCCAAACATTTATTCAATAGATATGTGATTGAAAAGATGAAGGTAAACAAGTCTTATAGACACACATTTGATGAGTCCCATGTGTTACAGATTATTTCAATGTATCAAATCAAATTCACATGTTTCTGAATATACCCTGCAATCCTCATATTTGAGCCAATATGTAAGTTTTTATAATTAGCCAAATTCTAAACTAGGCTAGTCTATGCAATAAATCAAACTAGTCTATGTGATGGCCTTTGCTCCAATATTGTCATTGTCTTTCTTGTCAAGCACGACGAGAATATTCGCAAACTTTGGCGTTTTGCTGTGTACTGAATTTTCTGCAGTATAACAATCCAGTCCATAGTCTTTGGCATTTTGTTGCGTACTGAATCTTCTGGTGGCAAGCATTTTTCATACATATTACTTTTGTTAGGAATATCTCTTATATAGTTTATATTAAATAAAGGTTAATAGTTCAATTTTCATAATAAATTTGAGGCTGTAGAACTACACTTCTACTAATACTAATAAAAAATATTTATTTTGAAAAATACATAAAGAAAAACAAATTTAACAGATTATAATGATCCCCAAAGTATGATGACTCCTGTATATTTTGAGTGATTAGAAATATTATTTATCACTTTTATCAAATTCAATCAAATATGCAAGACAGAGAAAATAACTACGTCAGAAACTCCATCTCTTTGGTTTTGTACAGAGATTTTCCTTACATTTCCCTCTGCGCAACCCTGAATAGACATTGTAAGTGAACAAATTTAGAAAAAAATGTACTATAAAAGCAGGCGTAACCATGACAACTTACAGTAAATAAATATTATTTTGCAAATATATATTGAATTTAAAAAACCAACATAATGTCTGTACCTGTTTTATTTCTGTGAATAGGCTAACAAATGAAGTTATTGTGAATAAATGACATCATAAAATTTTATAGATAAATTGTTGTGTTTTTGTCATGTGATGTCTCTCAACTTGCCACCTGTCTGTGATCGCTCGTGCATTGTTAGTGGTTCATTCCCTCTGCTGTGTTCCTGCTTTTACACCTGGACTCGGTTGGTTCTGTTACTTCAATGATTGTGCCTTAGTTCTCTGCGTATGGTGCTGGCATGTCCTGTGCCCAGAAAGTGTTTCTGGACAATAGCATGAATTCCTCCTAAACATGGTAGGAGTTAGCTAAATAGAATGATGGAGTGTGTAGCTACCGACAAGAAGAGCTTCGAACCTGTAGCTAGAGAAGTGCCGATTAAGACAACGACACTCAGTCATGACAGAACATGTGCCGTGTAATGCTTGGATTAAGATGAAATCAGTATATCGGAAGTGAGTGAAAATAACGCATATGAAATATAACGGCGGAATTCAGAAACAGATATGACTGGTGTCAAAAACGCTGTAGTAGATGTTCCAAAAATAGGAAAGAGACCTGTCGGGTTGAATACAAAAAAAGTTTTTTGTGTTGGTAAAAAAAAAACGGGAGATACAGGGATATACAGAGCACCCGAAAATTGTTTTTGCAACATATCAAAACAACGAGGGGGACTGTCAGTAATTATGACGAGGTTCACGAGCTTGAGACAATTAAAAATGTTCCCTACAGAATTAAAATAAAAAGAAAGTCATCTATCGGGTTCCAGGAAGTAAAAAAAAACCGTTAGAAGAAACGAGAGAGCCAACTTCCAAAAGGGAAGAGACTTAGTGAGTTTTCGAAACGACAGGATTTATGAAGAAGAATGCTGTTTAGCCCGGAAATTGATCTCAACCTACAGCAACAGTTAAATGAAAATCATCGTATGAGAACAGGGAAGGCAAGCCATAATACAGAATATGGGTCATCATAGCCAGTTTGTGTCACTTGAATGTATCGTAGCTGCGTAGCACAACCAGTGTGGTCAATACGGTTGAGACACATTCTTAAGACGTGTTCTCTGGTGTAAAAAAAAGGTCTAAGGAAGAGCTGCATAAAAGGAAGCCAAGTCACCAGGGCCTGAAGTAGAAGTCGTGGGCTGTCAATTTTGGTATCGCTCTCTCAAGAAGAACATACGTGTGGATAAAAACGGCTCTGAACATTTGCGACAAAAATCTGGAAGCTGTCGAGCAAGAAAAGAAATATTGTATCGGCCTGATTCAAAATACGGGTGTTGAAGATTTTTAAAAAGGGGCGAGCTGGTTAAAAAGGATTGGAAAGTAGTAAAAAACAAAAAAAGGCGGGAGAGCTGTGTTTGATGTCTATATAGAAAACTGTATGTGAGTATTTGGATACTGGACACGCTAGCAGACATCAGGGATGTGAGTGTAGCTGAAGTGCATCCTTCCACTAAGTTCTGATTCAAATCAGTCTAAGGTTGATTTAGAGAAGTCTGAGAAATTGTTAGGAGAACTAGGAACAGTTCATGCCGTTTTGAGGAGTCAGGAGCGGAGACTCAGTTTCGATTAATCCTAGAGGCACAGCGGATGTGATGAAGTTTTATTCACAGAGCTGAAGTGCAATAGGCACAAAAAAACCAGTCACTGTGCAAATGATATTAGATGTCTTTATGCTTCGGTAAAGACTCTGAGCACATTTTTGTCTAGATTCAGTTTAGTTTCTATCAACAAAGGGTTGTAGCCCTATTTGTAAGCCTGGTTGAAGCCGGCTGTTGAATGTTTTCTTGAAGAGTTGTAGCTCTCGTTGTATTGGGTTGTAGCCCATTTGAATTAGTTGAGCCATGGTTTTTTTTAACTCTCATTGGGTTTTCCACGTGAGAAATTTTTTTGTGTTCTGTCATTCAAATGTGTGTGCTTTCAATTTTTGCTTTAAAGTTTTAATACTGATTCACCCCCTCCCCCTCTCAGTATTGTTCATTTTTCAATTGGTATAAGAGCCGGTCACTCTCTTCCCGTGCTTAAAAGCTTGAGAGTTCGATCTTTGTGTCCATCATGAGTGCCTTAGAAGGTCGAGCTACAAACTGTGTCTCTCTCTTTGATGGAAACAACTTTACTTTTTGGAGTGTTTGTATGAAAACTTACATCATGTCTCTTGGTTGTGATGTGTACCTCAGTCTCGTAAATGACTATAAAATTTCTGCTACTCCTCCTGTAGATGCTGAGGATAAAAAGAAATTTGAGAACAATGCTAAGGCCATGAATGCAATCTTGTGTGGTCTAACCGAAGTTGAGTTTGTAAAGGTCATGCACTGCGACACAGCTAAAGAAATCTGGGATAAATTGCACAATGCATATCAAGGTGATGACAAAGTCAGGAAAGCTAAGGTTCAAACTCACATGACTATTTTTGAAGGTCTTCGAATGAAGGACAGTGAAAACATTGCTGCATATTTTTTGTGTGTTGATGAAGTTGTCAACGCCTTAAGAGGTTTAGGTGAAAGTGTTGAAGATAAAATTGTAGTTCAAAATTTTTTTCGATCTCTTCCCATGAGACTTGATGCAAAAGTCTATGCTGTTGAAGAAATGTCTGATTTAGACACTCTAACTGTTGATAAGCCACATGGCATCTTGACTGCATATGAAATGAGGACTATAGTTGAAGGGTCTTCTAAAACTGAATCTGCATTTAAGGCTTCTAAAAGAAGCAAGGACAAAGAGACTAATCTAAGTGAAGGCTCGGATGAGGACTCAAATGAGGAAATAGCTTACCTCATTAGGAGGCTAAAAAAGGGCTTTAATAGAAATAGAGGCAAGTTTGGTCTAAAATATTTCAACTGCGGAAAGCTTGGTCACTTTGCCTCTAAGTGTCTATTCGATAAAGAAGAGGACAACAATGATAAAAATGAATTCAAACACCGGAAATCTAGGAGGTTTACCAAGAAAATTTGAAAGTCCGAAAAAGGTAAGAAGGTGTTGTTTTCAAAAAATGACAACGATGATTCTTCAAGAAGCGAGAGTGATTCAAGAATAAGTGAAGTCATGTTCATGGCTATTGATGATGTGGCTGTTGATGATGCTAGTTTTGAAGATATTGGAGATGATGAAGATGATGAAGTAGACTTTGAGCTTGAGTTGATTTCAGCTCTTTCCGAGATTAAGAAATTGAAAAAGAAAAATTTAAGTCTTGTGGATCTTCTACAAGTTGAGAGTGCTGAAAAATTGAAGATTGCTACATCTCTTAAGGAGGTTGAAACTCAGCTTGTCGATATTAAAATTCTGAATGAGGAGGCCAAAAAGATTCATGAAGATTTAGAAAATCAAATTCAAATAAAGGAAGATAACATTGCTAAGTTGGAAGCTGAAATTGTTTCACTTAGAAACATTGGAAAAACATATATGCTCTCAAGTGAAAAACTGTCTTTCAGCTGTGGCAAAGTCACATTGGATGATGTTCTTGGCTCTCAAAGACCCACCAAAGATAGAAGAGTAGTTGGCTTGCATTCTGATCCAAACTATTCATCACCAGAAAATAATAAGCCTACTCCCATCAAGGTAAACAAACCTTTCTTCTATGGCTATTGTTTTGCATGTAATTATTTTGGACATAGAGCTGCCGAGTGTAGAACTGTTACCTACAAGAATCATTATCAGTATAAAAGAAATGTGTTTAGGAAGTACAATCTGATTTACTACAGCTGCAATAAGTTTGGCCATACATCTAGATTTTGTAACAGTTATAATGCAGATTCGTTTTATAATGTTGAGCCTAAAAGAATAACTAAAGTGACTAAGGTTTGGAGGAGAAAATTTCAAGAGACTCCTCTTAAAGCTCTTGTGGTTCAAACAACCTTTTTAGCTAGCAGTGAAAATGACATATGGTATGTTGATAGTGGCTACTCTTGACATATGATAGGTGACTTGAGTAAGTTTTATTCTCTCAAAAAAATGAAAGGTGGTAAAGTCAGATGGTGGTAGCTCTTCTGCAAAAGTTGCTAGTATGGGTACAATCTTAATTAATAATGATGAAACTATTGTTGAGAATGTTCTTTATGTAGAAGGGTTGAAACATAATTTGCTAAGTGTAAGCCAGCTATGTGATCAAGGTTATGATCTCAGTTTTAACTCTAATGCTTGCTCTATTAAAATGAGAATTGATGTCATAGCGAAAGCTAATAAAGCAACAAATAATCTTTACATTCTTGATGATTCTAATGTTGAGACATGCTGTTTGAGTAAGGTAGAGGATGCTTGGCTTTGGCACAAGCGGTTTGGGCATGTTAACTTTGATAATCTTATTAATATCATAAAAAAAGAGGCTGTTAGAGACATGCCTATGCTAGAAAAATCAGCATATGTTGTTTGCAAAAAATGTCAAGAAGGCAAACAAACTAGAGCTTCCTTCAAACCAAAAGATGAATTCAGCAGTAAGCCACTTGAGCTTATCCATACGGATCTTTGTGGACCAACAAGGCTAACAAGTCTTCAAGGTGAGAAATATTTTATGCTACTTATTAATGACTTTACTCGTATGACTTGGGTTACATTCCTAAAAGAAAAATCAAAAGCTTTATAGAAGTTTAAGATTTTTAAAAGTCTGGTTGAAAATGAAATGGACATGAAAATCAAATGCTTGCGTTTTGATAATAGGGGAGAATTCACTTCTAATGAGTTTGCCAAGTTTTGTGAGCAACATGGTATTAAAAAATATGTTTCAGCTCTAAGAACACCACAACAAAATGGTGTTGTGGAAAGGAAAAATAGAACCGTTCAGGAAATGGCTTGTTGCATGATGAATGGAAATAAGGTAAAAAATATATTTTGGAGAGAGACTGTCCACATTGCTGTTTATATTCAGAATAGAACACTGTTGAGACCCAAGCTCAAGAAGACTCCTTATGAACTGTGGAAAGGTAAACTAGCTATTGTTAAATACTTTAAAATTTTTGGAAGTCCATGCTACATTAGGAGAGATGAAGATAACTTGAGTAAGTTTGAATTTAGAGCTGATGAAAGTATTTTTCTTGGCTATTCTTCTAAGAGTAAGGCATTCAAATGCTACAATAAAAGGCTGCATAAATTAATAGAGTGTTAATGTCAAGGTTCATGAAGTTATTAATCAATTTTTTAAGAATAATGACAGCCCTGAAGAAGGTAAAACTCAAACCAATACTGTGGTAGCTCCTAAAACTCAAACCAGCACTGCTGTACCCTCTTCTCCTTCACACGTTCAAGCTGGAACAACCAGCAAGAGTGGTGAAAATGATAAAGGTAAAGTACAATCTGCTCACGAAGAAATTGTTCCTACTTTTATTGATGTTGAAAATCTACATGATAATTTTGGAAGTGATTCTCAAGATGAACATGATGCTTCTAATTTCAAAATGCCTTCTAAGTTTGTGCAAAAGAACCATCCTATTTATCAGCTTATAGGTGAAAGACAAACTATAAATGCTAGAAAAAATGTTAACTATTTTGGGGATGATAATTTCTCACTTATCTCCATAATTGAGCCTAAGTGTTTTGAAGAAGTCGCTGTAGATAAACATTGGGTGACCACTATGAAAGAGGAGTCGGATCAAATAAAAAAGAACAATACTTGGGAGCTTGTTCCAAGACCTATCAACAAGAACGTGATAGGTACAAAATGGGTATTCCGGAACAAGGTAAATGAAGATGGTAAAATTATTCGAAACAGGGCACGCTTAGTTTGCAAAGGTTATTCTCAGATTGAAGATGTGGATTTTAGTGAAACTTTTGCACTAGTTGCAAGGTTAGAAGCAATCAAAATTTTTCTTGCTTTTGCTTCTTCCAAAGGCTTTAAAGTTTTTCAAATGGATGTTAAATCAACCTTATTAAATGAAGATTTAGTTGAAGAAATTTATCTTGAACAATCGAAAGGTCTGATTTCTGAAAATGTCGACTATGTATGCAAGCTGAAAAAGACATTATATGGACTCAAACAAGCTCCTAGAGCTTGGTATGACAGGCTAGATAACTATTTATAGCAACAGGGCTTCAAAAAGGGATATGTGGACAACAACTTGTATGTTAAAGAGGAAGGTAACAACATTCTTATTGTTGTTGTTTATGTTGATGATCTGATTTTTGGGAGTGACAGTGTTAATATGTCTAAAACATTTGTTGCATGTATGAAGAATGAGTTCGAGATGTCTACGATGGGAGAGTTAACATACTTTCTTGGGTTGCAAATTAATCAATCCTCTAAAGGTATTTTTATTTCCCAAGCTAAGTATGTTAGGGAATTGTTTAAAAGATTTAAGATGAAAGATTGTAATCCCGTCAGCACTCCTATGGAAACTGGATGTAAGTTAAGTAAGGAGGATGTATCTCCTTCAGTTGATCAATCTTTTTATAGATCTATGGTAGGGAGTCTGCTGTTTGTGATAGCCATTAGACCGGATATCATGCAGGCTGTAGGATATGTTGCTAAATTTCAAGCTTCTCCTAAACAAACACAATATTCAATAGTTAAAATAATTTTTAAGTATCTGAAAGACACAGTTGATTTTGGTCTTTGGTTTCCAAAGAGTTCTGATTTTTTTCTTACAGCCTATACAGATGCAGATTGGGGAGGTTTTGTGGATGATAAGAAAAGTACTAGCGGATGTGCTTTCTTTTTAGGTGGCTGTTTGGTTTCATGGCTAAGCAAGAAATAGTCTTGCACTTCATTATCTACCGCTGAGGCTGAATACGTTGCAGCAATTTTATGTTGTACTCAGGTAATCTGGATGAAGAATACTTTACATGACTATAAGCTTGAGCTTACTGATCCTATTTGTATTTTATGTGACAACACAAGTGCCATTGACATTTCAAAGAATCCAGTGATGCACTCTCGAACCAAGCACATTCCAATTAAGTATCACTATCTGAAGAAGCAGGTTACAAATAATGTTGTTAAGCTGAATTATGTTTGTTCTCAGGAGAAAATTGCAGATGTGTTTACTAAACCTCTACCCCGAGATCGCTTCGATTATCTTTGAAGCAAGTTTGGTGTTATTTCACCTCACTGAAAGGTTCGTCCTCAACACTTCATTGATATATCCTTCAAATTATTGTCGTCTTTCAGTTGTGTGGTCATTGATGACAAAGGGGGAGTAGAGCTTAAGGGGGAGATCCGTTCAGATTTGGTAGAATGGTTTCAGTCAGTTCAGTTCTAGGGGGGAGTTGCTTCGGGGAGTTCTTTAGATTTGCAAATTGTTTCAGTTGGTTTGCCATCAATGACAAAAAGGGGGAGATTGTTGTGTTTTTGTCATGTGATGTCTCTCAACTTTCCACCTATTTGTGATCGCTCGTGCATTGTTAGTGGTTCATTCCCTCTGCCGTGTTCCTGCTTTTACACCTGGACTCAGTTGGTTTTGTTACTTCAATGATTGTGCCTTAGTTATCTACGTATGGTACTGGCATGTCCTGCTGACATGTGTCTTGTGCCCAGAAAGTGTTTCTGGACAGTAGTGTGAATTCCTCCTAAACATGGTAGGAGTTAGCTAAATAGAATGATGGAGTGTGTAGCTACTAACAAGAAGAGCTTTGAACTTGTAGCTAGAGAAGTGCCGATTAAGACAACGACACTCAGTCATGACAGAACATGTGCCGTGTAATGCTTGGATTAAGATAAAATCAATATATCGGAAGTGAGTGAAAATGACGCATATGAAATATAACGGCGAAATTCAAAAATAGATATGACTGGTGTCAAAAACGCGGTAGTAGATGTTCCAAAAATAGGAAAGAGACCTGTTGGGTTGAATACAAAAAAAGTTTTTTGTGTTGGTAAAAAAATGGGAGATACAAGGATATACAGAGCACCCGAAAATTGTTTTTGCAACATATCAAAACAGCGAGGGGGACTGTCAGTAATCATGATAAGGTTCATGAGCTTGAGACAATTAAAAATGTTCACTACATAATTAAAATAAAAAGAAAGTCATCTATCGGGTTCCAGGAAGTAAAAAAAAAACCATTAGAAGAAATAAGAGAGCCAACTTCCAAAAGGGAAGAGACTTAGTGAGTTTTCAGAACAACAAGATTTGTGAAGAAGAATGCTGTTTAGCCCGGAAATTGATCACAACCTACAGCAACAGTTAAATGAAAATCATCGTATGAGAACAAGGAAGGCCAGCCATAATATAGAATATGGGTCATCATAGCCAGTTTGTGTCACTTGAATGTATTGTAGCTATGTAGCAGAATAGTATGGTCAATACGGTTGAGACACATTGTTAAGATGTGTTCTCTAGTGTAAAAAAAAGGTCTAAGGAAGAGCTACATAAAAGGAAGCCAAGTCACCAGGGACTAAAGTAGAAGTCGTGGGCTGTCAATTTTGGCATCGCTCTCTCAAGAAGAACATACGTGTGGATAAAAATGACTCTGAACAGTTGCGACAAAAATATGGAAGCTGTCGAGCAAGAAAAGAAATATTGTATCGGCCTGATTCAAAATACGGGTGTTGAATATTTTTAAAAAGGGGCAAGCTGGTTAAAAAGGATTGGAAAGTAGTTAAAAAAAAAAGGAGGGGGAGCTGCGTCTGATGTCTATATAGAAAACTCTATGTGAGTATTTGGATAGTGGACACGCTAGCAGACATCAGGGATGTGAATGTAGCTGAAGTGCATCCTTCCACTAAGTTATGATTCAAATCAGTCTAAGGTTGATTTAGAGAAGTCTGAGAAATTGTTAGGAGAACTAGGAATAGTTCATGCCGTTTTGAGGAGTCAGGAGTGGAGACTCAGTTTCAATTAATTCTGGAGGCACATCAGATGTGATGAAGTTTTATTCATAGAGCTAAAGTGCAACAGGCACCAAAAAAACCAGTCACTGTGCAAATGATATTAGATGTCTTTATGCTTCGGTAAAGAGTTTGAGCACATTTTTGTCTAGATTCAGTTTAGTTTCTATCAACAAAGAGTTGTAGCCCTGTTTGTAAGCCCAGTTGAAGCCGATTGTTGAATGTTTTCTTGAAGAGTTGTAGCTCTCGTTGTATTGGGTTGTAGCCCATTTGATTTAGTTGAGCCGTGGTTTTTTTAACCCTCATTGGGTTTTCCATGTGAGAAAAATCTTTGTGTCCTGTCATTCAAATGTGTGTGCTTTCAATTTTTGCTTTAAAGTTTTAATATGATTCACCCCCTCCCCCTCTCAGTATTGTTCATTTTTCATAAATACTTGAAAGAAATAGAGAAATTTTCCAAATTAGAAACCACCAATCTAGTTGAATTCGATCCAAAATAATTTGGAAAAAAAATTTAGGCACCTGGTAAACGTAGCCCAAAGAGTCAGGCAGTGAAATTATAACACTACGTGGAATCCCCTACATGTTACATAGGGATTTTTATGTTTTAGGAATGGGATCTTAGATAATTTTGATTAAACATATCCTCCTTTAAATAACCACAATAAGGAGGATTTTCTAGTAATAAGGTTGCCTAGAGACCATAAACATGAAAAATTAAGATAACAAATTATTATGTAAAATATAAAATAAGAGTATAACATAAAATTTGTAAAATAAGATAATGAAAAATAAATATTTTAGTTTTATTTATATGTAACATGTAAAAAGTTGTTTGAATATTTATTAGTTTTTGGTATAAATGATCTATTCATAATTATTATTCAGCTCTTAGATACATGCATTTATCTACACACATACACACACATTTTGTCTAAAATCATGAAATTGAATTGACCAACACATTAATTGAAATTTAATATAATAATAAAATTAAGCATATTTAATTATATTTATTTAGTTTATAATACTAGCATAGATATCTTAAATATATCTATTTTAAAATATGGAGATAACAAGATTGTTTTTGATAGAAAGAACAACAAGAGGGTGCTGGTTCGTGGTACAAATTCAATTACACTAGAAGCACATTAACAACACATTAACTGCAACTAGAGAACCAACAAGAAAGATAAACAACATCCATCTTCTACCTCTATAAAAAAATATAAGTCCAGATAACCCATAGAGAAACTAAAGTAAACCTAACAGTATCATAAGTCTTAAAGTTTAAAAGCATACGATGCCACGCAGGGCCAAATCACAAACAATTTAAAAAAGTATTAAATAAACTATAAAAAAACATAGCCCCAAGGCTTAAAATAAAGTAAAAAAACTTGCAAACCATCGGAAAAAGCTATTTTTTCCCCAGCCTCTTGGAGAGCAGGATGTTCGCCCATTCCTCATTAAGGAAGTCACTATTATCTTCTTCTGTCGTCAATTTCTTCCCAGAGACATTTTCCTGCATAGTACACAAAGTAATAATTGAGGCATGCATCACTTTAAGGGCGAACTTGTTGGTATCCTGCAGAAGACTATTTATGCTAGTCACCTCCCTTTTGAGGTTGTTAACCGTACAATCAAGCTCTGCAATTTTCTGTTCAAATTTACCAAAAATACCCCCAAGTCAATATTGGTAGAGGCAACGTGCACCGAAGGATGGATTTCCTCAATGGTCATTTTCTCATGAGTATCTTTCAGGAGGGAAGGGGGAGGGGTAGGGTTAGGGTTTTTCTCAATAGGGCTCTTGACAAGGGGCGGGGACATATCCCTCTTCCGAGTGTTAGAGCCACGGTAAGAGGATCCATTCTCTGACTCTTTTTCATTGTTGTCCTCCGACTCAGAATTAGCAGCATTAGTTTTTTCATTGCCTTTTTGCATTTTTCTTTGGCAAGCCGATTAGAGTGGCAGGGGGTTTCAGTATACTCCGCTTCAGAGTCCGCAATATACACTGACCTCTCGGTCTTTTTTAGGGTTATGGAATCCTTTGGGGGACTTTCAAATTTTTTCTTCCCTTTAATCATATGGGTCACCGAGACAGGGGAATCCTCTTTGCAATAACCAGACCTAAAAGGGTTATCAACACATCACTTACATCTTGGGCTATAGGGGGACATAAGAATCCGCTCATGAGTGGACCCTGACGGAGAGGGAGCATTGTTCTGTAACACAACCTGAACAAGAATATTAAGGGGGGGACAAAGAGCCATATGGAACTTATACAACCTAAACATGATGCCTTGATGCATAATAGTAAAGTCTTTGCCAACATCCCTAGCCTCGGAAATAGACGCAATATTGCTCTCCATAGAGTGAAGTAGAAAAAAGGGAATGGAAATATGATCTTTATGGCGCAAGCGTTTAAGAAAGGGAAGGTGGTAGAAATAATAAATAATAAATTTTCCTACCAAAGTGAAATGCTGCATAATAATAGAACACACCTTAGGCCATATGTCAGGTAAGTCTTCTCTACTCAATCCTCCCTGCTTATTTGCACATCTTCTAATTTTAAGTGAACGAATCTCAAATTTATCTTCCAAGTTTAGGTTTACCTTATTTTAGAAAAAAAAGTGGCCACTTATACCCCCCTTTTAGCACACCATCTTGGTACACTTACCCTACACTTGAGTAAAAAAATAGATAAGTTGAAGAAAAATTATTAGAGATATCATCATTTGAAAGTTAATTTGAGAAATTAAGTTTCCATTTTCATCCATTGATTTCATTGTTTTAAGCATTAGCAACTTACTAGGGAAGATGACCCAATAATTGAGCACCCTAACTTTGCGCTTCTCAAAATCCTATGAGGAAATCTCAAATCACTCCCAATATTTTTACAATAGCTTACTTGGCAAGTCCTTTGCTTATAACAAAGGTTTTAGGGCCACACATCAAATATGATGCCACACCAACATCCTTTTTTCCAAGATGTATAAAACAACACAAAATAGTGAAACCGATGGTTGTGCAAAAGGGAGATGCATACTTGTGTAGCTAATGTGGTATCACAAGATTGTTTACTTTTTAGATCTAAGGAACACATTTCATTCAATTATGTGTAGTCATCATCAACAATAAAAACTTCAACTTTAAAGTTACAACTATTGGTGTAATGTTGTCAAAAAATTGGACATTAAATCAACAAATGTAAGTTTTGGTGCAATGTTGCCATGGGTCTCTCTACCTTTGCATGCATTCTAGTTAAGTTTGATATCTCCACACCTCTCCCTGAAGATGTAGTTCTCATTGTAAGAGATAGGCCATGGACTCAAATGGTTGATTATGAGGGCCTCCCATATCGATGTCGCTAGTGCTTATCTAATGGTCACCTACCAATAGATTGTTCTCTCTTGTAGTGTAAAGGTACCAATTGGTGGAAGGACATTAATGATGAACATTTGATTGTCCTAGCTTTTGATTTTTCCTCTGATAACACATCACAAATTAGTGATGACTTCCCTCTAGATGAAACTCATGCTGCAAATTGGGATGATGCTCATGATCTAACCTCTACAATCTCTGTGGATCCTACTCCTCCTGCTAGTGCTGGTGCAACCCCCTCTAGCCGTGTGCACCCTTCTCCGTCTGCTAATCTTGCCGTGCTCCAATCTTTGATTAATAATGTATAGCTTTTGCAACACTTTGCCCTTTGTGAAGATAAATTTTCAAATAGAGTTTCACCACTTACTCCCCCTTGTGGTGGGATACTAGTTATAGAATCACTTTGACAATGGTCTGACTGTGTAGAAAAAAATGTTCTTTAGCCTCTCATTCTCCTCCCCACGCTGTGGGTGAGCTATCTACCCATTCCTAAGGTGGGTTACTAGCTTTTCTGCTAGTGTGTCATTTATGAGGTCTATCTTCGTAATAAACATCTTTATAGTTAGTGTGTTGTTTGTTTCTATTAACACTCATAGATTGTGGTTGTATAAAAGACAACACCCTTGTTTTACTGTTGATTTTAATAAAAAACAATACCATAATTTATATATAATGGAAAAACTGTACACATAACTCTAAATAATATGACCATCTCTTAACATTAAAAATGATATAAAATATAAAGTAAAAGTTGTAAAGAGTGACTTATCCTAGATTTTTAACAGAAGCATAGAGGCTATCATGATCATAAACATTTTTTAACAGTGTACAGATTCTGAAACAGAGGTGGCATGGGATCAGATTTGAAAATCATATATAGTTAATAATAATACAGAGATCGCTTAGAGTTTGCAGCAGACATTAAGAACAGCTGGCAGCAATCATACCCACAAAAATATATGCATATTAAATAGGGGTACTTACAGAGCCTTAGGAAAGTGAATCTAGTTTGATGGAGACTTTTCACATGTCTGCACTTCTGTCATTTGACTTCAAAAAGTCTTAAAAACTTGTACTACCTTATTTGCCACTGTGTAGGGTTTTAACTTATCAAACTTCAATTATGGTGCCTCAATTGTAGTTGAACTTTAATGTGAGAAGAGGTGTTGTAGTCAATTTAATTCATAACCATATATATATTCTCATGCTATTTACCTACTTCTCAGAAGTTTAGTTTCATATCTTTTTAAAGATAACTTGCTCACAGGGTGTCAAATAATACAGTCATGGCAGATGCAAAGTTTTGGGCCTACTTTTTCCTCTAAGTAGATTGCTTCAGGTGTCAACTGTATTCCTAGAGGCTGCCCCTTTTTTCAAAGTCAGCTGTTTAGTATTTCTGAATTTAATTTTGCAATTTATTTGTATCAAGACTTTGGACTAGAGTTGTAAGATTAATGAATAATTTTATAAAAAAATTTGTTCAGTCTAGAATTTCATCATTCATGTCATTTTTATTTAGTTTTACTATATAAGTGGTATGTGTGAAATATAATTATATTTAGTTTTATATTTATGTATTTAGTTTGTGGTTCATAATTTAGTTTTTATTTATGTCTATTTTATGTATTTATCATTTATTTATTATTATACTTCCATCTATACTTTCATACATATTCTATTTGCTCTGAATTACTATTGGTTCATTTCCAAACTACATAAGATTGCACTAGTTCATTCTAAAAGCTTGAGAATAAATTAATATAAATTATTCAATTCAAACTTTTTCTTATTCTCTGCCTTTTACTAACTATAATGAGCCAACATAACACACTTATTTCTATAGTATAATATTTAAGAACATTCAATAAACAACTACTTGACTATATATAAAAGAACAATTAACATACATTTTAATTTCAATCCCTAGAATGTATTAACTGGTGAGTGATATTTGATGTATCAGCCATTATTATTAATCCACATGATTCTGAATATACCCTGCAATACTGATATCTGAACCATATTCGTTTTTCATAATCATCCAAATTCTACACTAGTCCATCCATTAAAATTAGAAAATGGAAGGCATATAGTTGAAGATGAGAAAATCTTATCTTCTATGTGATGGCCACTGCTCAAATAATGGAATGATAAAGCCAAGTGAAGCATAAAATATCAATGTATTTTCTTTCTTTCTTGCCATGCATGGCCAGAATATTCGTAAACATTGGCATTTTTCTGTGCACTGAATTGTCTGCCACATGCCAATCCAATTCATAGTCTTTGACGTTTTGTTGTGTACTGAATCTTATGGTACAGAGAATTTTCTTGTATACAACCATGAACAGGCATTGTAAGTGAACAAATTCAGGGAAAAAGTGGATTTTAAGAGTACTATCTTATCTTTCTTTTACAAATTCAATTTTATATATTATGCTGAATTTTTACTCAATTTTCATTGATTTGATTTTTATAATCTCTCTTTCTAATATTGTAAAAATGTTTTTTTTACAAATTCAATTTTATATATTCTGATGAATTTTTATTCAATTTTCATTGATTTGATTCTTATAATCTCTCTTTCTAATGCTGTAAAAATGACAAAAATTAATGAAAATGCATTGAATTATGCCTATTTATATTTGAGCAGTTGTGCCATTTTGTATAGAGAATAGTCAGAACTCTAAAAACATTCATATCTGTATCTATATTCTCTAAATTTATGAATCCACCAGCACATTGATTGGCTAATAAATATTGTAACACAATATTTCTTCAAAGTTGAAAAAAATAGAAAAGAAAAATAAGGCTTTGAATTTTGGAACCAAAGCAAATAAATAGGAAGATGTATATGAGGAAGAACAACATGATGGAGAGGAAGATATAAGAGCAAGAGGGTTTGAATTAATAGAATTCAAAATAGGAAAAAGGATCCTCTTACTACACCCTTGAAATGACTCACAAAATAATATAAACTAGTTGACAATGATAGACCACTAGATTTATGTTGGATATTTGTTTCATCTTGTGCAAGAATGATGAACTTAATGTGAAGGAAGTTCTTTCTTTGAATAGATGGGAAACTGTGATCTGTTAGATTTATTTGAGGGAAGGAATCTCATTAGGTACAAGTGGGTATTCAAAAATAAAATCAATGTAGAAGGATAGTTGGTGAGATACGAAGAAATATTGATAGAAATAAAGAGATTTTTTTCCCCTTTGCAAAACTAGCTTCTAAAATAGTACTTTCTATTGGTATTACTTTTTATTTAAAAGTAAAGCAAGTAGATGTTAAATCTATTTTTACATTAAAAGAAAAAGAGAATAAACTCAAGGATTTTATATTAAAGAAAAAGAAAATATAGTTTATGAAATTAAATAAACTTTGTATGGTCTAAAGTAACCACTTCAAATATAATATCAAAATCTTGATGCTTTTGTATTATACAATGGTACTAGGAGTAATTGCGATCAATGTGTTTATTTCAAATTGTTTGATAATTAATCATTAATCATTGTCTTGTGTGTTGATGTCATGTTGATCATTGGAAATAATAAGGGTACGATTAAAGAACTCAAGGCTCAACATTTGAGTGTTTTTTATAAAAAGATTTGCGAGTTATATTAGGTTGGATAAAGTTATTTTCATAGTCTAAGTATGTTTAGACAATTTTGTAGTAGTTATCTATGAAGGATTTTTGTAGTTATCTATGTATTTTTGTAAATAGTTATCTAAGAGGATATGCTTGTTCTATTTTGTAGTAGTTATTTATTTAATTATCTTCATCACTTATTTTACAAAAAAATTAACATACATGTATATGTCATTTAAGAGCATAAAGCTATTTTAAAGGTTTGGGATATTAATAATGTAGTCAAATTAATTACTTCTTCAACAAATTTAATAAAATCCCCAAAACAATGTTAGTCTAAGATTTACACATTCAAGCATCTATTGTTAAACTTATGCATAACCATGTAATTGATTATTTCTTTGATGTGATTTAAGAATATTATTTTTAAAATACAAACATAACAGCTACAAGTGATTAACATTACAAATAATAAATACTGTTTGGGTTTAAGAGCCCCTTTAAAACCTGTTTTCCTTAATCAAGAACATTACAAATAATAAATGAAAATATGAAAAAAAAAATTATTGCTATGCCAAACTATAATGATTATTAAAGCACACTTATCTATTCAATTTTTTTTCTTAAATTAAAAAATAATAAATTATATAATTTTATGCCTACATAAACTCGAACAAATTAAATATCAACCTAATATGTTTATAAATATCAAACTACTTGGAAAGAAAAAATAGTACAGGACACACTTTTCTCCTCTAGTAGTACAGAGCATACATCTTTTAACAATGGACCCCTCATAGTTGGCTACTGAGTACTACACATGATTTGTTTTAAAAAAATTGGTTTAGTTCATTTTAAAAACTAGTGGAACATTAAAACCTCCACCAATCCACTGTAAATCTCTCTCTGCCCACCTTGCACATATGTTCCAATTATTAATTTCTTTCATCAAACCCATATTTCAATGGTCAATTATTGTCAAAGTCTTCACTTTTTGGGAGCAGAGTTTATATGAGGGTACAGTCCGTCCTAAGATGCAGATTCATTGCAGGAGCATTGGAATGCATTCCATAGGGCTTGGGGTGTATGGATGTAGTTAAGTTTTTTACAAAATATATTATTGAGAATATAATAGATTTTAGCAAAATTTTCAATATCTGTTCTTTATGATCTGCATATTTTGTGGTAGAAAACCATAAAAAATTGCAAAAATAATCACTGTGTTTTCGTGAATCTGAAAAAAAAAAAATTAGACATTTTTTTTTGGCTTTGGTGCCTTTTGTAGGGAGCTTAGCCCATGCCAATTTTCAATAGGAAATTTTTTAATTAAAGATGAAAAATACTTTATTTATATGGATGATTATGTGAGTTTCAGATTAATGATATGAGATTTCTATAATTTATCATGTTAGTTTTGTTGTTTATGGATTCAATATGTGAGTTTTTTTTATATCAACATTTAGGATCACACTTCATGATGGAACATTGATGCTTAAAAAAACTCACACAATTAAATCCAGAAATAACAAAGCTAATATTTAGAATCATATTTTATAAACTATTATCTAAGAGAGAGAGAGTGATAAAAAAATTGCTGTCACATCAAACTTTCTTAACAACACAAATGAAAATGAAAATAGACAATTTTATAGTCAATGTAGTGGATGGTATGAATCAATCCTTGTAACTTCTTCTGACTGTATAAAATGTATTTCTCTGAGGAAATAACCTTAAAATATTAGTAAAAAGTTACTATTTAAATTAATAGCTGTGGGGATAAAAATACAGACGATAAAACTTTCATAAATAAAAATTTATAATAAGAGATGAGGCTGGAAAGACTCTGCTTTACCTCTGTGAGCATCACCTAGATGCAACAAGTACTAAGTGTACTATTCATTCTCGTGAGAGATGAGTTTTTGTGAACTATTATTCACAAAACATAAATGAATAAATTTAACTAAGAACCTACACAAGAGAATCCTGATAGCAATATCATTAATATATATCATTAATATATAGATAACTCTAAATAATATGATTGCTGCTAACATTAAACTAGAAATGTAAAAATAAAAATGATAAAGAGTGACTTCTCATTAAAGTTTTTTAACAGAAGTAAAGAGACTATCATGATCATAAACATTTTTTTAAGAGATCCTACTATAAACAATGTACATATTCTGAAAAAGAAGTGGAATAGAACCAGACCTGACAACCATACACAGTTAATAATAATACAGAGATCGCTTGGAGTTTGCAGCAGGCAATAAGAACAGATGGCAACAATCATATCCACAAAAACATATGCATATTAAATAGGGGTACTTACAGAGCCTTAGGAAAGTGAATCTAGTTTGATGGGAACTTTTCACATGTCTGCACTTCTGTCATTACACTTCAAAAAGGCTTAAAAACTTGTACTACCCTATTTGCCACTGTGTATGCAGAGCTTTAAATACAGAAACCCCATTTTTTTGAGGGGTTTTAACCCATCAAACATCAATTATGGTGCCTCAATTGTAGTTGAACTTTAATGTGAGAGGTGTTGTAGCCAATTTTATTCATGCCCTTTCAAGATAAATTGCTCACATGGTGTCAAATTATACAGTCATGGAAGATACATAGGTTTGGGCCTACTTTTTCCTCTTGAGTGGGTGTATTACAGACACGTGAACTGATGTAGTTGTAGCTTCAATAGTATTCCTAGGGCCTGCGCCTTTTTTCAACTCTGATTTATCTTTGCATTTTTTTAATTATTTATTTATTTAACAAAATGCATTAAGTGTATTAAAGTATGGATTAAAGTTCTTAGATAATGAGTATTTTCTTTTACCTGATTCTATTTTTTTCAATCAGAGATTCTCATTTAATAAAATTGGTTCATTAATAAATTATTTATAAATCATTTAACTTAACAAATTAAAATTTACTTGACGTGTTTATTTAGTTGTGTGTTTATTTTGGTGAAATGTGTAAATAAAAAGAAAACTAAAAAGTGTTATATTTTTATATTTAATTTGTGGTTCAAGTTTAAGTTCTAGTCTCCTATTTACACCAATCCCATACATTTATCATTTAAATCTTATTATAGTACCTTCTCCATGCTTACTTCTATATATAGGTTCTTTGCCTTTAATTATCATTATAGTCTCTTAGTTCATTTCCCAGTGACATAAGATTATCTAATTCTATTTTAAGGAGGGTAAAAATGAACTCAAAATGCAAACTATCCAATTCCAAAACTTATGTATTCCCCACCCTTTTACTAACTATTATGAACTAACACAAGGAGAATAAAGAGGACAAAGGAGGAAACCTCTAAGGAACTATTTAGGTTCCTCATGAATGATTGGATGTAGCTACTGTAGAGGAGAATAAGGATAAGAAGAATTGATGATAAGCATGACTTTTAGACTCATATGGTTAATTGCTATAGTTTATTTCATACTTTTCTTTATTAAGACTTTTGATAAGGGGCTGGATAGTTCTATGCTTATTTTGCTGACCTCCATCTTCTGGAAGGGGTTTTTGATATTAAGGGAGGGATGCTGACAATCTGCTGACTTTTTGATGTTAATGTATTGTCTGGTTCTTTCGTTGTCTATGTGCTGTAAGTGCTAATCTGGCCACATTTGATGTTTGTATCAAGGGTCAGCCTCCTCTTTTTGACTGCTTTAATATCAAAAAACTATTATGAACTAACACACCACATGTTTATACAACGTATAAACATATAAACATATAAACAACGTATACAACGTATAAACAAGGAAGACTTTGAATTTTGAAACCAAAGCAAATAAGTAGGAAGATGTATAGGTCAAAGAACAACATGGAGAGGAAGATATAGAGGAAGAAGGTTCAAATTAATAGAGTCCAAAATAAAAATAGGAGGCTCTTACTACACTATTGAAATGGCCCACAAAATAATATAAAATCACTACTAAGTATAGTCCACTAGATTTATGTTGTATATTTGTTTCATCTTGTACAAGAATGATGAACCTAAATGTAAAGGAAGTTCTTTCTTTCAATAGATGTGAGAAATGTGATCTATTTGATTTATTTGAGGGAAGGAATCTCATTCAATACAAGTAGGTATTTAAAAATAAATTCAATGAAGATGGATAGTTGGAGAAATACAAGGAAATATTGGTAGAAAAAGGTTACCCCTAGGTTGAGGGGGTTAATTTTGGTGATTTTTTTCTCCTTTTTCCAAACTAACTTCTACCAAACTAGTAGTTCCTATTGGTGTTTCTTTTTATTTACAAGTAGAGCAAAATACAAAGGACTTGCAAAATGAAGCACAAAACTCTAGTGCAAAATATAGATCTACACAAGTTGCCAAAATGACTCACTAACTTCTAGGAGACACATTCCATATATAGTGAATTGAAATAAATAAGTTCTCCTTATCATGAAATTGTCCTCAACCACTTTTCCAAGAGTTTGATATCATGCCAAACATAACTCACACATTCACTATCTAAAACTCTGTCAATTAGAAATATATGATCATCAAAGTGCATCCCAACTAATATTCATACTCTTTCTTTTCTATTTTCATGTCCACATCATTCATGTTTAATCAACACTTCAACACAAATAGTCACGCATCCATTTATATCAACTTGATCACCAAAACCCTCAACTAGCTCAGTCATAAAAGAAATAAACCTTATTTACACAAAGTCGCGCACCATGAACAAGTGTGCTCAATAAGATTTACCTCAGAAGATAAAGGGGACCTAAGTACATCACATCACGTCTTCCCAAGTTGATTCCAATAAACTACATTCAACACAATATCCTCCAAAGTCAACATCCAACATGATGTATAGATTAAACATTAAAGCATGTTAACTAGTCGACCCAAAAATATCCTCTTTAATAGAAATTACTTGATACAAATCTTAAGATTCCATGATAAGACCCATAACAACCTCTCAACTCAACTTTCAATACATACCTAGATTGAAAGATCACACTTCAATCAAGATAATCAACTAAGTCATCCAAATACCAACAAAGACAACAATGTTAATAATAGAGCACCATAAATTTACTTATAGAGTAAACCAACACTTGAATTCCTAACGAGAATACTACACAAACATTTGAAACATTTCCACCAAGATGCACACCCAGAACAACATTGTAGAGTAATGCAGAGCATTATTTGAACCAATCTTGATAGACATCCTTACTGTTAGCAAACTGCAACTTACAACTTCAACCACTAAACTAATGGGGACCTAAAAATATAATAGAAAAATATTTACATAACATAGACACCACAACCATCAACTTATAATGTGGAGGAATGCAAAACATTCTCTCATAAGTACTTCAAATACTATTTCCCACATAAACAAGCTTCCCATATTGTCACCTTCCAAAATCACCACATACTTTCTCAACATCATCACCAAACATTAGAACAACATCTGAATACTCATTTTAGACCTTTATCATCTTTCACACATTATCTAAAATACTTCACTCTATCAATGCACACAAAAATTTGACATCATTAACAATATTGAACTCATAGTGCTAACAATATTGCCCTTTTGTCATTGATAGCAACACCAATGAAAAACACAACTAATCAATTTCTCTTATTGACCTCCCTAGTCATCAACACCAACAAGTTTGACAAAAATGAAAACATAATACAAACTTCCAACAATCTCCTTCTTTGTCAATGATGGAAACACTTGCACCACCAACCAATAACGATAACACTTTCCACTCCTTTTGATATGAACTTACCTTCACATAAGGATGGGCAAAAATATAAATCTTGATCGCCCTTTGTTGTGTCTCGTTTGGAATTTTTGGTCAATTTGGTAGGAACTTTGGCTCGTTCCTTTGGTTTGTTTGGTGGGACACCATAGTTGTAACTCGGACTTTCAACACTTGATCTTTTGATGCTTTTGATCAAGGTTTCGGGACCTTTCAAATCTCATTTTTACTTAATCAAAATGATAACTCTTTTCACAACTATATCTCTCACTTTAATATAAGTCTATCTCCCCTTTGACATCAAGGAAAAAGGAAAGACCGAAAAACTATAAACACTTATCCAAATAGCTCCCCCCTTCTGGGTACATCTATGACAACAACAACACTACCCCTATTAGAAGTATCTCATACTTCTATTACATTTTCTTGCATATAGGAAACCAAAACCTTCACTCTTCCCCATGAGAGAAATAACTACATCAATCCAGGAGACAAAAGATAGACATTAAGTACCCTCCTAGAAATATGAACCACTCTCATGCATATATTTAAAAGGAGGGGCAATCCCCTATCTTTTGTTGGAGATGCTCAAAAATATCTTTTGACAATTCCATGGTGAAAATGTTTGAAATATAATCCTTTGTAGCCACATACTTCAATTTGACTTCCTTCTCTGCAACCTTCTCTCTTAAGAAGTGATACTAGATAGAAATTCATTTAGTCCTTGAATTAATCACAAAATTCCTTGAAAATTTGATAGCAAGTTTGTGTTGACACATATAATTAGAATTGCTTCATCATACATCACCTTAATATCTTTGAGAATTTTCTTCATCTGCATCACTTGAGTGCAAGAAGATGTTGTTGCAATATATTTTTCTTTTATTGAAGATAGTGACACTAAATCCTACTTCTTTCTCAACCAAGAGACCAATCTATCTCCCAAGAAAAATGCACCACTACTTGTACTTCTTCTATCATCAACACATTTGGCTCAATCAACATATCTATAAGATTTCGGAGAGAAATCATCATTCCTTTTATACTATAATCCAAAATATAGAGTTCCTTTCAAATATTTGAATATCCTTTTCATTATCTTATAATGAGATTGCTTAGGATTATCTTGATATCTCACAACTAAATAGACTACATGCATATTAATATCTAGTATTGAAGCAGTAAAATATAACAACTCAACAGTCATCGATCTACAAAGGTTTTGATCCACTTCCATAGATTCATCATCCTTGCTCAAATGACAACCAATAACCATGGGGGCTCCAATATGTTTATAGATCTACATAAAAAACATCTTCAACATTTGCGTGATATACTTGGTTTGAAATAATAAAAAATGTGATCTTTCATTTAAATAAGAAAAATACCAAGAAAGAAAGACAACTCACCAATCATTGACATCTCAAATTCTTTTGGATTTTCTTTGCAAACATCTTGCATGCATCATCATCTCCACCCAAAAAAATATGAACAACATATACCACTACTATCAATAGCTTAGCACCTTCAACCTTGAAATAAAGATTACTATTTATGGTTCCTTTCTTGAAGTTCAACTGCAACAAGTACCTATCCAACCTTGTATACTGAGCTCTAGGATCTTTCTTAAATCTATAAAATGCTTTCTTGAGTCTACGGATCATATCCAAATCTTCTGGAAACTAAAAACCATCAAACTGTTTAATGTAAACATCTTCTTCAAGTTATCCATTCAAAAATACTAACTTGACATCTATCTGATACACCTAAAGTTCTTATATGTAGCAAATGCAAGAAACACCCTTATATCTTTCATCCTAGCTACTAGAGAAAATGTCTCCTCAAAGTTTATACCTCCAACTTGTGTATAACCTTTGGATTCCAAGCTTTCCTTATTTTTTGTGACTTTTCCATCTTCATTTAGCTTGTTTTGGAACACCCACTTTGTTCTAATCACATTCTTGTTTTTCAGTCTAGGTACCAATTTCCATGTCTATTTTTTTCCTATCTAATCCATCTCCTCATTCACTACTTTAATCCATCCATCATCTTTTCTATAAGCTTCTGCAAAATTCTTTAGTTCTGCCTTAGATATGAAACAATAGTTTGCCTATTCACTTGCCTTGACAAGTCTTCTTCTTGTCTAAACTACCTTTTCTTTTTCACCAATGTTCTGATCCTCTGAATGATTCTTCAACACATACATTACAGGTGTCTTGGGTGCTTGTTAAGGTCCCTTCTCTTCTTCATCTAATTCTTATTTTTCTTCTAGAGAATTATTTTCTTCTTTTTTAGTAATGGGAATATATTCAAATTCAATCTTAGACTTATGAGCAACCTAATCCCATCCTTAACATACATTGTCATTTGTTTTCCATAATCTTCTTTAGATTCTTTAGAGTCTTGTTGTAACACCAATATGTCTTTCCCTTTGTGAAATATCCCAAAAATAAATTACTTCATCTAATATTGCATCAAACTTTCCTAAATCTTCTTCATCTCTTATGATGACACTTGCTTCCAAAGATTGTAAAATACTTGATGATATAAGACATTTTTGTTTGATTCACTCTAACTTGTACATTGTTAAGAATATAAGCAACAATATGTGTAGCATCTCTCCAATATACATTAGGTAGGTTAGCATCATTTAACATAGTTCTATAAATTTAAAAAATAGTTCTATTCTTCCTTTTAACAACTCCATTTGGTTGTAGAGTTCTAGGTGCAAACAATTGTCTCCTAATACCATGTTTTTCACAAAATCTACCAAGGTAGTGGAACAACTTCCTACACTAACCTTGAGAGGAAGGTCATATAAAAAATTATTAGATCTTTACAATAGTTACAAAAACTTTTAAAAATAACATGCATACCACAACATAGTGATTTACATTGGGAAAACCATTTTGGATGAAAAAACATACAGTCCAAAAGCTTCCCAATATATGACTCAAAAATCAATAACGGATTACAATATACTTGTCGAGAAACATTCTCATAGGAGTATTACCAACTTGAGATCTAGAGGTAGCTAAATAGTTATAAGACTCTTATGCACATACCATGGACATATCACTCACCTAATATATAAATGATACAATACATGAAACCATCAAATGGTATTACAAAAACATGGGATAAAAACCACTTATAAAGTGACATCCATCTCATATTAAATCAAAGATGTCTTATGATGTGTCAAAACACACACCAACATGTGTAAATCCCATTATATCTCATTTATGTGTTCAACATGTTTTAACATTTCTTATTTTAGGAGACCCAACTTCTGTAGGCTATAATTTTTAAGCCATGTGTTCTATTGAAAAACCATTTAAATTGTCAAAAATATCGTCAAGTGATCTATCAAGCTATAATCTACTACACTAGTTATAGGCACTTCTGGGTTGTTTTAGAGCCTCAATATCCTTCAAAATTGAATTCATAAAATTCCTTCAACAACTTTGAACATGAAAACTTTAATATCTTCAAATCTAGACATGATCTTGCAACAAAAAATTGTTGGCATGCCTATCTAGTGCATTTGAACCTTTGTGGAAAGTTTAAGGAAATTTTTTGCTCAAATGTAAACTTACTAAAATAGTAACCATGTGTAAATGCAAGGTTGAGACACATTTTCCTAACACAAAGTACTCTCAAAGAAGAATGTGAGAGACATGTAAGGGAAAGTCTCCCCATAAGACAAAATGGAGAAGTCAAGTGACCCCACAAAGAAACACTTCATACCCTCAATAGAACAAGTAACTAATGATACTTTCTCTCAGTGAAGTGTTCGATGAATCAACTCCCTGATGCAATGCATATGTATATCGATGTGTTTGGCCCTTTTATGGTGAATCACATTCTTCATGATCTATGCTAAGGCATCTTTATGTCATCTTTTTAAATCCCTAGGATAGATTTTGTCATGCCATATTTCCTATTTTATTATACTTTGCTCCAAACTAATTTTCTATTTTTATAACATTAAGTGGCATACAACCACAAAGACATCTGATATGTTTTTAAGACTTTGACATGCATACCTACCCATAAATGCCATATTAAGTATGATAATTTTGCAATTATGTTTTTTTATAGGTAGTTAGTTGTTTGGATGAAAATTTATGTATGTGTGATTGTTTGGATTTTATCTTGGATGTCTATATTCTAACACCTTGGTGCAGATCGTGGTTAGTAAAGAGGGATGATCAGGTAAATGTGCCCATGTGCTAGACAGCCAGACCCAGTCTTGTAGTGAGTCGATCGATGAAGGAATTAATACAAATAAGCTACGAGTTTGAGAGGATGAACATGGCAGAAGATGGGAAAAGATTAGGTCAAAGAAGTTATTTTGTTCTTTAGAAAATCTAGGAAATAGTGAGAGGCTAGATCTGTTCTTCTTACTTGTTGTGGCAGTTCCTTTCCTACTTTTCTGGATGATCTCTTTCCTGCTTTCTAGATTTGTAATAAAGTCTCCACCTATTTTATGGTGTGAGCAGTTAGCTATTAGATGTCTTTTCATTTAAATAAAGCCCCACTCCTACATGAGAAGGAGGGTGTTATTAGTTTTCAGAAGATATAGTTTTATTCTATTATTTTTTCAGTTTTCATGAATACAGTTTTACTTTGTTCTTGAATCAATGATAGTGAAGTGTTGAAAGTTAATATTGTGTAATTGAGTTTTGGATACTCATCCAATGGGGCCCACTTGGTGAGGAATCCACATTAGATGGATTCATTTTCTATAACTTTCATTTATCCATCTTGTTGTTTCAATTCTAGTGTTGAAACTATCCCTGTAGTCAAAGTCGTATGTTAGTTGTTTCTTCTTGCAACCAAAGTGACATAACAGTTGAAGCATCATGGTTTGGAGTTTCAATCTTTTCATTCTTCAAGCTTTAACATTTCTGCATTTATCTCTCAAAGCAATTGTTTCCTGCAACAATTATAGGATAGCTTGGTCTGAGTTAGTTCTTGGTGCATATATTTTGCTGGTCTGTTTCAAGTAGCATGTCCCTAGGTTGATAATTAAATGAGTTTTTATGACAAGGAGGATAGATACTTGGTTAGGATGCCCAATCCCTGAGTCCTAGTGATAATCCTAGTTTTTGACTCCTTTCTAACACCCAATCATTTTTTTGGCACCGTTGTTGGGGACAGTGTCGAGCCAAGTTCTAACTCAAATCATCTGTAGAATTTGCTTCAGGTATTATGCTTTTCCTTCTTGTCTTTGGAGTAAAGTAGTTTTCATTCCCATAAATTTCCCACACAATACCACAAACCTCCATTTCAGTTGCATGCATGTATAGAAGAAGAGACGGTTTAGGAAGATTTCTACCAAACATCCAGTTAGAAGAAATCTTTGAGCCAAAAGAAGAAGAAGAGGGTCACTTTGTGGATGGTATTTTGAACCTTCCTACCTCATCATCATATTCATCATCATCAGAAGGTGAACCACGAGGCTTTTACCTTCTTGAAGAACCTCTTGAGCTGAATCCTTTTGCTAAAGCCTTGGCTAACTTGAGAAGTCAATACCTTGATCATCAAGCAAAAAATCCATTACCTTTAGTCGTCTACCAGGCTCATAATCAACTTCAAGGTCCGCCTAGGATGGAGAACCCTCCTACTTTTCCATTTCCTATTACTGACCAGTGTGATAATAATAATCTCAAGAACATCCCATCTTCACTTCTCCCTAAATTCTATGGCCTTGTGATAGAGGACCCATATACCTTTCTCTTTGAATTTGATAGCCTCTGTCGGAGTTATGATTACACCACTGACATCCATAGACTAAAACTATTTCATGTGACTCTTAAAAAGGCTGCATTGAGATGGTTTATAGGCCTAGGCCGATATGTTATTCATGATTGGGATGAAATGAAGAGTGCTTTCATGATGAAGTATAAGGAGTACTGTAGAGGAAATGATATGAGAGGTGACAATATTTTTAAGATGATGCAAAAGGAGGATGAAAGTCTTGAAGACTACGTGTCAAGGTTCTTGTTCAGCTTACAAAAGAATACTCAGCATCAACTCAACCAAGAGTCTCAGAAGTTACTCTTCCTAAAGGGTATTAATGAGGGATGCACTGAAGCCTTGGACTTGATGGAAGGAGGGAATATCACCCAATCTTCATCCCAGATGCTATCAAAAAGATATGTGTCAACTACAGCTCTCAAGATGATACCAAGAAGGGGTGAGGATATCGATCTGCTATAGGAAAGTCAAATGGTGTTGGAGCCTCTTGGACATAGATAAATAATCTCTTATCCAAATTCAAGCAGGATATTATCAATAACATGGCCACACAGATGGATACTATGTAAGAAAAAAATAAACATGAGGAGGCTAAAGCTATTTTGGTGAAATTCTGGCTGCATTACAACTATAAGAAGAGAGACTATCAGTTTAAGTTGGTTGCTAATCTGGAGGTTGCACAACTGCCCATTGATTTCAAGCTAGTAGAAGGAGAGGATGATAAAGTGTTATTTGTTGCACAACAAAGGCCATGGGCTCAACAACAAGGTATGCCTTAGGATCCTCTTACATTTAATGGTCCATTTTATAGTAATCAATGGCCTATGAATTATCAAAACCCTCCTTGGAATAATCCTCAACTTGAGTGGTCAAATTATCCAAATCCTCAATGGAAAAATCCCCAAGGGAATTGGAAATAACCCCAAGGGGCATGGTAGCCACCATCAGGTAATTGGCAGCAGAATTGACAATGGCAAGGAGGCCAACAATGGCCAAATCAGCCCCAGGAATTTCTGCAGCCACCTCCTTAGCCACCACAACAGTCACTTTTTACACCTCCTACAGCCACTGCCACTCCTCCAAGGCCTACTCAACTTCCTACCCAACATCAACCAAATCCTTACAATAGACCTCTAGCTCCTCAGCAAAATATCTATACAAAAAATCTTACCCAATATCTTGCCTATGCCATCAATACCAATGACATCCATTTGAGGTCTGGTAACACACTACCTGCTCCTACTCCTCATGTTATAATAGAGGTGTCCTCAGAGGTATCTCCTCCTACACTAGCAGTCCCAACAACTGCAACACCTCATAAAACCCAACAATCATCTCCTCCTTTTCCACAAAGGCTGCAAGCTAAAATCCCCAAGCTTTCTGAGGATGCAATTTTTGACATACTTGATTAGTTGAAAAAAATTAGTGTTCAAATCCCATTATTTCAGGAAATCAAGGATGTTCCCACCTATGGAAAGGCCATCAAAGAAGCCTATTTTAAAAAAATTGGCCGGAAAAGAAAGGATCCCCAAACTGTACATGTATTAGGAAAACTTGTGGATATAATGCTTGAGAAAGTAGTTGTCCCAAAGTATTCAGACCTTGACAACCCTATTGTTGAGGTTTTTTATTAATGGAGAAGTCATCAAGAATGCCTTGATTGACCTAGGAGAAGCTATAATTGTTATGACCAAAGATATTATGCAACAACTCAACATTACCAACCACAGGACTACACCTATTGTCCTGCAGCTGGAAGATAGTTATATAGTAAAGCTTGATGGGATGGTGGAAGATATAGTTGTAACCTTATAATCATGGTCATACCCTGTCGACTTCATGATACTTTCACCAAAAGCCACATTAGGGGGATATCCAATCATTTTAGGAAAACCCTAGTTAGCCAGTGTCGATGCTTATATAGGTTGTCGATCAGGAGATATGACCATCTTCGATGGTCAACATACTAAAAATTCAGCCCTATATCCACCTGCCCAACCACAAATGGAGTTGACCTCACCAATTTGGCCAGATATAGGGGAAGAGGCTAAGGTAGTAAATTTAGTAGCTTAGTTAATAATGTTGAAAAGAGACCCTTTCATGCAGCTTCAAGAAGAAGATATCGTGATCACAAACATCCTACAAAATTAGTATGGACCAAGTTCACATTCTATAGGTTGTTCATCTCCCCATAACTACTCCCTGTAGCCTTTGTATCCTGATTGTGAGTTGTCTCCATCTCCTGTAGCTAAAAATATCTACCACCAATTACTTCCACATGAAATTCAACTACCCTCATTCACAAATGCTTCTATGGTAGAGCTAACCAAGAAGTTAGAAGTCTCTCCAAGACATTGCTTGCACATTAATAATCAGTTTACTCCTTTGGAGAAAACATCCTTAGCCAAGCTATTAAATAAATTACAACAACATTTACATGGGATTATGGGGATATGAAAGGCTTAGATCCAAATTTGTGCACTCATAGGATATATCTTGATGCAAGGGTAGAGGAGGAGGGGGGCCAAAGGCACACCCTCACTAGATCCACCTTGCAGAGATCACACGTGAAAGCAACATACACACAAGTGAGAGAGAGAATGCAGATCAAATTCTTATTATTTCATCAAATTGAATTATACATGCCGGCCTGTAAGGCCTTCCCGGTTAGGGCTAGATATTACAATTCGAGTATAAAGTCCTCCAACATGTGAGGATCTGAAACTATCTTCAATCTTCTAACTCCTATCTTCTACAAAAATGGACTTCCTAAACTACAACCAAAGATTACAATATATACAAGAGGCTATTGAACAAGTCAACCTTCAGATCCACCATCAACGGAAGGAATGACTAGATCTAGGTCCACACGCTTCCCAATGATAGATACCAACATTAAATCTATGACCATAATTAGTTACACAAGTCCACCTCAACAGAAATCCAAAACAAACAACTCGGTAAGAAATGGTAACCGAGTGCCAGATAAGCATCACCGAGTGCCAGGGAATTAACCGAGCACCAGAGAGATAACCAACCAACCTAGTAAACAAAGGAAACCAAGCAACTATCGAGCCAACTCAGTCAAAGTAGGAACCAAGCAACACAGGAAAACACAAAAATGTTTTTGGTGACACAGGATTGCCAAGGACCCGAGATGCTCCTGCATTAGACACCTGGGGTTATTTGAAAATGATTCTCCAAATCATGAAGTAGGTACAACCTGAGCTGAATCCAACTCAGATTGTGAAATCCATGAATTGTCTTCAATTGGTCTATTCTTTCACTTTACTAGATATTCCATATACTGTCTTCCTCTTGTACTTCTGTCAACACTTTGTTCCAAAATCTGCTCAACTTCTTCTATCTATTTCTTAGGATAATCATTCAGTACTGTCATTTCTTCATCCGACTCATGGTACTCATACAAATCAACAATGTTGAATATAGGTGATATATCCATGTCATCAGGTAACTCAATCTCACAAGCATTTCCATTGTCAAATTTCCTCAAAATCTTGCAAGGACCAAACTTCTTCATTTTCAGCTTACCATATGTTCCAACAAGAAATCTGCCTTTCTTCAAATGAACCATTACTTCATCACCGACTGAAAAAGTCTTATATCTTCTTGATCTATCAGCTTTGTCTTTGTATTTCTGATTACTTTTCTCCAACTTATGTTTCACATCTTCATGCAATGTCTTCATGTACTCAACAAACTTTACTCCTTCAACACTTCTCTTTCCTTCATCAGCAATATCCCTCAAATCTGATATACCTCTCGGTTGTATGCCATTTACAATCTCAAAAGGTGTTCTTACAATACTCCTATTCACTGAATTATTGTATGCAAACTCTGCTTGTGCCAATACAAAATCCTAATTACTCGGTGTGTCTCCAACTAAACATCTCAAAAGATTACACAAGCTTCTATTCACAAATTTTGTTTGTACATTGATCTGTGAGTGAAATGTAGAACTATATTTCAACTCGGTGCCAAAATTTCTCCAAAGGGTCTTCCAAAAGTATCCAACAAATTTACTGTCTCGGTCATAGATGATACTCCTCGCTAATCCATGTAATCTGACAATTTCCTTAAAGAAAAGATCTATTATATGTACTGCATCTGATGTCTTTCCACATGGTATAAAATGTGCCATTTTAGAAAATCTATCCACAACAACAAATATAGAATCATTACCTCTCACTGTCTTTGGTAAGCCAAGAACAAAATCCATACTAATATTAATCCAAGGTTTCTCAGGAACAGAAATCGGTGTATATAATCCAGTATTATGACTTACTCCTTTTGCAACTTGACAAATTCCACAACTTTTCAAAAATTTCTGAACATCCTTATACAAGTGTGGCCAAAATTATTTCTCTTTAAGAAAATTCAATGTTTTGTCAACACCAAAGTGTCCAGCCAAACCACTACTATGTTTCTCCTTTATCATATTAGTTCTCATTGATCCTCTCGGTATACACAACTGAATACCTTTAAACAACATACCTCCTTGAATAAAATAGTCTTCCCATTTAGTACTTGGTTTATCTTGAATAGGTGCTCTGCACTTTCTCCACGGCTAATAAAAATCAAGATCAAATTCATACGAATCTCTCATGTCATCAAAACCAAGAACTTCAATTTTCATCTCGGTCATCAAAGATCTTCTTCTAAGCAATGCATCAACAACTCGGTTAGTGACTCCACTCTTATGTTTTATCACAAATGTATAACTTTGTAAATATTCAACCCATTTCATATGTCTCTGATTCAACTTATTCTGACTACCCAAATATTGTAAGGCTTTATGATCGGTATACAAAAAAAATTCACTCGGTATCAAATAATGTCTCCATTTCTTTAGGGCTTGAACAATAGCATAGAATTCTTGATCATACACATAATTTTTCCTTTTTGCATCATTTTACTTTTCACTAAAGAAAGCAACAGGTTTACCTTCTTGACATAACACAGCTCCTATTGCACTTCCACTTGCATCACATTCTACTTGAAATACCTTATTGAAATCAGGAAATGCTAACACAGGAAATTCAACAACCTTCTACTTCAGAGTCTCAAAACTTTTATCAGCTCCATGTGTCCACTTGAATTCTCTTTTATCTCATCTCATAGTCTCAATCATAGCATTACAAATTGAACTGAAATTCCTAATGAACTTTCGGTAAAAACTTACCAAACCATGAAATGATCTTACCTCACTAGAGTTCTTAGGTGTAGGCCAATTCAAAATAGCTTCAACCTTTTTAGGATCCATCTTCAAACCATCAGCTAAATTCACAAATCCCAAATACACAATCTCCTCTTTCATGAAAGAACACTTTTTCAGATTTATCAGCAACTTTTCTTCTTTCAACCTTTACAATACTTGTTTAACATGCAACAAATGTTCTTCTCTGGTCTTACTGAATATTAGAATATCATCTAGGTATACAATCACAAATTTACCTAAGAATTTCTTCAAAACTTCATTCATCAACCTCATAAAAGTACTCGGTGCATTAGTTAAACCAAAAGGCATAACCAACCACTCATACAAACCTTCTTTTATCTTAAAATTAGTCTTCCACTCATCACCTTCTCTGATTCTAATCTGACGATACCCACTTTTCAAATCAATTTTGGTAAAATAATTTTCTCTAGTCAAACTGTCCATTATGTCATCCATTCTCGGTATAAGAAACCTATATTTCACTGTAATCTTGTTAATTTCTCTGGAATCATTACACATTCACCATTCTCCATTCTTCTTAGGTGTGAATACAACATGTACTACACAAGGAATCAAACTTTCTCAGATCAAACCTTTCTGCAACAATTCTTGAATCTGTCAGTTCAATTCCTGATTCTCGGCAGGTGTCAACCGATGTGGTGCCTTATTTGGTAAACTAGCTTGACGGATTAGATCCATGAAATGATCAATGCTTCTCTTCGGTGGGAAATCACCAGGTACATTATTAGAAATAATATCTTTATACTCGGTGAGTAACTTATCAATTTCTTCAGGGATGCTATCCTCTATTTTCTTACTCGGTTTGTTAGGAATCACAGCAAAACATATATCATTCTTCTTCAAATCCTTAACAAACTTTCTTCCTTCCATCAAGCAAAATTTTATAGATGTACAAACATTACTAATAGGTTTTTAATCAAAGGTAACAAGATTTGTCTTCTTCCATCAGCCCAAATAGTATATTTATGCAATCTCCTATCATATATAGCATGTCTATCATATTGCCAAGGTTTACCCAACAAAATATGACAATAATCCATAGGCATGATATCACATAACACCTTATCATAGTACTTTCCAATTTTCAAATTCACATAACATTGTTCACTTATCAAGAGTGTATGCTCATCTTTGATCCATGAAATTTGATAGGGCTTAAGGTGTTCTAACCTTTTCAACTGCAACTTTGTAACCATTTCCTTAGATGCCAAGCTCTCCAAGTTCCCACTATCAATGATTACCTTCCACACTTCATCATAAACTCTACATCTGGTTTTGAACAAACTTTTCCTTACTAGATCTTCCTTATTACTTTCACTCCAAACTGCTCTCCTTACCATCAAGTTCTTTTCCTTCTCAGGTTCATTCGGTGAATCTTCTTGCACCAAAGCATTTCTACTATTACTGACCTTTTTAATTGCATGTGTACACTCAAATGATCTATGTCCTTCTTCTCCACAATTGCAAAAAGTTCCTCGGAAACCATGTCTGTTATAACCACCTTGGTAGTTATTGCCTCTTCCTCTAGATGAACTTTCACCTTTCCACTCGGTCTTGCCTTTATCTAGATTTATCTTTTCTGGTTCAGATCTACTATTGTCACCATAAGATCTACCTCTTCCTCTAGGGAATCTACCACCTCTACCTCTTTATCTTTTCTCATGTCTTTTGTTCAATTTCTCCCCAATTTTGAATGCAAATTGATAAGCTTCTTCAATGTTCTCCAATTTAACCAAATTGATTTCTTCTTGGATGGAAACTCTCAATCCATTTAGGTACCTAGAAAATCTTTCCAAATCATCTTCATCATGTCTAGATCTAATATCTAACCTATAGAATTCCTCAGTATAATCTTTTACCGAGCTATCTTTTCGCATCAAACTTTGCATTCACCTAACAAGGTTAATCTGATAATCACAAGGTAAAAACTTTCCTTTCAACTTATTCACCATCTTATTCCATACCTTAATTTTGTCTTTGCCTTTCCTCTTTCTGTCCAACTGCAGATGTCCCCACCACAAGGATGTATGACTTTTCAACTTTGTGCTTGCAATTTTCACCTTCTTTTCCTCAGGGACATTTTCATATTCAAAGTAATTTTCCATCTCAGTGATCCAGTCCACCAATTCATTCAAATCCAATTTTCCACTATACTCAAGAGGATTGAAATGTGGTCTAGATTTTAGATCTGTCAAAGATTTCAACAATCTTTCCTCACCTTGATCCATCACCGGTGCAGGTTCTACATCACCTTGTTCTTCCTCAATTTCATCATCACTAACATCTTCAAGATGTCTCAACAACTTCTAATCTAGAAACAAGTTGTCTCAACATGTCTGCCAATCCTGGATCCACATCTCACCTCCCACGAACTATCTTGAAACCCTCTGCAATTGCAGGCCAAATCGCAATCTGCTACCCCACAAAAAATCAACTAGGGTTTGACAAGAAGGAACCCTCAAACCTAGGTTCACAAACCTAGATCTAGATCTCACCTCGCTCTGATACCACCTGACGCAAGGGTAGAGGAGGAGAGGGGCCAAAGGCATACCCTCACTAGATCCACCTTGCATAGATCACACACGGAAACACTACACACACAAGTAAGAGAGAGAATACAAATCAACTTCTTATTATTTCATCAAATTGACTTATACATGTTGGGCTATAAGGCCTTCCCGATTAGGGCCAGATTTTACAATTCAAGTACAGAAGTCCTCCAACATGCAAGGATTTGAAACTATCTTCAATCTTCTAACTTATATCTTCTACCAAAACTAAATTCCTAAACTACAACCAAAGATTACAATATATACAAGAGGCTACCAAACAAGTCGGCTTTTAGATCCACCATCAATGAAAGGAATGACCAGATCTAGGTCCACATGCTTCCCAATGATAGATACCAACATTAAATCCATGACCATAATTAATTGAACAAGTTGGCCTCAACAGAAATCTAAAATAAATGAATTAGTAAGCAAGGGCAACCGAGCACCAGATAAGCATCACCGAGTGCTAGGGAATTAACCGAGCACTAGAGAGATAACTGACCAACCCAGTAAACAAAGGGAACCGAACAACTACCAAGCCAACTCGGTCATAGCAGGAACCAAGCAACACAGGAAAACACAAACACGTTTTTGGTGACATAAGATTGCCAAGGACCCGAGATGCTCCTGCTTCATATCTCAAAGAGGATAAGGCCCCTGTTAGGCAGTTTCAAAGAGGTGTTAATCCTGCATTAATGGAGATAGTGAAAATTGCTTAATGTTGGTTTCATATACCCTATCTAAGATAGTCAGTAGGTCTCACAATTAGTGATAATCCCCAAGAGAGGGGGCAAGTAGAGGGTATGTTTTGATTATAAAGAGCTCAATAATGAAACCAAAAAGGACCACTTCCCTCTACCATTCATAGATCAAGCGCTAGACTCTTTAGCTAGAAAACAATATTTCTCATTCCTAGATGGGTACGGTGGGTGCAATAAAATTAAGATTATTCCCAAAGACCAAGAAAAGACTACCTTTACCTATCCATGAGGAACTTTTGCCTACTCATTCTTACCCTTCAGTCTTTGTAATGCCCCAACAAATTTTCAAAGAGCAGTCATCAGTATCTTTGCTGATATTTCTCATGACTATATGGAAATCTACATGGACGATTTCACTACATATGGGGAAACCTTTGAGGAATCCTTGTCTAACCTTGAAACAATTCTTCAAAGATGTGAGGAACACAATCTATCCTTGAACAATGAGAAATGATTTATGATGATGCAAGAAGGGGTAGTGGTGGGACATTATATCTCTTATGTTGGTATTCAAGTTGATCCTTCTAAGATAGAAGTCATCATGAACTTGCCCATACCAACCAAATAGAAGGTTGTCTGAAGTTTCTTGGGACATGCTGGCTACTACAAAATATTTATCAAGGATTTTAGTAAAATGGCAGGCCCCATGTATTCTTCGCTTACCAAAGATTTTGAGTTCCTATGGAGTAAGGCTTGTTATTAGTCCTTCCTGCAGCATAAGTCTATTCTTACTCAGGAACCTATATTACGGGGTCCTAATTGATCTCTGCCATTTCATATTCATATTGATGCTTCTAACTATGTTGTGAGTGTTGTTTTGGGGCATAAAGAGGATGTTATAGAGCATGCAATCTACTTTACCAACAAAAATTTGCAGGGACCTGAGCTGAATTACATAGTCACAAAGAAAGAACTCTTGGCTGTTGTCTATGCCCTCAACAAAATTTTCCACTACATTTCTGGATGCTAGATCTATGTGTACATTGACCATGCAACCATTAAGTATTTGGATGAAAAAATTGCTATCACAAGGAGGTTAGCCAGATGGCTTTTGCTGCTACAAGAGTTTGATATCACAATAGTTAATAAACCAGGTTGGGCAAATGTAGTTGTTGATTTCTTGTCAAGATTTTAGCGCGTTGATGATTCTCAAGTCATTGATGACAGTTTTCCTGATGATCACTTATTTTCCATCTCCGTCAACACACCTTGGTATGATGACTATTAGATAACTCAGGGGGGTGAATCAGTTTATTCTAGTTATTCTACAGTCCCAAACTCCCAAATGTATATGTTCAAACTTTTTCAAACAAATAATCAACTTGGTAAGCTATCAATAATAACTTTATGTTCATCTAATGATTGACAGTCAATTCAATATTGTGTTTACTGATTAATCTAGATATGAAATATGTAAAGTAAAATAACAATTCAATCACATCAAATACACATAACACATAGATTTTAAAGTGGAAACCCTGCTAAGGGAAAAGCCACCTGGGACCGGCAACCCAAAATATTTCACTCTTATGAAGTGAGCTCGGTTAGGAGCCAACCTTGTCAAAGGTTACAAAACACATTGTGAGGTGTGACCTGGTTAAAGGATTTATCACTAACAGTTAACTCTTGACCAACATTCACTAATATGGGGTCAACAAGAAAACAAAAAACATTGCTTGAATGTCATATTGAAATACAAATAAGACTGTTAAGTCGACTCGGTTAAGAGATTTAGCTGTAACAATGGTTAAATTGATACAGTAATGATTTGATTCAAATACAACTTAGATTGCATATTTTCATATCTATGCTAAGCTCAAAATACGTCCTCTGATCAATATTCAGCTCGGTGAATAATACCCCGACGCTCGGTAATGCCTGAAGTTCTACTCGGTTCTATTTGTAACCAGTTTGATCAGTAGTGCATGAAAATAGTCCTTTCACATGATTTCTCCTGTAGTTTCAATAAGCTCCAGGCTCAATAATGAATCTCATGTCTATTTAAATAGACGTCATAAACTGTTTTCTTCTCATCCATTAGATTTTGTCTCTTAATCTCCATCATTCATTTTGCTGCTTCAAGCTTCCTCGACAGATGTGTCTATAACATGTTTCATCCTTCTCCATTCAATCAATCTTGAATTTTGTCAGTCATTAGATCATCAGAAGAAACTTTATCATAAGCAATTTTCCAGCTCATCAATTTAGTCAGTTGTTATAAACTTTAATTATTTCTGTCACTCGGTCAATAGATAATGTGTCGGTGAATACTAACTTGGTTATTACTGTAACTTGGTATACACTGCACTGGCTCAGTGTATATGTAAATCTTCAATTACCAACCACATAAACTTGTTCAATTTTGATCTTCAATACATAACAAAATCATGTAATACAATCAAGTCAACAAAATGATGCCATAGACTCATCAAAAAGTTACCCAATGCATACCTTAGCCATACCTTCTATATCTGTCTCATCTTCATGTAGATATATCATTCCTTTACCATTTTTTTCTTCTTAAGATGTTTGTAACCATCATGATAAGTATAGTCAAAACTAGTTGACATCAATGATAATATATATTGACTAATTTAATTGCCTTACATATCACTTTAGTAGCTCGGTGATCTCTAATAATTGTCTTTCACTTGTCCATTTAGTTCATCAAGTTATTCAATAAGTTGTAGGTTATTAGATGACATTTTCAATTACTTAGCCTCTCATAAGGTACCTCCACACTTCACCTCAAAGGAAAAGAGGCTACTCATAGAGAAAAATTTTAATTTCTCTTGGATTGCAAATTGCCTATTTTATATTGGACTTGATCAGATTATGAGAAGATGTGTGAGGGAGGATGAAACCTATGATATCCTTCATGCTCTCCATGATGAGCCATGTGGAGGATATTTTGAATCAAATAGAACAATGAAAGTGTTAACCACTGGTTACTACTAGCCAACTTTACACAAAGATGTAACAAACTACACTAGAAAGTGTGACCAGTGTCAACGGATGGGAAGACCTACAAAGTCTGATGAAATGGCTCTCTTCCCTCAAGTGGTAGTAGCTCCATTTGAAAAATGGGGCTTGGATTTTGTGGGACCAATCAATCCTCCATCCAATGATAATTCTTATATCCTAGTTTGCATAGATTATGTAACTAAGTGGGTGGAGGTATGCACAATGAAACATGCCAGAGACAATAAAGTTATTGAGTTCCTATATGAGGAGGTTTCCACGAGGTATGGTGTTCCAAGAGAGCTGGTTACAGACCAAGGTGCATAGGTCACCTCAACTTTGATCACTGCATTAATGAATGAGTATAACATTTGTCACAGAAAGTCTAGCCTATACCATCCTCAAGCTAATGGCCAAGCAAAGATCACCACTAGATAAATTGAGGCCATCCTTACCAAAATAGTCTAGATACACAAAAAAGATTGGAGCAGTAGGCTTTAAGAGGTTGTTTGGGCATACAGAACAACTTGGAAAACAACAACATGATTTACACCTTTCAAATTAGTATTTGGGAATTTTTCCATGATGCCTATAGAGTTTGAGTAGAGGACATTGCACACAACACTAGAGTTAAACATTGATCTTCATGCAACATAAAAGGACAAGCTCCTACAGCTCAATACTCTTGATGAGATGAGGAAGGTGACACTACGAAAAACATAGATAGTTTAGTTACAACGGAAGAAATGGCATGATTCACACATACATAAAAAAAAGGTTGCTCCCAGTGACTGGGCTCTACTCTATGATTCACAATTCTAGAAAACACAAGGTAAGCTAACTTCTCATTGGCTTGGGCCTTATGAAATAGAATTTTTTTTTGAAAATGATGTTGTATAGTTATCCACAATCAACCTTGTACGCTTCAAGCTATTGGTCAATGGACACAAACTTCGTATGTACCATAAACCAGCCACAAAGGCCGAGTTCCTGTGGCAATTTGAGAATCCTTCTGAAGAAGTACCTCCTATAGCCGAAGGGAATCTCCTTTAGCTTCATTATTCTCTCTGACTGCATCATGCAGTTCCTAATAAAGTTTCTTTTTTTTTGAGGAAACCACTCCTTTCTGTAGTAAATTCATTTAATTCCACCTCACTTTAAATCTCTTCCATGTCATCATTGCTTCGAATATCTCACTTTCTCGCTGGCGTGTGTCAATAAATCTATTTGAATATGGGCATTCCATGGTAATAACCTCTAGGTATGGATATGCATTTATTATTCAACAACTTACTCATTCTTACATAATCACAGTTAATTTATACTTAATAAATTGTATTTATTACAACATCACTATCCTTTTAAACTACATGTGTGGACATCTTCCACCTTTTTCATAGGGAGCAGAGTTTTTGATTATGCATCATCATTAATTATTTGTTCCTTACTCTACCATTATTATTTAAAATATTGTCCTTTATCATTTGAATTCCGCAACAATTTTATCCATTCTTGCAATTTGATGTGACAAACCCCGTGTGAGAAATTGTCTTTGCCAACCTTGTTTAAAAGAAAATACGCCAACTCCAAATTTTAGAAAAACTCTATGAATATGCCCTTCAAGAAGTTCAGTGCGTAAAAACCCAAGCCTTAGCAACACAAGAATTCAAAATAGTTGGTGTTTATAAGAGAAGAATTTGGAGAGTGGTATTTTGAAAATAGTCACCATTGGCAAGATTGTGAATTTCTCAAAATGGGAGGATTGCCTATACGACATGAACCAGTCGACCACACGTCCTTATTGCAAGACCAAGCGAGTGTTTAGACATTCAACAACGTTGGGTGGCTGACATATTTTCTTCATTTGAATGGTTATGATGAGGAGATATTATTGGCATTTCTCTGAACTTTAAATAATGGTGAAGCCTAGGTAAAAGGCCTAAAGGTAGACGTTGTGTGATGAAGGGTGCTCCCCTTAATACCACAAACACATAACAGAAACAGAGAAACAACAATAATTTGCAAGAACAAAGAATGGGCTTCTTATTATCTCCACAAATGTGGAATTACAGATTTCAGAATTACAATATGCAAAGCCATATGGGCATTTTCCTTTACAATATTTTGTAGGACAAAGCCTTGAATTATTACCCAGATCTACCCAGAACTGCCCTAGACAACACTACGGACCTATCTTATATAGGTAATTTCCACCGCCCGAGAAGGTTCCAGAAATTTAGCCCTTAAGGCCAACTATCCTAAGAATTTTTTTATTTTTTTTATTTTTACATCGGGTCGGCTCCAAATAATTACAAAATATGTTTTTAGGTACCCCAACTTCCAGAGGCCATAAATTTCTAACCATAGCTCTATTTTTCTATTATAACCACTTTTCAGAAATAGTAGGATCTAATCTACATTACCTGACTCGTGCAAGCTCTAGTCAGCTGGGGGTCAATCACGATCTGGAGCCTCTAAGGCCTTCAAAATTGACTTGAAAGATTTCGTACCCAAAAACCTCAATAACTTCACCAATATAGATGATGTGGCAATGAAACTCAACTGGTAGGTTGATATGACTAAGATGAACCTCCAACTGTGAAATCAGAACATTTCGAGATCATATGAACAACTTACTAAAAATAGTAAGTTTCCATAAATAACAGCCCTGCACAGAATAGCCCTTATTGAAAAGAAACTAGAAATATTTTTGGGTGATGCAAGATTGCTCTTACACCCAGGATGCTCCTGCATCGGACACATGAGGTAATTTGAGAAGTGACCTTGTCACGACTCAGGTGTGAAGAAGAAAAATAAGACGGTTAACCTCCTCCTTTGTCAACCATGATGAATCTTCAATAGGTCATCCTTTCCATTTGACCAGATATTCTTCATATGTCTTGTTCCTTGTGCTTCTTCCAACACAACTATCCAGTATATCCTCAATGTCCTTGGTAGCTGAAGTAGTTGCTGGAATACTCCACTGTGCTGTTGTGATCTCATCTTCAACACCTCCTTCATGATACTCTGTCAGATTTGAAATGTTAAACACTGGTGAAATATTCAGCTCCATAGGCAACTTGACTTCATATGCATTTCCTAAATCATGCTTCTTCAGTATCTTACATGGTCCAAAATTCTTCATTTTCAACTTGTTATATGTACCAACTGGAAATATCTCCTTCTGCAAATGAACCATAACTTCATCTCCAATCTGAAATTCCTTATGCCTTCTTTTCTCATCTTCCTTAGCCTTATACTGCGCATTCATCCTGGTAACATGCTTCCTCACCTCCTCATGGATGTTCTTCAAATGTTTTGCAAAAGCCTCAGCTTCAGTACTACTTATTTCTCCTTTATCTAGCTTCCTCAACTCAGATGCATTTCTAGGACTACTTCCATATACAATTTGGAATGGTGATTTACCAGTGCTCCTGTTGACAGAATTATTGTATGCAAATTCTACCTATGGTAAAATCAAATCCCATCCTGTTGGCTTATCCCCAACCAAACATCTTAGCAAATTTTCCAAACTCCTATTCACCACCTTTGTTTGTCCATCAGTCTATGGATGATGTGATAAACTAAACTTCAAATTTGTCTTCAACTTCTTCCATAATGTGAGCCAAAAATATCCAACAAACTTAGTGTCTCGATCTAAAACTATGCTCTTTGGCAAACCATGTAGTCTCACTACTTCTCTGAAAAAAAATTCTGCTACATGAACAACATCATTAGTCTTCTTGCAGGGAATGAAATGTGCTATCTTTGAAAATCTGTCAACTACCACAAAAATTGAATCATGTCCCTGTTGAGTCCTCGGTAAATCAAGAACAAAGTCCATACTGATATCCTCCCAAGGTTTCTTTAGTACAGGTAATGGCTGATACAACCCTATATTCTGCTTCACTCCTTTCACCATCTGACATACTCTGCAACTTTGTACAAACTTCTTGACATCTTGCTACAACTATGGCCAATAATAATTCTCACTAACCAAAGCAAGGGTTTTATCTCGACCAAAATGTCTAGTCAATCCTTTGCTATGCTTCTCCTTGATGAGATTCTCCCTCATAGAACTTCATGGAATGCACAACTGACTCCCTCTGAATAGCATACCATCTTGGATGATGAAATCCAACCACTTCGCTCTGTCTAGAGTCTGTACAAGCTTTCCAAGCTTCTCCAAAATCAGGATCCTCTGGATACAAATTCTTAAGTTCATGAACCCAACCACCTTGATCTGCATCTCTATCACCAATAGTTGCCTTTTGCTAAGCGCATATGCAACCCTTTTAAACTTTCCACTCTGTTTCAAAACAAATGTATAACTTTGCAAAAACTCGACCCATTTCAAATGCCTTTGATTCAACTTTCCTCGAGTATTCAAATATTGCAAATCTTGATGATCAGTATACAAAATAAACTCCTTAGGAAGTAGATAGTGTCTCCACTTCTTTAATGCTTGAATTATAGCATAAAATTCCTGATCATAAACAAAATACTTTATCTTGGCATCATTTAACTTCTCACTGAAATAAGCAACAGGTTTACCTTCTTGACTCATAACAACTCCTATTGTAGTACCACTAGCATCACAGTCTATTTGAAACACCTTATTAAAATCTGGAAGTGCTAAAGCAGGTTGTTCGGTAACTTTTTGTTTCAACAGTTTAAAACTCTTATCTGCCCCATTAGTCCACTTGAACTCTTTTCTATCCCGTCTCATTATTTCAGTCAAGGGTCCACAAATACTGCTAAAATTTCTGTAAAAGCTAGCCAAACCATGAAAATATCTTACCTCAGTAGCACTCCTTGGAGTAGGCCATTCAAGGATAGCCTGCACTTTCTCTGGGTCCATTTTAGACCTTCTGCTGAAACTACAAATCCCAAATACACTAAATTCTTCTTCACAAAACTGCACTTCTTCAAATTAATCAACAATGTCTCTTCTCTTAACTTCTGAAACACCATATGAATATGCATCATATGCTCCTCCAATGTCTTACTAAAGATCAAAATATCATATAGGTAAACAATGACAAACTTACCCAGAAATTCTTTCAAAACCTCGTTCATGAGCCGCATGAAAGTGCTCGGTGCATTGGTTAGCCTAAAATGCATTACTAACCACTCATATAGTTCTTCCTTTGTCTTGAAAGAAATCTTTCCATTCATCTCCTTCTCTAATTCGAATTTGATGATATCCACTCTTCAAATCTATCTTTGAGAAATACACAGCTCCACTCAAACAGTCCATAATATCATCCATTCGTGACAATGTAAACCTATACTTGATTGTGATCTTGTTTATTTCCCTGGAATCTGTACACATCCTCCAGTCTCCATTCTTTTTTGGTGCTAATACTACTGGTACAACACATGGACTCAGGCTCTCCCAAATCAACCCCTTCTGTAACAACTCATGTACTTGTTTGTTCAACTCTTCACTTTTTGTTGGTGTCATTCTATGTGCTGCCTTATTTGGAAAACTGGCTCCTGGAATAAAATTCATCTAATGACTGATCTTCCTTACTAGTGGTAATCTATCAGGAACATTATCGGATACAATATCCTAAAACTCATTAAACAAATCTGCAACTTCTACAGGTACATCTTCTACTTCCTCTTTACCAACTTTTGGAATTAAAACAAAACATACATGCTCAGGCCTCATACCCTCTAGGAATTTTCTTCCATCAACAAAAGTTATCCTTACATTACCACATACATTTTCTTCCGTGTCCTTCAATGGCTTTAGCTTATGTCGCACTCCATCCTTCGTCAGGGAATAGGTATTTGCACGACCATCATGTACATCATGCCTGTCAAACTGTCATGGTCTACCCAACAACATATGACATGCATCCATAGATATGATATCACATAGTACCTTATCATGTTATTCGCCAATCTTGAACTTTACTAGGCATTGTTCACTGACCATGATGTTGTGGTCATCTTGTACCCAGACAATCCGATATGGATGTGGGTGTTTCTGTCTCTTGAGCTTCAACTTTTTGACCATCTCTTATGACACCAAATTATCAGTGCTTCCACTATCAATAATCACATCACAACACTTATCTTCACACTTGCACTTGGTGTGAAATAGGCTCCTCCTTTGCTCAGGTTCATTCTCACCACTCAACATGACTCTTCTGTTAATTAGTGTTTCTCCTCTTTCAACATCTTTAAAATGTGATGATCTAGCATCTTCATCTACATGTACAACTCTAGCCTAGCTTTTAGTTCTCCTATCTGTCCTTCCTTGGCATTGAGGACATTCATATGCCCTATGACCTTCTTCTCCATAGTGAAAACATGTTCCATGAAAGCCTCCTCTTCCTGAACCTTGTCCTCTTCCTCTTCCTCTCTGATCTCTATTATTCTGATCATGGAAACAATTGAAATTATTTCCTCTCTAATTTTGACTGCTACTGGCCTCATCCTTCTTTTTTGGATCTTCATTTCGGCCTCCATATGACTATCCACCAGATCTTCTACCACGACCTCTTCCATTTTTTCTGCTCTCAAACTTCTTGTTTAGCTTTTCTTCTAGTTTTAGGGCAAACAAGTATGCCTCTTCAATACTATTCATTCAAACCAAATTCAGCTCCTCCTGAATGCTTGGCCTCAACCCATTAAGGTAACGGGAAACTTTCTCCTTATCAGCTTTTGCATGGCCTATTCTGATGAGGATTTGATAGAACTCCTCTGTATACTCATGGACAAATCTTCCTGCTTTCTTCAAACTTTGCATTTTCTTCAGTAGGTCAAGCTCATAATCAACAAGAATGAAACGTTGCTTTAATTTATCCACCATCCAATCCCATCTTGTGATTTTATCCTTTCCTCTTCTATTTTGCTCCAATTGAATCTCTTGCCACTAGATCTTCGCATGGCCTTTCAATCTGGCCTTCGCAAACTTGACCCAATCAGGATCCTCGATATCTTCATACTCAAAATATTCCTCTAATTCATTGATCCAGTTGATCAACTCTTCTAGGTTAAGATTTCCTAAAAAATGCAGGAACCTCAATCTTAGGTCTTTCCCCGATCTTGGAAATGGCCTGAAAAAGTCTTTCTTCCTCTTGGTTCAAAATTCTGCCTTCTCCTTCCTGATCAAAATTTTCTTCTTCGGCTTCATCATCGCTTTTGTCTCTGACATTAAGATTCATTCCTCTGTGAATCTCTTCTTGCAATGCTCGCACTTGTCTCTACAGTGCTCTAACCTCTGGTGTTACAACACCAGCTCTTCCGCCATGTTCTCTTCGTGGAGGCATTTTTGCGCTACTCGCTAAAACCCTAACCACAGTCCTGGTACAAACTACCTCACAATCGGCAATCTATTTACATACTTAGGAACTCCTACTCTGATACCACTTGATGAAGGGTGCTCCCCTTAATACCACAAACACATAACAAAAACAAAGAAACAACAACAATTTGCAAGAACAAAGAATGAGCTTCTTATTATCTCCACAAATTTGGAATTATAGATTTTAGAATTACAATATGCAAAGCCACATGGGAATTTTCCTTTACAATATTCTGTAGGACAAAGCTTTGAATTATTACCCAGATCTACCCAGAACTGCCCTAGACAACACTATGGACATTTCTTAAATAGGCAATTTCCACCGCTCGAGAAGGTTCTAGAAATTTAGCCCTTAAGGCCGACTATCCTAGGAATTATTTTCTTTTCTTTTCTTTTCTTTTTACATAGGGTCGGCTCCAAATAATTACAAAATATGTTTTTAGGTACCCCAACTTCTGGAGGCCACAAATTTTTAACTGTAGCTTCATTTTTCTATTATAACCACTTTTCAGAAATGGCAGGACCTGATCTATAGTGCTTAACTTGCGCAAACTCTAGTCAGCTGAGGGTCGATTGTGATCCGGAGCCTCCAAGGCCTTCAAAATTGACCTGAAATATTTCATACCCAAAAACCTCAATAACTTCACCAATACAAATGATGTGGCAATGAAACTCAACTGGTAGGCTGATATGACTAAGATGAACCTCCAACTGTGAAATTAGAACATTCTGAGATCATATGACCAACTTACTAAAAATAGTAAGTTTCCATAAATAGCAGCTCTGCACAAGATAGCCCTTATTGAAAAGAAACTAGATATATTTTTGGGTGATGCAAGATTGCTCTTACACCCAGGATGCTCCTATATCACTATGGAGCAAAGAGTTGTTGAAGTTTCAGGGCTTCCCACTATGGGCAAAGCATACCCTCATGGACATGGCACAAGGTCATAACGGGTTGAGTTCACAATTCCAACAAACTGGGGCTTGAGGCAAACAAGAAAGGAGGAAAAAGATTTTCTTTGCCCGTGGCATATCCATAGCTCGCAGTTCACATTATCAGGTATTTGACCTATGAGGCACAATTTTCATTCTTAGATGCAGTGCATTTCAAATCACTTAGTCATTTACGGCATGGGTGAACTATGAATTTTCCCAATTTTATTTATTCATTGCTAAATTTAAGATCAAAAGAGGTTAAGAAAGGACAACAAAATGTTGTAACCCACTAGGGGTTGATCAAACTTCTAGTGGAAAAATATTTGAGAGATGCATCCCCTATGAACTAGGAGGATTTTTTTTGGCACAAGAAGTGCAATTAAATGGTGCATCACTTGATCAGAGGGTTCATGAGGAACAAGGAAATGTTCCAAAAGAATTTTTGTCTCCAACTCAGGAGCCCTCTACTTCTAATGCTTCCCCTAAGGAAGCAGAACAAGAAACTAGGGAATCGGGAAGTCTAAACCCTAATATTGAAGTAGTAGAGCATGAGATTCCTACAACCTCACAAGATCTTGTGGCAACTCAGAGTGGCCACCAAAAAGATAAAGGGAAAGGAGAAATAACAGAGGATGTATCTGAGAAGGAGGTGGTAATCACTCCTGAACCCAGGCCTTCGAGTTCTAAGAGGAGAAAACCCAATGTGGATACTTCTTCTCTTGTGGCTATTTCTTTCAAAAACACTCCTCCTGCAATTAAGTCTCATGTAGCCACTTCTAAAAAGAAGAGTTCCTCACATAAATGTCTTGTAGCTTCTACAAAAATACCTCCAAGAAGAAGTGTTCATCTCCATGCAAGGAAGTCAGTAACACTAGACACAACTTCTAAGGATGATCAAGAATATGTTCTAAAAATTCCCATGGAAGAGCCACTAACAGAAGAACCTCAAGGAAATAGCCCATCTCATGGATTTTAGGATGTAATGGAAGAGGTCCCTGAAGCTGCATGTTTTGAAGAAGCAGTTGATCAAGAAGAAGAGATTGTTAATCAGCCTCTTCCTCAAGAAGAGAGTCAAGGGGTTGATGCCTTGGTTGCTGCAGTAAAACAAACAACAAAATGTCAGATGAGAGTGTGTGCAAAGGATATAGAAGAAAAGAAGAGTGAAGGGAAGAGTCTAGAAAAAGAACAACAAAAGGTAACTTTTCAATTTATGTCCCTAGATTATTATTAGCAGATGAAATATGAAAAATCCATGTGGGAGATAGAAAAGAATGAGTTAAAGAAGGAAATAAATAGGTAGAAAAAAGAAGTATAGGCTTTACAACACAAACTAGATTCAGTCATGGAATTGATTCCCCAGGTAATAGAATGCAGACTACCCCCAAGGGTGTATGCATTATTTCTGGAGGAACAATTTCTTATGTTTAAATTGATGAGAATTGTCAGAGACCTCAAACCAAGCATAGCTCACCAGAAGAATTTGTGGTTGTTTATGAGGGGGCACCTGACTCTATTATAAATCTTCTTTGTGAGTTGTATATGTACAATTATGTTGTCTTGTCTGTTACTAATTGGAATCCATTACTATTTATTAGATATGTGCATTTTCTAGCCCTGATGTCATGGAAAAGGAATGAAATAAATTATGGAGAGCAATTAAGGAAATATAGGAAGAAAGAACAAGCAATAAACACTACCCTTGAGACCAGAAAAAGGTAAACACAAAATAATGTATTATGATTGGCTAGAAATAGCCTATTGGTTCCATAAATCAGACCATAGAGATAGAATATTGGGTCACAGAGAGCAGGTTTATAAAGATTTTGAGAGACTTCCCTATCATGAGAGACAAAGGGCAGCAAAGGGCCTCATGCAAAGATGGAGCATGTTAACAATGGAATTAAAGAAGGCTAGTAAACTGCACAACCTAATAAATTTCAAAGATGCTATGTAGAGGGTTCATTGGTACATCCAGCTAGGAAGACATGTCAAGTTGGATTTATGGCTTCCTCTTACTTTCCAGCCTCCTCTCCTCCTATGGCCTTTGTGTACTTGCCTAGACAATGAAGTAAATGAGAAGATGGAGGCTAGCCGAAAGAGCAAGATGGAACACACAAATGATCTTTTATTGGCACCTCGACAGTACCAATGGAGGTGAAACCACAATTGGGGATTTTATAATACTTGCCTGGATCCGTAATATGATAGTCCTTGAGGACTTGCACTAGCTTTCATAAGGGGCAATGATAAGGCATATTTATGTCATCTTTTTAAATCCCTAGGATAGTTTTTGTCATTCCCTATTTCCTATTTTATTATACTTTTCTCTAAACTAATCTGCTATTTTTATGACATTAAGTGGCATACAACCACGAAGACATCTGATATGTTTTTAAGACTTTGACATGCATACTTATCCATAAATACTATATTAAGTATATTAATTTTGTGAATATTTTTTTATAGGTAGTTAGTTGTTGGGATGAAAATTTATGTATGCATGTTTGTTTGGATTTAACCTTGGATGTTTGTATTCTAGAACCTTGGTGCAGATCATGGTTAGTAAAGAGGGATGACCAGGTGAATGTTCCCATGCACTGGACAACCAGACCTGCTACTGCAACGAGCTGATCGATGAAGGAATTAATACAACTAAGGTTACGGTTCTGAGAAGATCAAGGTGACAATAGTTGGGAAAAGATTGGGTCAAATAATTTATTCCATTCTTTAGAAAATCTAGGAAATAGTGAGAGGCTAGATCCATTCTTCTAACCTGTTGTGGCAGTTCCTTTCCTACTTTTTTGGATGATCTCTTTCCTTCTTTTAGATTTGTAATAAAGTATACACATGTTTTGTGGTGTGAGAACTTAGCTGTTAGATGTCTTTTCCTTTAAATAAATCCCCACTCTTGCGTGAGAAGGATGGCATTATTAGTTTTCAGAAGATATAGTTTTTATTCTGTTATTTTTCAGTTTTCATGAATACAGTTATACTTTATTCTTGAATCAATGATAGTGAAGTGTTGAAAGTTAATATTGTGTAATTGAGTTTTGGATACTCATCCAATGGGTCCCACTTGGTGAGGTATCCACATTAGATTTCTTCATTTCCTATAACTTCATTTCTGCATGTTAGCCAAAGCCGCAGGTTAGTTGTTGCTTCCTGCAGCCAAAGAGGCATAACAGTTGAAGCATTGTGGTTTGGAGTTTCAAGGTTTTCATTCTTCAAGCTTTAGTATTTTTGCATTTATCTCTCAAAGCATTTATTTCCTGTAGCAATTATAGGATAGTGTGATCTGAGTTAGTTCTCGGTGCATACATTTTGCTGGCCCATTTCAAGTAGCATGTCCCTGGGTTGATAATTAGATGAGTTTTTATGACAAGGAGGATAGCAACTCAGTTAGGATGCCCAATCCCTGAGTTCTGGTGATAAACCTAGTTTTTGACTCCTTTCTAAAATTAATCAATCTAGATGGAACTCTAATTATCAAATTGAAGGATTGTGGATCATGGAACAATGAAGCCAAACTGGGTGAGACTATTCTAAAGCCAAATAGCCTTAGTAGCACTTGGAATTAACAACTCCTTGATACTCACTCTAAGTCAAAGAGGGAAGTAGCATGTTGTTTCTTACTCTACTAATAGATGGGGCTGAAACCAAGATGAAACTTGTAAGCTAAAGGGGAGTAAAGATCATCAAAATTTCTAGCCTAATCTAAATCTATATATCCAACCAAGTTAAGTCTTTGTAATTGAAACAATATCTTGTGCATCAACGGTTTTCTTATTTACTCATTCCTCAAAAGTAGACACATCTCCAATTTCTTTTGTCTTTACCAAAGGAGAATAAAAACTCTCCATGTCTTCTTCTTCATTCAATGTTTCAGTAAGAGTTTCTTGTATATCTAGAAGATTCTCATTTTGGTAGTTGTCAATAGGTATAATATCTTCTAGAATGGAAGATATTCTAAATACTTTTGTAGCTTCTGCAATAATATCCTTTGTGTGTTTCTTTAGTCTATGATAATCATATCTATCTTCTCCCATTAGAATATTGATTCTTTCTTTTGTTCTAAAATTTTTGTGTAAATATTCCTTGAGCGTTGCTTTATCTTGTTTTGACTAAGCCTCACAATTTTTTTTCAATGCATTAAGATTTAACATTCAATTCTTTAATATATGTGGTGTGTTCTTCTTCTCTTAGTCAAGGAATCCAATATGATTTTACTTATCTTAGGTTGAATATCATCCATCCTCAAGTGATAGACCATAATTGGTTTAACTATAGCCTTCTCTATAGTAACTTTGTCTTATAGATAAGCATCATCATAAAGACCAACTGCTTAATACAATCCTTCATAATAACTAATCTAATTTATTAAAGCATTCAATTATATATGGATTTTTCACTTACTAGAGGCTTTTCTCCAACCTCGCTCTTCCCTTTTACCTTTTTTTCTTCTTTTCACTTTATTTTACTTCTTTCTTCAGTTCCTTTGTCAAGGAGTTTCTAGTTATTTTCCTTCATTCAAGAGGAGGTCTCATTTATTCTTCATCATCCTCATCCACATTGATATAGTCCTTGTTCTTTCATCCCTCTTTTATGCTCTAAATTGTTTCACCTCTTTGTCTATGTCAATATTGTTGTTGTCCTTCTCTGGTATCCTAGTGGCTTTTTCTTTTGGTACGTGTCTTTTCTACTCACTGCCAATACTTCTGATAGGTTCTATGGAGGAACAATATTTTACTAGAGGTGAGAGTGAGACTAATTTTCTCATTCTCTATAAGGTACCTAATGTACCTTCATCTGCTGAAGAAAAACCAAAGGTTTTTGCCACCATTTTCATTCTAAGCTTAGCAAACAGTTTTTCTTTTCTTTCTTACTTGTCCTTATTAGATCACTTCCAAAGAATATTGTTTAGGATTTTTTCACCCATTCCAAACCTTTTCTCTTTAGGTTAAATTGGTAAATCTAGCATTACTTTGAAATTATTTTAAGCTTCTTCTTCATTAATTTCATAAGGCAATTTTGGCAACCATCCAACTTTGGGTTGTACTGCTTTAATAAAGAAGTTATCTCGACTGAATAGGAAGGTAATGTCATCCTTGTATTTCTTGACAAGGGATTTGGGGATGTTGTCCCTTAGCTACATTCCCTTTTGAAAATACCTTGAAGCATCCCCCAAAAAAATTTCTATATCTTTTCATACAATAACTCACTCCTAACATATTGTTTAATTTTATATCCAACAAAAGAATAATTTCCCAATTTTTTTATACTGAGGAGTTCATTTAAGAATAAGAATACCAAGCATATGATCGATGATCCATACCTGAACAAATAATTTTTATCCCTTGTTTACTTTAAAATCTCTAGCAGTTATTGATGAAGAAACTCACATAAGCCAAACATTTCTTTGGAATTACTACCATTTGGTGAAAATTATAAATTGCACTTGTAGTAGTTGAACCCTCATAGTTATAAAAGTACACTTTGTGATAATTTTGGCAACCATCCAACTTTGGGTTGTACTGCTTCAACAAAATAGTTATCTCGGTTGAACACTAAGGTAATGTCATCCTTGTATTTCTTCACAAGGGATCTAAGGAACTTGTCCCTTACCTACATTCTCTTTGAATAATACCTTGAAACAAACCCAAAAAAGGTTTCTATATTTTTTCATACCATGACTCACTCCTAACATATTATCTAATTTGAAATCCAATAGAAGAAGACTTCTAACAAAAAAATATCATACATAGGATTCCATTTAAGAATAAGAATACCAGGCATGTGATCGATGATCCATACCTGAACTATATTTTTCGTCCCTTATTTTCTTTAAATTCTTTGGCAGTTGTTGATGAAGAAGCTCGCATAAGTCAAAACTTTCTCTAGCTACTACCATTTGGTGAGAAGTATAAATTACACTTGTAGTAGTTCAACCATCACAATTCTAAAAGTAGACTTTGTATCCAATTATCATCACAACAAACTTAACCTTGCGTTAATGATGTCATTTATAGTCAAATCCCTTTCATCAGATTTGATGCAAGTAAGCTTTGTTACCACATCCATTTTTACATTTCTTAGGTTAGGAAGTGAACCATTTGAACATAATCCCATTAAAACCCTAGGTGCATCCTTTGTGATTTTATATGCATTGTCCAAGCACATCATGCCCTTATGAATTATACTCAAAATAATTTGTACTTACTCATCATTTTGATTGAAATTGGGAAGGCTCTTTTATATGTTTAGACAAAATTTTGAAATATGATGAAATTATCCTTTGTATGCAGACATGTCATTTGTAAATAACTCCTTCTAGACATCATCAATACTTGAGTGACTAACTTCAGACATAGGTGCATGAATGTAGGTCGTCATGTCCTCTGTATAGACCACATCCAAAGCAACACTAAAAATGCACCAACAAGATTCGTCTCTATCATCAGATAAGGGTATGGTTTGAGAATAATTCATGACTTTAATGCAATATCAACTCTGATGGGAGTCACCATTAAGAATTCTTGTCTTGATAGATACTTCTTTTAGTGAAGCTTGGGCACACACACAAATAACTAGGGCACAAAGAAAATATTTTCGCATAGGGTGCTCAAATTCATAAAAAGTTAAGTGTGAGAGATAAATCTACAAGTTGCACTATATCATTTCACTAGTTCACATTAGTACTGCATAATAGATGTTACTTCTACCAATAAAAATTTCTCAAAAAGATGATACTTTGTTTTATTCTGACAATACTAGTGAGCTCGTAAACCTCCAAAAAAACCATAAACTACTCTGAAAGTTTATCCAAATGTTTTTTCATGTTGAGAACTATTTAGCACCAAACTATTGAAGGCGGTTCTTGAGATCTTCTCTAAAATTTCCCCATATAATAATGCTTTATGTTAGTTATGGGAAGAAACATTTGTACCACCAAGGGGAATAGATATTTCTATTTATTTCTCTTCAACTTTCTCAATAGATTTATTTACCCAATTCTTCTACATCTTCTCTCTTTCCTCATTTATATTGACTTCTTCCCTTTATGGTATTGGGGCCGTTATATTCCTTTAAAAAATAAAGCAATATGACCTATTTTATTTCAATTATAACATCTAGGACCTTGGCACAAAATATTACTACCCCTTTTTCATATTTGATCTACAAACAATAGTCTTGTGTCCATATTTGTTGCATGTGTAGAAATGTTCGTTAAAGGATTGAACATTGTATGAATTTATTTTTACCATCCAACTTATACATCAATTTTCCTTATGACCATACTCATTACACACATAGCATTTGTCATTGACAAATTGAAACTTGGTTTGACTTCTACATTCACTAGCTTTATGAACAAATTTATAGCATCAAAATGTTGAACATGCCAAATAACTAAGAGGGCAGGTGAATTATTTATAATAAAATAATTTCCTTAAACTTAATTAATCTAGTGAAAACTTAAAGCAATCTAAAAATTACATGAAAGTAAAAAACACCATACACCAAGAACACTAGAATTTACATGGAAATCCGAGATGGGAAAAACTAAGGATAAAGAAGTTCTCATGAATATAATACCAGTTAAGGTGATTTTTATAGAGGCTCACTGTAGGTAAGGCTCACATTCACTTGGGATAACTACCCAAAAGTAACAAGGCTCACTGCTAGAATATAAGAAATGAAAAGAATCCACCACTGAAATCACTAGCACCATCAATCAACAACACAAGAATGCTATTACAGTTTGCTACCAGTTTCAAAAACTTGCATACTCATCAATAAAAAGATCTTTCCTTGTCAAATTTGCATTCACTTCGCATATTTCTTGCATACCAACATTGAACAAAATCATCGCTGTCTTATATCATGTCATTTTATCGTAAAACATCTAGGTCGGCCTAATTTTTTTGAAATAGGTCACAATGAAGCATTCCTATGGTGGTAAGGAATGAAATGTGGACCACACAGATTATCCTTTCTCAATTCAACATGCCTCGCACACAACAATACACTACACACTCACTATGATATTCAGAACCAAGAAATATGATTTATACATTACAATGCAAACACTTGAATCAAAGCACAACAACCACTTTCCAAATAGGACTAGAACCAAAGAAATGAATCATAGTATGTTACAAGATGAATGGGACCATGTTGAATAGGACTAAAGATAGATCTTCACATCACATCATCCAGAGAAGGCTACATCAAATTATCAAAGCATCAAATCCACAATCAAATATAAGATATATTGACATCATTGGTAGCCATTAATGACAACATCAATAATAACAACACATTCCAACAATCTCTCCCTTTCTCATTGATGGCAACAATCATTATTACAAAATAAAATAACCCACTGTTAAATGATATTAGTATAAAAAAACTTATCTTCTTCTCCCCTTTTGACAATAATGACAAAAGGCCAAAACTCCCCCTTATAAACTTACTCTACTCTCCCTGAGAGGAAGCTACTAAACATTGATCTAGATAAGAATAAGAATGAAATTGTTACAAGTAGTGGTTTCTGTTGCACTAAAAGATCGACCTTTTAATGCCTGATACAACCACTAGACTTATAGAAGACACATGAGGCGGTTAAGCCATGTCATGAATCCTGAGGGGAGCGCTAACCATTTTTCCAACAATCTCCCCCTCAGTATTACATGAGGGGATTTGAACCTGTGACCAAGCTCTGATACCACTTGTTACAAGTAGTGGTTTTCGTTGCACCAAAAGATCAAACTTTTAATGTCTGATACAACCACTAGACTTATAGAAGACACATGAGGCGGTTAAGCCATGTCATGAATCCCGAGGGAAGCACTGACCATTTTGCCAATAGAAATACCCTAGCCCAATGCACACACTGTTGCAATTAATGAGCACTAGGAAGGGGTAAAATCCCCATCTTCTATCTAAGATACTCAAAAGTATCCTTGCACAATGGTTTTGTAAAGATATTTGCAATATGATCCTTTTTAGGTACATATTCAAGTCTAACCTCATTTTCCAACTTCTCTCTTAAGAAAGGATATCTGATAGATATGTGTTTTGTTCTAGAATGTTGTAATGGATTCTTGGAAATATTTATATCACTAGTATTATCACACATAATTGAGATCAGTTCATCAAATGTTATACCAATATCCTTCAGAGTTTGTTTCATCCATAGTACTTGAGTGTAACACAGGGATGTTGCAATGTATTCAGATTCAACAGTAGATAATGTTACATAATCCTATTTCTTACTTTACCATGCAACCAATTGGGAGCCAAGGAAATAAGCTCCACCACTTGTACTCCATTGGTTATCAACACATCTTTCCCATCCGCATCAGTGTAAGCTATCATTGTGAAATATGAGCCTTTTGGATACCATAATCTAAAATATTTTGTACCCTTCAAGTATATAAAGGTTCTCTTTATGACCATAATATGTGATTCTTTCTATTCTTGTTGAAATATGGCTTCTAAACAAACAAAATATATAATATCTAGTCTAGTAGTAGTCAAATATAACAATCCTCCAATCATTGACATGTACTTGTATCATCTTTCTATTAATCATCTTCTTTTGTCAACTTACATCTGGTAACAATAGGTGTACATAGCGATTTAGAGTTCTCCAATCCAAACTTCTTTAGTAATTCTTTGGTACATTTGGACCGAGAAATGGAAATTCCTTCACTGTTATGATTTACTTATAATCCAAGAAAAAATTTCAACTCACCAATCATAGATATTTCAAATTCTTTCTTCATTTCATCTGCAATTTTTGTGCACAAATCATCTTTTCCTCCAAAAATTATGTCATCAACATAAAGTACAATAATTAAGATCTAATTTGAATAAATTATGTAATACAAATTATTGTCAGTAGATCCCTTCTAGAATCCTTGTCCAATCAGATATGTATCCAGTCTTCCATACCAAGCTTTAGGTGTCTACTTCAATCCATACAACACTTTCTTCAACCTGTAAACAGCATCTAGATCCTTTCCAAACTTAAATCCCTCCAATTGTTTGATATATACTTCTTCTTGTAGTTCTCTATTTAAAAATGTTGACTTAACATCCATCTAATAAACTTTAAAAATTTTAAATGTTGCAAATGCTAAGAAAATATGGATCGCTTCTATCCGGGCAACAGGGACATACGTTTCATCAAAATCAATACCTTCAATCTAAGTGTAACCCTTGAAAACTAATCTTGCCTTATTTTTCATTAGCTTTCCATTTTCATCTAGCTTTTTTTGGAATACCCACTTTGTACTAATCACATTTTTGTCTATTAGTCTAGGCACAAGTTTCCAAGGCTGATTTTTCTCTATCTGATCAAGTTCTTCTATTTCTCTCACCCATTTTTTATCATTGCATTCTTCTTCCACTGTCTTTGGTTCAATCTTTGAAAGAAAACATAATAATACCTATTCTTGAGTTGCTCTTCTTTTTGTGATGATACCTTTATTCTTATCTCCTATAATCTAGCTTTTTGAATGATTTCTCTATATATACCCTGGGATCTTAATTGTAGATGTTGGAGTTTTCTTTGTCTCTTCTCCTTCTTTCTTGTCTTCTTTTCCTTTGTCCTTTGAGTTAGATTAATATTCAATATGCTTGTCAGGAATTCTCTTAATATCTACATCAACCTTCACATTTGCACTTTCAACTATCTTGTTCAATCTTTTGTTGTAACACAAATGCACTTGCTCTTTGTAAAATATCCCAAAAATATACCTTCATCAACTCTGTTGTCAAACTTTCAAATATAGTCTTCATCTCTCTGAATATAGCATTTATTTAAAAAAAAATTGTAATATTTCACTATGGGAGTCCTTCCACACCATAGCTCATAAGATGTCTTACCATATTGCCTCTGATAAAGTACCATGTTAAGTGTGTAAATTTTTGTTTTTATTTCTTCTCTCCAATAAATCTATGATAAGCTTGCTTCTTTGATCATTTTCCTTATTGCTTCCTAAACTATCCAATTCATTCTTTCCACTACACCATTTTGTTGTAGTGTTTTAGAGGCTAATAATTATCTTTTAGTGTCACATTTCTCACAAAAAATGTTAAATTCATCGAAATTAAACCCTCCTCCTCCATCAGATCTTAAACATTTAATTTTCCTATCAACTTCATTCTAAACTCTTGCTTTAAATATTTTGAATTTCTCAATTGCTTTTGATTTTTATCTTAAAAATGCAACCCAGTAAATCTAGAATAATCATTAATAAAAAGTGTGAAATACGTCTCTTCTTGTAAACTTATTTTTTTGGTTGGACCACACAAGTTAGTGTGTACAAGATCCAACAAACTGGTATATGAATGGTATTTTCCTTTGAATGTCTCTCTTGTCTTTTTTCCTTCCTTACATCCTTTGCAAATAATGCTATCTAGTTTACTCAATCTTGGCAAATCTCTTATTATATTTGTTGAATTTATCCTTACCAAGTTGTCAAAATTGATGTGAAACATCCTTCGATTCCAAAGCTAGCTATCATCCGACCGAGATAGTAAAAAAATCTTTGTAGCTCCTTCCAATTGATACACATTTCCTCCTATTCTTCTATCAACTACAATAATAGTTCCAAACTTCTTTTGGATCTCACAACCATAATCTTGAAATACAACATTGTATCCATTTTTGCACATATGTCTAACACTCAAAAGATTATGATATAAACCCTTCGCATAGTAAATATTGTCAATGTTATGCTTTCCATCAAAAGTAATAGAACCAATTCCAACAATCTGTGCTACTTTATCATCACCAAACCTAATAGGACCTCCATCATATTTCTCAAGTTTCACAAAATTACTTTTATAACTAGTCATATGATTTGAACATCCACTATCAATCAACCATTCATTCTTATTCCTTCTAAAAAAATGTAGTCTCAATGTTATCATCAATTTCCAAGAAAATTTTTAAATTATCAAATCTAGGTTTTCCTTGTTCTACCAAAAAAAAATCCTCTTGATTCAATGATTCATCATCTAATATACTATCATTTTCATTAACATAATAGGCCTTCTTATTGAACTTCTTAAACTTTTGTCTTGTTCTTTTTTCCGGACACCTAGTTGCTAATGACTAATCTTTCCACATCTAAAACATTTAAGGGTAACATACCTTTGTATTTGCTAGTAACTTTCTTTAGCTTCCTTGTAAAGTTTTCTTCTAACTCATTTGAACTATCATCATCTAGATCTTCCTCTATCTTTGTGTCTTTAAAGGATGTCTTAGATCTGTTTCTCTTTTTTGAGTTTTCTCAACTCAAATGTAGTTGAAACTTGTTAAACAACTGTTCTCTAGTAAACTTATTCAGATTATAAACTTCCTCAATAGTTGAGATCTTTTCATTGTAGCACTCCGATAAGGTCATCAAGAGCTTCTCCATAACATCTTCATAAGTCAAAGTGCCACCTTTATATTTGACTTCATTCACAACACTGTCAATTGCAATATCTTCACCTTCTTCCATTCTTAGATTCTCATATTGATGCTTAGCGGTTAGTTTCTTAGATAACTTAACCCTATCATTTCCTTCATAGATCTCTTTCAATTTTTCCCAAAATTCATAAAAAGTATTCAAAGAAGTAGCCTTTGTCAATTTAGTCTTTGATAAAGCACTAAAAATTGCATACCTTGTCTTTTCATTCTCCTCATAAGCTAAAATCTCATCTACAGTAGTAGGGTCATTTGTCGGTGGAACGTAACCTTCCAAGAAGTGTAACTGATAGAAATTATGTATCCTCTCATATGCACTTTCCAGAAATTATGAATTTGTGTGTCATCAAGTCTACCTTAAGCAATTAAGATCTCTTCAAGGAACCAAAACTCTAATACCAATTATTGAATAGGCCGAATAACTGAGGGGTGGGTGAATCAATTATAATAAAATAATTTCCTTAACCTTAATTAATCTAGTGAAAACTTAAAGAAATCTAAAACTTTAAGACATATGAACATGAAAGCACAAAACACCATATACCATGAGCACCATAATTTACATGTAAATCCAAGATGGGAAAAACCATGACGAAACTAATTCTCACGAATAGAACGCTGGTTAAGGTGACACCAATTAAGGTGGTTTTTACAAAGGCTCACTGTCAATGGGCTCACTATCAATTGGACTAACTACCCAGAAGTAATAAGGCTCACTGCCAGAATATAAGAAATGAAAAGAATCCACTACTGAAATCACTATCACCAACAATTAGAAACACACGAATGATATTACAGTCTACTACCAGTTTATCAAACTCGCATACTCATCAATACATAGATTTTTTTCCTTGTCAGATTCACATTCACTTCGCATATTAGTTGCATGCCATCATCAAAAAAATTCATCACTCTCTTATACCATGCCATGCCACCATAAAACATCTACATTAGCCTAAAATAATTTAAAATAGATCACATTGAAGCATTCCTATGGTGGTAAGGAATGGATTGTGGACCACACAGATCCTCCTTTCTCAATTCAACACGCCTCACACACAACAACATGCTACACATTCACTGCAATATTTAGAACCAAGAAATAGGATCTATACGTTACAATGCAAACACTTGTTCCAAATCAAAACTTTCCAAATAGGAGTCGACCCAAATAAATGAACCACAGTATGTTGCAAGATTAATAGGACCAAGTCAAACACAACTTTAAAGATAGTTCTTCATAGCACATCATCCAGGGTAGGCTACACTGGATCACAAAAACATCAAATCCATAATTTAACATAAGATATATTGACATCAATGACAACCATTAATGACAAAAACAATAATAGCATTTGAACATTCCAACATAAAAATACTTGCCATAAAATAATGTAGAGTACCTAGACTAAATAGGAATAGATCTTCTAAAGTTCTTCTTGCTTTATATAGGAGTGAAACCCTTTTGATCATCATTATTTCTTTTGGATTCCTTTTTGACCTTTTTCTCCGTATTGTCGATATTGTATTTAGTATTAGAGAATTCTCCTTTATTAAAGCCAAGTCCACCTTTATCTTTTGAGGGTTTTTGAAAATTTGGCATTTCATCTAACAAATCGCTCATACTTTTGAATTTTAGGCTCTTCTTAATATGTCCATTTGAAACTTCAAGCTCTTTTCTTAGTATTACTACTTCCTCTTCAAGTTTGATGTAGTTGATAAAATTTCTTTGTTCTTTGGCTTCTTCCAATTTCCCTTTTAACATAGAGACTTCTTCATTAAGTTTACAACATTCATCAATTTTAACTTTTAATTTTGTCTCAACATCATTTTTGGTTCTTCTTACTTCATCAAGTTTCCTTTTTAACTAGATAATGGGTTTTTTTGACTTCCTTCCACTTACCTTCATATTCATCTATCTCATCAAGGACACATTCTAGTTCTCCTTCAAGGTCTACAATGGCTTCAATGTCTCATTCATGTGTCTCCGTAGCATCCAAATCCTTCTTAGTTTCATCCATAGTGTTAAAATCCAAGGTCTACCTCAATTATAAGGTTGTCTTCTTAGGAAAATTTCTCTGATACTATTTTTTTAACATAATCAGATGCTAAAAGGTGGAAGGTGAATCATGTGTACTAAAAATTTAATCATGATAATTTATTCATTCCATTTATATCATGCATGCAAAGGTAAATGACTAAAATAAGAAATAATACACCACATAACACAAGGATTTTTAAGATGGAAAATTGAAAATAGGAAAAAACACAGTGAGAATCACACTCACTATTTCATATGATATTTTACAAAATTTTAGGCTCTAGGCCAAGGAACTCACTATTCTTGATCAAGTTACAAAAGAAGGCGCACTTCCTTATGAACAAAAAAGACTTGCAAAACACCTCCTCCATATAAAAAATATTGATATTTGAACTAACTAAATGAACAACATCAACTTCTTATTTCTTCTCTAATAGTCTGTTTATATATTAAAGTGTTGTGTGATAGCTTATGTATTACTCTTGCATCATTTGTGTATCTTCACTATCTATTTCCCAAAGGCTTTCCATCATTATACATCTATCGCAATACACAAAACATCTATTAAGTCCTCCAGAGGGATGTAGTGTGTGAAATATGAACTTTCAGCTCAAAAGCTCATTGTACCAAGAATACAAAACGTATAGAACATTATAGTAAGAGTGTATACTTTTCCCAAGATCCAAAAACTACGTTGTGAATGTTGCACACCACCACAATAACTAAGTATCCTTAAGTCAGCCAAAAGGATGAGATCGTGAAGTAAGTCGGCCAAACGTTCATAACAAAGATTGCGGAGCCCAAAAGATGCAATGAATATTATCTTATGACTGATGCAATATCATATCATTACACTGACAACAAACCATCTGACAGAGAGAAATGCAAATTATTCTTATGTATAGTTGCACTAATATTCTAATAGAGAAAATCACTCAAATATATATCTTCTATAGAAGAACACATTCGACCATAAATTAGAAATATAGTCTTTAAGGACCCACCTCTAACATACTGCTATCACAAGATAATTTGCAACTTGGTGTATCAAAATGTGGAGCAAAATCCTGAGGTCGGATTGAGAAATAGTGAACCGGAGCAAATATATATGTGTGTGAGTGTAGAAATGTGAAAACTAACTCCAAAGCTCTGAAAAGAACTGGGAATCACTAGATAACACTTTTACAATCATTTCCACTAACCTATGCCAATCTATATAGTTGTTTATACATTATGCAACTTTGAACACATAGTAAAACTTATCTTTTAGATTACCAATCCGGCTTCCTGAGGAGACTGACAAGTTTGACATTAATAACAAACATATTTTACAACATAGTTGAAACTAAGATTAGTTTTTAAATGTTTCCTTTGTGTGATGATTATTTTGAAGAGATGTTTAAGGTTCCTTACACTATTGTTCTTGGTACTCTGATGTATACAATGGATAGTGTCCAAGCAATAAGAGTTTTGAGTAGGTTTATGTCTAATCTTGGTAGAGAGTTTTTAAATTGTGTTTGAAGTGTATTTAGATATTGCAAGGAACCTTCAATATTTTTGAAGTATCACAATATTGATGTGGTATTTAGATATTGCAAGGAACCTTCAATTTTTTTATGTATTACAATATGGATGATGTGATTATGTCATTGGACATATAAAGATTTGTTAATGGAGATTGGGTAGCTAACTTGGATAGTTGAAGGTCCACTAGTGGCTATGTTTTTACTCTATTTTTGAGGTGCAATGAGTTGGATGAGTAAAAGATAGTCTACAATTCTTTCCCGTTATAGAAGCATAGCATATGATGACTACACATGCCTCTAACGAGATAGTATGGTTACAAAGACTTGGTATTAGTATTGGTTTTGTTGCAAGATTGCAAGGATTGGAAGTGATTGTAAGAATGCCATATGTTGGGCCAAAAATCCTATGTATCATGCTTGTACTAACAATGTTGATATTTACTATCACTTTTAGAAATGGTAGAGAATGGTAAGGTCTTGTTAGGGAAAGTTGAGATTGTGGATAATGTTGTATATTCTCTCACACAAATGGTGACCAGAGATAAGTTTACTTGGTGTAGGAAGGTCATGGGCCTTGATTGTTATACTTCAATATTATTTTTTATGTATCTCATGGATGTAATTATAATGCATAAATTTTAAGATATACAACATAAACCTTGCAATCCTAAGTCGCGTTCAGTTGTCTCCATGAACCATTGAATGGGTACTTGGATGTCTAGGGTTTAAACCTATGATAAATAAATGGATGATGTATTAAATTAACTATTAAAGTATATATTATGATGTTTTAACTATATTCAATTGCATAATTTTTATTTTTCATTTATCCATATTTTTTTAGATGTAATTTAGAGAGACCCATCTCTCATGAGCATAAATGGTCTACTTAATATTCATTACATCTAGATAATGTTCATTGAGATGAAACATCACAACTTTTTATGAGCTCAACTAGATCTTAATACTGCTATTAAACCCAAATGCACTTAACCATGAAGTTTCTCCCAATATGAAGTCTACTTAGTTTGCTAATCCATTTTCAAAACCTTTAGTAAGTGTTGCATGCCTTATAAAACATTCATACAAAGGTTCTTTAGCTCTTGAATGACAAGGATGTATTTTTACAAGGTGTTACATTATGATGTTTTTTCAAAAATTAAATGCATATTTTTTTGTCAACTCATTGACCCAAATTTTAAGACAAGTGGTTCATATGAACTTACCTTTCATGAGCTCAACTAATTCACTTAGTACTCATTATGTCTTGGTGATATTCACAACGATGAAGCATCAAGATTGTTAGGAAGGTCATCAGTCTCAATACTACAACTCAAACATGCTTCATCATGTTGTTTCTCTTGAGATCAAGTCCACCTAAGCTTGTTACCCCATTTGCAAAAACTTTAGCAATTGTTGTACCTTATGAACCATTCAAAATAGAGCTCCTTTAACTCATTGGACGGCAAGTAGAAAACATTTTCTTAAAAAAAATGTTACTCAACTTTAAACAATCTCCAAATCATTTAAAAACAAAAAAACATATATGATCACACCCCAAACATATCAATAAAACTAAAACCAAAATAAATACTTGACCCCAAAAGGGGTCCAAATAAACCAATAAAACCAAATGCAAAATAAATAGATGACCCTAGAATAAACCAATAAAACCATAAGTCAAATAAATACGTGGCCCCAAATTTTAAAAAACCCAAACGAATCAAGCACAAGCATGGCCCCACTTTTAATTACACTTCAAACTTTGAGAAACGAGGAAATTTTCTTGTACTTTTATTTATTGTTCCTTTCAGTTTGCTCTGAGGATGGTGAGTTCTTCCTCGAATTGCATGGCCCATTTCATCACTCTTCAATAAGAGGCTATATTTTCTGTGCATAGATTTCATACACCTAATTAGTAGTATTTTCTCAATCAAACTTTTTGCTGGGTGCTCACAGAAAGAGAGACCGCATTAGCATATTTGTTGAGGACCCATTTGTCCACGCAAAAATTATTTTGATTCAATACAGTGGTTCTCATTATAAATATTGTCCTTTTCTGATTTCTCCCTAGTATAGCCAACTACCACTGATTAATACTGTAGAAGCCAGTCATACCTACTCTTTTTAACGGTATTACTTCCAATTATGGTCTTACCTCCAATTATAAGGAGTTGTTAATGGATGGATGGTGTAGCTTCATGTTGTTAACAGGTCCGGTATTGTGTTATATAAAATAAATTTTCTTTTTTCTTTTGTAGTTTCAACTAATTAAAAATGTATGGATATCAATTCTTTAAAGGATGGGAATAAGATTTTTCTTTAGTTTACTGTTATCTTGATAATTGATGAAAGGAAAAAAATACAATCAACGGATCACATTCTGTGATTCTAAAAGTTGATGCAAGAAAAAAAAAACACACAGTCAAATTCAAAAACAGTCAAAAGAACCATGATAGATTATGGAAAACTTATATCCTGTCAAATCTAAAGACAGTAAAAAGAACTATAATAAATTGTAGAAAAAATAATAGAAAGAACAATTATAGATCGTGGAAAACTTATATCTTTAAGAAAATAATTATATAGAACCATTTCTAAATCTCCAAATAGTTGGAAGCCTTCCTAATATCAGAGAAATGCTGCAAGTGATTGTTTTTCTCCAAATGTTTCTCTTTAACCTGTTTAATAATGGCATCCTTCAGCTTAAAAAAATCCATTTTCCTTGCTTTAGAGGCTTCAATGTTAACCCAATTCAATAGTTTGAACTTAAACCCTCATTATTCATGCATTAACGCCTGAGAATGAAATGATAACAACTCAGAAGGAACAAATAATACAATAACGTAAGCCTCCTTTCAATTATGTCATACCCTGTCGAAAAAAAGCTGAACTGAAAGCAGAGCTTGCACTACTTTTACTTCTGCAACATCAGGATTCTAGATTTTGCCCTGTGTAATCCTTAAAATAGAAATCTTGAAGATTCTGGTATGCCGAGTGGCAAAATTTGGATTGATGATCTCATACACAAATAGTATACAGGTGGCTTTTCACAAGTCATACACAGGTGGCTTTCCGGATCGATGCCTACTGTGAGTTGTTAATGCATCCCCACTTTAAAATCAGTTTGATCTTGGCTATCCCATTAAATGCCTATCCCCACTAAAGGCCTGTTGAGATCGGTAACCGCATTTCAATGGGGTATGAGGGTTTGCTATTTTGGGCAGTTTGTTAGGAAAACAAACTATTCCTCAGAAAATTAACAGAACATGTACCTCTGTAAAGCGAGCTTAATTGCATAAGACAAGGATAAATACTGGACTATATGAATTTTTTCATATATTAGAGATAAATACTGATCTACAACCTATTCATATACTACAAGATAGGAAACTGAACCAGATAGATTATATTGATTGCATATTCTCATCTGCAAAACCCCATAATCCTACCAAGGTCCTGTGAAGAAAACTTGCCTTCGTTCATACCCAATTTAATGGAATTAAGAAATTCAGAGTGCTTGACAGCTGATTCCAACTCTTGTAATCCTCTTTTCACTCCCCCAAAAGCCAGAAAGGTATTTTTAGTACCAATGGCAGAATTCAAGATAAATATATAAACATCAAAATTACAGAGACACACCTTCCAACAATTCACAAGATGTGCTGTTCAGATGGGAGTTTTGCACCCAGCGTACAATACCCCATTATTGGAGCAGCGCTGAACAGAATGCCACCTCTCTGTTACAAAATAGCAAATCATTCTTAATGGCTACCTGATAAAAGGGCCATGTTCTTCAAAAACTCGTTAAAGCAAGTAGCAGAGCTTCAAATTACCCTGATTGTAGAAACCGTGGCACCCATTTGCAGAGACTCAAATTTCCCCAAGAAGAAGTCTCAAGAAACTGCCATCACATACAAGATACCTGGTTAGATCCATAACTGATAGCCTCCAAGCTCAAATCAGACATATTGGTCGCCCATCTCTGAGGTCCTCCTGCAGGGCCCTCTATATTATAAGCAAATGTGCCTTCACAGCCATTCACACCCTCACTCCTCTTTCTTCTCACAGTCCTCTGCAAAGCTATCAGGCTTGAAAAAGTAGAAAAACTATTTCCTACAAACACGTCAGCCTGGAGGCAAACTTCATAATCAATTGCAGACTGCATTAAATAAGGATACTTAGAATAAATACCAGCAACTCCAAGCTTTTTCTTCTCATACGGAACCAAATCATGGCTCCACCCCTCCAGCAAAGACCCGTCCTCCAAAAGGGCATCCGCAACAGCCAGATAAACAACAGACGGCTTCTCCAGCCCAGGAATCTTCACAACCCGGCGCATAATCTCTTCCTTCCCACTACAAATCCTCAGATCCTCGCCGTCCCTAATTTTAGCCCGGCTCTCTAGCTTCTTACAGTGAATCATCCAGTCCTTTTCAATTCTCATATGCACAGCAACATATTTGGAAGAATTTCCAACCCCTCTGAGCTTGGCCACAACTCTAGAAGCCTCTGCTGCCAATTCGTCCACCAAATCAAAACATTCAAAAACTGTAGCATATTCATTTACAGACCAGTGGTCATGCCAGAGAAAAGGGTGTTTGCCCTCCAATTTAACAACACGATGCCGGTCAATCTCCGGGTTTCGAAGACATTCATCCAGCTGCCCCAAATCTTTACGAGCACTCCACCGGCGCCCGCTTCCCTTGCGCACAACAAAACCTTCCCCGGGACTCGAACCCCGGGCGATTTGAACAAAACCGCGGCAGCGAGAATTGAACCTTTCCAACGAAAATACTTCATCAAAGGGAACAGACTGTAGCAGGTCTGTGTCTTTGTAAAACAGAGAAGCGCTCAAATTAGGCATGAGCAAAGTCCTGTTCAATTTCCTGGCCGTAAGAGCGGCCCTGGCCAGAGCAATCTTCTGATTGTTAAGACCCCATACAATCTGCGGCACCTCCACAAATTTATCGCTCCGAACGCCCCCCGTACCAGCCCTTTCCCGTTCTTCATCCGGCCCCTCTAAAACCAAATTCAAAGCAAATGCAGGGTGATGAAAACGCCGACCGTCCTGCATCTTCGACAACAATGGCGTCGTCAAAATTCTGGTCACCAGCACACAGAAGAGCAACAGAACGCATCTGTAAACCTTCAAACTAATCTGCTGCCGTTTCATGAATCCTCCAGTACTGCTAAAAATCTCTTCTTCCTTCTTCCCAGCCTGCATCTCTGTCAATTGAAGAAATTCAACCAGACCGCCCTTAGCCCACCATTTTCAGTCCCGAATGAAGAATCCTGGCGGAGCTTCCAAAGTGATGTTGAATTCTGGCGGCCAATTCTTGGAGTTACCGTTTCGTGAACAGCAGAAATCGTCGGGTTAATTAATTGTTTGGCTATTACGCTGACATGAATGGGTATTTCAATTGCATTTAGTGCGGATTTTGATGAAGAAGCCCCACAAAGTTTTGTTTGGAGTTGGGGATAATTCGTTAGTCTCCTCACAGATTTTTTTTTTTTTGTTGGGCAATCAAAGAATGTCGTGATTAATTGAAAGAACAATCGAGTCACCTGATTATAAGATTGCAATGTTTACGTGTGCAAAAAGTAGCGTAGGAATTTAAGAAACAAATCGAATGGGGGGACTAATTTTCTCCCATCCACGCATTTTCTAGATGAGGGTCGTTCTCAAGTAGAAGGGATTAATTTATTCTAATCAAGTGACATTTAAATTCATTGTCATGGGTCATTTATTATTTTTTCCATTAGGCTTTTAATAAAGTGTATTTTGGAATATAAATATATTTTATTTTATTCATTTTAAAAAGAAATAGTTGAAAGGGTTGTTGTCAAGTGGTCCTTATATTGGAGAGGGTGGTGTAAATCTAGGAGCATCTTAGAGTTAATAGGGGTGTTCAAATAGTTGTTTTGCTTTTAGATCGTTAAGGGTCTATTTGTTGGAATTACAGAATGTTGGTTTTCTGTAATGCAGGAATTTACCAATTCAGGAAGTTTTAAATTCGAAAAATGGTTTTTGGAATATGGCTAGAAGTGTTTGGTTCACCTAGAAGATCGGTAAAAGAGCATATACGACTATAAATATGATAAAACACAACCATGAGAATAAATAATGACCATACATAGAGCAGATATAACCACATTTAGATCAAAGACGACTAGTAAAAGCAAATATGCAGAGATATTTAGAAAAATGACCATGAAACCTAGTCGCCTAAATGGACTTTGAGATTCAAATATATCTGCGGAAATGCATTTGAGAAGAATTTTGGCAAATACCTGCAAATCAATCAACCGAGAGTCCTCCACACAATGGTAAAACGGTTGGAAAAATCTACAAATATTTCAACTAGGAGACCTCCGCACAAGGGAAAAACAACAAAATTATATGATCAGATATGTGGATGAGAGAGACAAAAGATCAATAGACAATTTGTGGACCCGAAAATTTTATAAAATTTGATTTATCAAGAAGTGGAATTGGAATTGGAATTGGTATTAGTTTTCCAATTCCACCTTTTGAGGTGGAAGATTCATATGCTCATTTTGGGCCAAAATGAGAATTTGGAAAACCCTATTCTATTTTCATTTTTTAAAAACAAACTGTGAATTCAGAAATTCTGGTATTTGAATTTCCCAATTCTAGCTCAATTCCAACAACCAAATGGGCACTAATAGAATAGTAGTATGACCAAGTGATATTGGTGGTACATTGGAAGGATAAAATTTTAGATCGCATTTATTTTATTTTATTAATTTTTAAAAAAGTTGAATGGTTTATCATTAAGGTATTCTTGTGTTCAAGATTGAGGAATAAATCTAGTGGTATCTTGGTGTCAATAGGGATGTCGAAGTAGTCATCTTGCTTTAGTTGAATAATAGAATAGTAGCTTCACAAGTGATATTGGTGATGCTTATCAGAGGGATAAAATAATAAGTATCGCACTTGAAAAAATTATACATTTCTTTTATTTTATTGATTTGTTTAAGAAAGTTGACGGGGTTGTCGTCAAGGGGTTTTTATGTTGGAGACTAAGGTATAAATCTAGTCCTATCTTAGTGTGAATAGGAGTGTTGAAGAAGTGGTCTTGCTTTGGTTTAGTAATAGAATAGTAGCCTCAGAAGTGATATTGGTGATGCTCATCAAAGAGATGAAATAATAAGTATCGCACTTGAAAAATTTATACATTTATTTTATTTTATTGATTTGTTCAAAAAAGTTGAAGGGATTGTCATCAAGGGGTTCTTATGTTGGAGACTAAGGTATAAATCTAGTGGTATCTTAATGTCAATAGGGGTGTTAAAGTAGTAATCTCATTTTAGTTGAGTTATAGAATGGTAGGCCCACAAGATATACTAGCAATGCACATTAGAGAGATGGAAAAAAGAAGTAGCATTTTGAAATTTCTATTTATTTTTTTTAGAAGTTTAAGGGGTTGTGATCAATTGGCACTTATGTTGGAGACCAAAGTTATCTAGTGATATCTTAGTGTCAATAAATGTGTTGAAGTGGTAGTCTTGTTTTAGTTGACTTAATAGAATGGTAGTCCCACGAGATATATTGGTGGCATCCACAAGAGGGTTGGAAGAAAAAAGTGAGGAGTAGTTGCTCTATAAGAGGAAATCAATAAGAATTTTTTTTATGTAGACACCTAAATCTATCAGTATCTAACCACACTTGATTCCATTGTATCTTAGTCATTGATTAAATATATATTCATTATTTATCTAATTTATTTATCAAATCTCACCTTGTTCTAAGTCATTAATTAATTAAATATTTATTACTTATTAAATTAAGTATCCATCATCTTTATTCCACCTTGTTCAAATCACTTATTACATAAATATTTATTATTTAAATAGTTTAACATCTCCTACCTTAATTAAATAAATTAAATTACTTGTCTAGTCTTAACTCCAAATCCTCCAACTAAATGGATTGATTAATTTTGAATTGATTTAGGCCAATTAACCTCCCTCACTTTTTCTTTAAATATTTAATTCAATTTTAGCCATCAATACTTTGTCTATTTAATCTTAGGCATTGAATTCATTCGCATGGCTCACAATCTAAACTTGTCATAATGTGACAAATATCCCTCCCACTTGTCAGCTTAGTTTTGCGTCTCAACCTCTATTTATAATACATCTCCAAATCTCAACCATTTACATAAGGATATTTCCTAATCAAATCATAAATCTAGTCATTATCCCTTATGTGACACTTGTCACATGACTACGAATTTGATCCAAAGCCGTAATCCTCAATCAATTTTAGCTCTATCTGTCAACCAATCCATTATGGCCCTTGATTTTATTCTTGAAAATTTTATAAATGAGAGGCCTCTCATCCCATTTCAAAACATTATTTCATCATATTATTATGTTGTCTAATTTTCTATTGAAACTATTCCTATATGCTATACTTATACTACTATATTTTATATCTATTATTTTTTCATTATAAACTCAAGCTACAACATTTTCTATCTAATCCATTTTCATTCTATTTGTATTCTATATATTTGATCTATGATAATCTCAATCCTATTATCATGTTGTTGGCTTCGTAAGCCACTACAATTCATACATCGAAAGAGAAAATCAAGTGGAGCTAAGGTGCACTCTATTTCAACTTTATCCAAAGAGAGATATATTTTAGCTAAAGGTATTATGTGTATCTTGTATCATATTATATGGTATTTACCTTTAACATTTTATTTTCTTCATCTTTAAGCTAAAGTAACATGTTGTGGTATTTGTGATTTAATAAATTGGGAAAGTGATGATCCCATAGGTGATGTTCATGATGCACATTAGAGGGAGGAAGATGGATAGAGGACATGCAATTTCTTTGCAAGATAATATTAATGATGAAATGTTCAAGTTAAAAGAGCATATTGGAGGATGATGTCCTATAGGAAGGGTTAGGAAGTGAGGTGTTGAAGATGAAAGAGCGTATTGGAGGATTGGAGGAAAGTAATATTCAAACCATAGGAGAGTAGGAAGGAATTGATAGTAAAAATGAGGAGTGATTATTTGTAGGATGAGATAGGAGTCATAGTGTAGAAGATGGAGGATTTTGGGTAAGAATATTATAAATCCAATAGTATTGCCAGTAAAAGAGGATTAGATAGAGTAGTATCCTTGTATTGGGTGGGGATCTCTATCACCAATCATCACTAAATATGCATACACATTAACACAATTAATCTAAACTAATTTAATGGTAATATTTTATGGTTCATGTATGTTAAAAGTAAACTTTGAGCTATGAAAGTAAAGATAATGGATGGGGCACTTAGCTCTATGATCAATGAGTGATTATCTTGTTTGAAGATTCTAAAATCTATGATGTATCAAGATATTTTTTGATAATGGTAATTGAAGACTCGCTTCTAAATCAATTTATTCTATCTTCATCATGTAGGGTTCAGATTGTACTTATAGAAATGTCTTGCACCTATAGAAATTATTGTAATTTTTCTTTCTATTTTATGTGATTCATCTTTACTTCATTTTCTATCTATTCAAACCGCTGGTATTTATAAATACCTTGAAAGATTTTTTGTTGTGTCATTAGGGGATGTGCTCTCCTAGATTAGCTTATAAAATGTGTATAAAAGATTGAATGCATGATTTCTCAAACATGCACATACTTCTAGAATGTTCACACACACACACACACACACACACATGCATAATATATGTATACATTTGTGTGTGTATGTGTGTGTGTGTGTGTGTTTATTCTTTTTATTACACTGATTGGAATATTGTAATGTGAATGAAATTTGGAAGAATATTAGATTAAGAAACAATTGTAAAATAAATGCATATATATACAAGGACATGTAGCAATAGATCACAAAAAATTATGTTGAGTTATCCCTTGACAAGAAATGAATGGATAGAAGATAGCCAAAATTTTAATTTGAGATTCCATTAAGTTTACAATTACATAAATGAATTGAGCTATGAATAAGGCCAAAGAAAAATGGATAATGAATACATGACAATATGTGCATACATTACTATGTGAATAAGGTGAGATAGGGTGTGGCATTTGGAAAGAGAAACAACTTTAAATAAAATTAAACCTTTTGTCAATCTTTGAAGGTATTAATGAACTCTCTTCAAAACTAAACTAATAGAAAATAAAACTACTACACACAAATCTTACCATTGCATGTTTCCCCAGGTGATTATGCATCTAAAAGTATGTAGTACTCATAAATATACACATATAGTTAATATTATAATATTAAAAAATCATAGTATGTTGGTTTAGATGAAGTAATGGACCATGTAATATATACAATCATATATATTTTTCCTTTGTAACAAAACAACATACACAAGAAAATACTATAATAGGTATATATACCGCAAAAGTAAATAATAATTGAGAATGGAAATCCACTTAAATGGGGGAACCTCCAATTATATCTAACAAGAACATAGTTAACAATGTGAAGATAATAAAATTACATCGATCTCCTATATACACCTAACTATGTCAAGACTACCACCCAAGCCAACTTAGATACATAAACATAACGCCTAGGATAACATAACAACATAAGTGAGACTATAATAGTGAAATTATATAGCTTAACTAATATCTAAGATAGGCACAAGATGGCTAAACATAAGCCTAGATTCATAATATAGGATTAAGAATATAGCATGTTCCCCCTCTTCAAAGAATATTTGTTATTAGCACTAACCAACTATGGATTCTTTTGCATAAAATCCTCACTATCCCACATAACATCTTCAATTGGAGAGTTCTTTCATTTTATCAAATACGACATGATTTCCTTGGACCACAACCTTTTGGTGTGTGATTAAAGAACTTCATTAAGATCCAAAACTATTTTCTCCTTCTCATCAAGATTTATTAACTCAATTTATGCTACATTGTTTCTAATAACCTTCTTCAAGCATGAAATGTGAGAAAATCGGATGTATATATGGAAAACTCCAATGTATATACTACATTAGAAATCTTTTACATAACCTTATAAGAACCTTAGTAATCGAGTGAAAGCTTGTTGTGTTTTTGCAATTATTTTAGATATTTTTTTTTATATAGATACAATTGCACAAATATTTAGTCTCACACTTCAAAAGTCCTCTCACTACATCATTGATCAACCTATTATTTCATTCTACACTATGTTATTACTAGCTTCTCTCGAAGACTAGAAAATACCTCTTGCTAATGTTGAATGTTCTTGAATTGTTTGAACCTTTGGTTGTACCTATAATGAAGAGGTGACTGATGGTGAATATTACACATATAGTACAAGAAATGGAAACATCTGGGAAGAAGTATGGAAAAAGTGTTATACTGCTAGTTTACAAGTGGTAATCATTATGTGCCCATATCTCTTATTTATTCAAAGAAAAACATTAAAGGTACTATTTTAAGCATTTGTTGATCACCTTAGTCTATCCATCAAATAAGAGATGATATGATGAGTACAAAAAACTTGAGTTATCAAACATGAAAATAAGTCAGTCCAAAAATTACTTGTAAATATAGAATTCTGATCATTCTCTATAATATATTGTCTCATTGGGAAAACCAATGATGAAATCCATAGATACATCCTCCCACCTCTAAATTGTTAGATAAATAAGCTACATATGACTTGGAGTCTTATTTTTCTCCCCTTTAATTTTTTCACATGCCATGCATTTTGTTAAAAAATTGAGCATCCCTTTGAATCCTCTTAAACTAAATCTTTCTTGATTTTATGACGAGCTTTCAAGTACCTAGAGTATCCACCTACTAGAGATACATTTAATTCTATCAACTCCTCAAAAGTAAGGGTTGAATTCCTACATAGCTACAAAATTTCCTTGCATTATAAAGTTTTTCCTTTCTATGCAAATTAAAATAGAACACGTGAATCCTGTTGGAGTTTCTCTTGATAAGATTTAGAGTATCTATTTCTTTCCTTGTTGCCCCATTTACCCAATCTACTTGTATTATGGAAATGGTGCATAATAGTGAATATTTAGGTTCATCCCTCCTTGATATATCTTTAGCCACAAAATTCTCATTGTCTTTATTATGTATGATCTCAAATTCAAATCCTAGCATGCAATATAGATCCATTTTGTTGATCATCAGATGAAAACCTCTATTCAAAGAAATATTTGAGATTATCATGATCTTTCTTTAGCTTCAAGTATTTTTCCATTGTTTTACTACACAAAATATAGGACTAGATCAGTGTACCCTGGGGACGCGTCCCCCACCCAAAATCCCCAATGTTCCTGGAATAGGGACTCATTGGAGATGTGCAGATGATGTTTTGGCATCCCAATGACACCACCCAAATCACTGTCATCTGCCAGAAACACGGGGATGTCTTGGCATCCACGAAGGGGACATGGGGATGCAATAGTATCCCTCGACCCCTCAAGAGATGCCCAGGAGCCCCCTATCACGACAAATAGACAAAGTGCATTTTAAAAAAATAATTTTATTTTAATTTTTATGGGTTCTATTATTTCCTTGGGGGTATGTGGGGCCCATCTCTTAGAATTTGTACTTTTTTTGGTACCATACTACTCAATGTAATCATCTTTATGATTAGATACTCATACTTTTGATACTTGTTATATAATAGAACTCTTCCATTTTTTGATTCGACTATTTAAAATTTTATTGTTCAATGTTAAATGTTCCATGTTCAATGTTCAATGTTCAATGCAATGTTTAAGTATTTAATAATTCTAAACTACTATTTTATAGTTATTGTTTTATTGTTTACATCTTTACATCTTATATTGTTATACATATTTTCATAACTGGCATTTTAAGTACCACGTGTATAGTATATAATATATAGTATATAGTATATACACCATGTCTCCTGCCACCATCCCCCTGGCTTCCTGCAATAGAGGCCCCTCTGTCCTCCCTACTTGGAAACTTGTCCCCCCATTCTGACATCCCCCTGTCCCTGAGGGCGGTGTAACTATGGACTAGATTTATGCACATTGATTCCTTTAGTTATTCAAATACCTTTGCAGTTGCCACATTCCATTGGAAGGAACCTTTATTCAACAAATTTGTGAGAGGTTATGCGATGATATTATAATTATTTGCAAATTAGTGATAATAACTTGTAATCCATAAGAAACCTAATACATTGTCAAGTCCTACAAATTTTGCAATCAATTATGAATTTAAATTTATGATGGTCCACCTTAACCCCATCATGTGACACATTATGACCAATTTACTCCAATTCTTTGACTCTAAACACACACTTGGATAGGTCAACATACAATTGATGCTACTAAAAATCATCCAAAACTTGATTTACATGCTACAAGTGTTTCTCCAATTTTACTATATGTTAAGATATCATAAAAGATACTAAACTATTTTTATAGAAATGGCCTGAAGGTGGAGTACACCAAACTTTGAAATATTGATGGTTCATTTGTGAGATCAAAGGGTGTTAGAAAAAGTTCCTATCATCCCTCATGTGGGTTTTTAAAGTTATCTTATACATGAATACTCGTCTCTAATTCTAATTTGATGATAACCAACAAAAAAATCAAATTTTATAAAACAGTTTGCACTATTAAGCCCATAGAAAAAACCATCAATCATTGGAATTAGGAAACATTTTTATGGTGTACTTGTTGATTTTTCTATAATTAGCAAGTGTTCATTATTGCATACCATTACTAGAGCAAAGAAGTAAGCACTCCAACTATGCCTAATAATATTAGCCTAGATAATTGGTATTTAGCTCCTTGGTACTAATTGAATGACATGGTCATGATATCTTTTATAGGAGGCAATCCTTTTAGCATCTCCATATTAACTACTAATTTATTATCTATAATTTCTTGTAGATTTAACATAGAAGCCTTTGAGCATTATGTTTATAATTAAACAAAATTGGGCCACAAATGCACTTTCCCCATTTATAATTATATTTTGTATTTGGTGAGAGAATATCATTTTCAGAGAATTCGCATCCAACCCTCTTAGATCCTGGAATTCTCTCTCTCTCTCTCTCTCTCTCTCTCTCTCTCTCTCTCTCTCTCTCTCTCACACACACACACACACACACACACACACAATTTATTACTATAAAATATTGCTAACATTCACATATTAGGCTTCAAAAGCAACTATAGGTACCTATAGACTCATATTTAGCACAAAATATTTGTTCAGTCCATGACTCATTACCTCTTTCTAATACAAGTGTATTTTTCATTATAAGATACCATAGATAAGTTGATTGAAATTTACATGGTAGAGTAAACAACCAAGGGCATCTGCAGTAAGGAGATACAAAAGGGGAGCAAGAGGAAAATCTTGGTGGATAAATATCTGAAAAGGGTATCTAGTAGAAAGGGAAGCATTTACACCTAATCTAGCATTATAATCAATAGAAATCATTTTGATGTGATGATGGACTTTAGGACCAAATCTCAAGCATTGCATCATGTTAAGGATGAAAGGCCATCAAATGCAATCATAGGATTTATCAAAGTCCAACTCAACAATAAAAGAATCTCAAGTAGTTTTTTGTCCTTATTCAATATTTTCCAAAGCCAACACAAGATTTTCAAGGATAAATATTCTACCTAAGAATCTTGTTTTCTTTGGTTAAACTATCATTTGGACAATGATTTTAATTCTTTGGGCAAGATATTTGACTATATTTTTCTAGGAGGTATTAAGCAAGGTAATAGTCTTGAACTAGCCACTAAGTCATCATCTGTTCCTTTAGGAATGAGTCTAATAAGGCCTTAGTTAATGAATGGTCCTAAAGTACAAGTTTTAACTCCCTCAAGATACACATAGTAAAATTCATCATGAATGTAAGGCCACAAAGCATGAGATAATTCAACAGGAAGTCTGCCCATTGCAAGGCTCATGTCAATGACCATGTTATAAAGGGCTTCATAAATTTATTCCATGGAAAGAGACCTATCAAGAAATTTAATATATTCTTTAGCAATTTTGTAAGGAACATGGTCTGCCACACTTTCTTCAACAATGGAAATCAAGAGATCATTTATTATTTTATTAGTAAAAATTTATTTATGGTAATTCAAAAAGGTTTGCATGATGTATGATTGGATGGTTTGTGGAATTCTATCAATATATTTGATGACAAAAACTTATTATTTTTTATGTTTATATTTTGAATATTAGAAAATAAATTTGGACCCTCGGTTTCCATCCTTGATCTCTTGGAGAAGAGCATAAATTTGTGCACCTTTACATTTATAAATTGTTAATTTTATAAGAATCTGCTCAGTATGGGAAACAACATGTCGAAGAGAAAGGTTGTGAGTGTTGGCTAAAAGAAGAGAATGACCATGTACAAGTTGACCATTGAAATACTTTTCAAGTTTCCTTTGTGTAGAAACAACTCTCTAATGATTATCATGTAGGAAAGAGGTGTAGCATGAGGTTGTTCTCCCCTACTAACTAATCCATATATTTTATTGGGGTCTTGGTTTAGCATCCCGAGTAGCTAAAAGACCAAAAATACAATCGTGTTGTTAGAGATAAGTCACATTAAGTTTGAAAGTCGAAAGATCATTGGAAAATGATGGTGAATTTGAGTGAAGTGGTTGAAAAGGGTGGCAACAAGATCAAGATGGATTAAGAGTATTGAAAAAGAAGGTACAACACAACAATTTGGAGAAATATAGAATCTATCAAGGTGAAACATCTTCCTCAAAAAGCCTTCCCTATAATTAGACAAAGTATACCAATAAGGCATGAAAAGATCTTTTTCATCTAGTAGTAAATCATGCACATCTAAAGCATTATAAGCGAGACTCCAAGCATCAAATTCCGATCAAGATAATAAAACAAGTTTATCTCAACTATGGTTAATGGAGTGTTCCACCAAATTGAAGTCACCCCCTAGAACCCAATATAAATTGAATCATAGAGAGAATGAAATCCATAGAGGGTACCATGAAGGATGATACTAGCCCAAATCCAATTATTATTTGGGTCACTTCCAAATGAAACCACAAATTTTTCTAACCAAGGGACAAGGCCAAGCACATCTCAACTATGGTCAATGGAGTGTCCCACCATGTTGAAGTTACCCCCTAGCACCCAATATACATTAGGGAGGTAGACACACATATATTCCCATAAAAAAAGTCCTTTCTAAGCATGTGTTTGGATCATAGATAGAATGAAATCCATAGAGGGTACCATGAAGGATGATACTAGCCCAAATCAAACAATTATTTGGGTCACTTTCAAATGCAACCACATATTTTTCTTACCAAGGGGCAAGGCCAAGAACATCTCAAATATGGTTAATGGAGTGTTCCAACATGTTGAGTTCACCCCTTAGGACCCAATATACATTAGGGAGGTATAAACACATTCATTCCCACAAAAATTCCTTTCTAAGCATGTGTTTGGATCATAGATAGAATGAAATCCATAGAGGGTACCATGAACAATGATACTAACCCAAGACCAACAATTATTTGGGTCACTTCTAGTTGTAACTACATGTTTTTATAACCAAGGGGTAAGGCCAAAAACATCTCCACAAAAAATGTTTGAGTGATTGGTATCAGAGAAGAGAGATTCATGCCAAATAGATACGAGAGTTCCTTTTAGATGCACACTACAAGATTTGACTTCTTGTAGCATGATAATTCAAAGTGATTGATATAAATAAATTATCTAACTTTATATTTTTGAGAGAGAGTTGTTAACCCTTGTACATTCCAAGATTGAATGTTGTAATTTATTGGGAATAATTAGGGAGAATTTCCTCATCCACCAAGAGTGTGTTAAACTAATTTTTAGATTGGGAAGCTTGCAAGCCCAATGAATGTCATGGATTATACCTCTCACAAGAGGGATGACAAGGTCAAGACCATGAATAAGAGGGAATAGTTTCTTGTGAGGCATGACTTTAATTAGAATAGATACGTAGGGTGAAGCGAATATATCTTTTTACCTCTTAAAATATCTAGAGTTATGTCCAATGGAAACATCTCTAAATGAAATGGAGTTCTAGGTTGATGGGGATTGAAGAGAAGATCAAGGGGTAGTAATATGATGGGGGTGGACGAGGGTGGCCGAGTGGAGGTGGTAGGAATTGGGGAAGATGAATTAGTGGCACTATGGGTTTTTTTAAGGACAATCGAGGGAGAAATATTAGTAGGAAGAGGCTCACTAGAGAGTGGAGGTACCAAATATGGTTTATGAATTGAGAAGCCTCAAAATAGGTGACCCTCTTGGTGGTAATAGAAGAAAAAATTTGGTTTGTTCAAGTAGGAGATTCATTGGTTAGTTTCAAATCCTAGACCTACAATTCTAATAGTATTTGGGAGCAGTTGAGTGAGGTCCATTTCCATGCAAGCATGGGATGAACACATAGACTAGACCATTTATCTATGTTATTTTTACATCATAATGCCTTGCCTAGTTGAGAAGTTCTTTCTTTCACAAAATGACAAATTACAAGATTTAGAAATGGGAATCAACCCACATTGGATATTTGGACTTAAAATTTTTCTCAAGATGAAAATCAATATCCCAAGCCTAGACATAACAAGTGTGTCCACAAATTATCCATGAATCATTTTGCAAGACTATATGGGTATTTTCTAGATCTAAGAAAGTGTAAGTCACATAATCCTTACCTAGTCCCCTAAAAGATTCTATAATCCAACCCATTCATTCCTAGGTGTTAAGGGTCCATTTTAAAAAAAAATGTTTTGTTGGTTCTCTTCTAAGAAAGAAAAGATATATAGTTTTAGCTTTATATTTAGAACTAGCATCCACAATATCTTTTAGTAATTCAAAGATAATGATTTTATGAGCTACACTACCACTGGGAAGAATGGAAGAAGTAGTAATATGGACATTTTTATCAATCTTTTTTTAGGTTGTGGTGATTCCCTAGAAAGGTCGTTCTATTGGGTCAACCTATCTAGCTTATTTAGTTGTGTCTAGAACGTTTGCATCATCCAAAATGGGGAGTTTGTCGTCATGATTAGATCCTTTAGAATTGTCACTTTAGAGGGCTCCATGCTCCCTCATCTTTTTCTTCATGGATGACATCTTGGGATTAAGTGGAAAATGGGATTCAACATCTAAGGGATGGACATCCAATTGGGCCTGCAGACATGCCATTTTAGCAAGGCTCAGTCTAGAATATTCCATTTTGTGCAAAAATTCATGCTAGTGTTCCTTTTTGATCGCTAATAATGCTATGGTTTACTATCACTTTGTTGCTCAGTCATGCCTTGTTGATGTGGTTCCAATAAAGAATGGAGGAGGAAGTATGTATTTGAGTAGTGATAGGTTGAGTGTACATTGATAGACATTGGATCGTGGAGGAAGATCTTATTGTTTGAGGTTGGTAAATAGATTGTGAATGAGTGGTAAAGGTGTGGTGGATATGGGAGGTAGGGGAAGTGATGAATAAAGTAATAGGAGAAGTACTAAAGGAAAAATGTTGATGAAATGGTGCAAACATTATAGAAGTAGAAAAAGGGTTAATGAGAAAGGTGAAGGATTGTAGGTAGGACAGAAGGATGATGAATACATATTAGAATGTGAAGAGAAGGTAGCATTATGAGGAACAAAAGATTTAATAAAATTTTGACTAATACCTTTAAGCATATCCAATCAATACATGAATTTGTCAAAAGTAATTTAAAAAGCTCATCAACAATTATATAAGATTTAGCATCGTTATCTAGTTACTTGAGAAATTAAAATTTGAAATCTATTTTATTTTTTCTTTAAATATACATCCTGACAAATATCTCTTAATTAATAAAACATATAGAATTTGATAAATTTTTTAATCACAATGACTATATTTAAAATTTCCACAACTATAAGAAAATTAAGTCAAAAATTAAACAATATAAATAATAATAAGCCTCACAATTTTTATTTTTTTACTTGTCAGAAACAAAATTTGAACTTGAGAAATAGTGAACAAACTTAAAAAAAATATCACACATGAAAATAAAAATTGAGATAAAGTGACACCATTGAACAAAGCAAATACAAATTTTAGTGACCAAAATGTATTAAAAAAATAATGCTTTCTTGTAGTGAACAAAGCAAATACATATTCTAATATCTCTTACTTCATAGAGGGAGAAACAAGGCATATTATGCAAAACTACAAGTCAACAACAGCCATGAAAGTCAAGGATTAATTCTAGACAAAAATAAATTAATAAAAAGGAAAGTCACGGATTGCTTTAAATAATTATTCCTTTAAAATAATTATATAATGAAATGGAAACTACTTTGTAAAGCTAATAATTATTCCTATTCTATGGAATAGGAATCCACCAACTCTAGAACGGTATGACAAAAGATTGAGTTTTTTTTTAATTTAATATATATTAGAAAATAATTTAAAAGTGTACCCAGTCTTTGTAGTTTGTCTAAGGATAAAATGTTAATATATTTATATTCTTATGATGTAATCTATTTTAACTTTCAATGTTAGTCGTTGTTGAAGTATTGATGTTTATATTACATTTATAAATAAAATATATTCTTTATATTGTTATTTTGAGTGTGTAGAGGTTTCTTATATTTTTGTATATAATTAATGTGGTTTATTTAAGAATAAAAAATATTTTTTTGAAATTTTTTTTTCTATTGTTATAATCAATATGTCAAGGGGTGTGGACGCAAGAAATAATTTAAGTTTATAGTCAAGTGTCAGTGAGTAGGTTTGTCACTAGAGTACTTCGCTAAAGATAGTTTGAATCACCTACTCTGCAACAAAATATGTTCATTACAATTAGATGGACAGTTATTGATAATTTCAACTCTCCTCTTTGATTGAGGCGTAATGCCCTCATATGATACATGTTTTTTTAGGGGCTTGTGCATTTAACCAAAAATTATAAAGGATTGGAAACAAGAAAAGATAATGCTAAAGGGGAAAATTTAAATAGGTTTGCACAAGACACTATTGTAAGCTCTACTCAAAACATAATTGCTAGACTTTAGCAAATATGAATTACTAGAACTAGATGAAATAGATGATCATAAACAAGTGAATAATGATTATCTTGTGAAAACCTAAAATACTGCAAAGAAAGATAAACAATCTAGATTCTAGATTATAGTACAAAAATTTAAATGAACATCACAAGTCTATACACAAACAACTATGTAATAACAATTAAATAAAGTTCACTAGATGGAATAACTCTAAATAAAAATATTCATGTTCAAGAACTATAATTGATTGAAATATTACTTTTAATATGGAAGAGGTTCCAACGACCTAAAGAATCACTAAAATATCCAAAATAATGTGAAAAGGGCATGTCAACAAAAAAGAAAGAATGTGATTAAAGGATTTAAAGTTTCTCAAGACCTTTGGAACCTCTAATATGTTCCTAATGCCTCTCCAAGCCTCGATAGCTAAGAAAAAGAAGATACGGGGTACTCATGGGTGGAGAAAAAATTAATGGTTTAGGATCTAGATAGTTCTTGGAATGTTGTCAAACCTTGACCAAGAATCATGAACTAAGGTTTTGGTTCCTAGTTCCTATGCAAGCCATGATACATGAAGAAGATGGGTAAAGAGTCAAGAAATCCATGGGCACCAAATAGATGTCAAAGATTTCATTAGCTTTTAAAAGCAGTTGAACCTCTGATGGTTCCTAGTTCTAGATGAGCCCTAGATAGGAGAGGTTCAACAAGAGAGGCATTTTTAGAGAAAGCCAAAGAAAGAACGACACAAAATAAGAAAAAATAAAGTATGTAGTCTTAATGGTTCTAATAGTTCTCAAAAGCACTTGAACCTCTAATCGGTTCTTGGTTCTAGTGAACCTTCAATCCTAAAAAACTAAAGTAAAGGGTCCTTCTAGCAAAAATACAAAAAGAAAAGTAGGAGATCAAAAAGAAGATAAAGAAATGGTGGTTTTGTTGGTTCTTAGAACCTCTGACTAGTTCTTAGGAACACTTCTTTCTTCATTGACTTCCTTTGCAACATAATCAACTCTTGCAATTTCCTAGATCTCATGTTGTAAGAATCCCATGAAGGTATTTAATGCATTTTGGTTCAATTTTCAAGGGGAAAATGGTACTCATGCTCCATTTATTGTTGCAAACAATTTTTTTTTGTCAAGGGTCCATTCGTGGGAAATAATTTTTAATAGATTTTGTGAAGTTTTCTACACTTATCCCTAGAATCATCAATGAAAAAGTATGGCAATGATATTTTGAATGTATTCCTCAAACTTAGATCAATATTATTTGTGCATACATGTAGGATTCTATCAGAGCCATGAATATGATTTATGAATTATGATATCATTCATAAAGTTACTTTCATTGATATGTGTGTGTGTGTGTGTGTGTGTGTGGGGGGGGGGGGGGGGGGGGGGGCACGCTTCATAAATAGGTAAAATAAGTAAAATTGCATGTAAAGAAAAGGGTGGATATCAAATAAATATTGATAATCCATCAGATAATCGACAAGTGGTAGAATTTTTACCCCTGAGACCAGAATATATATATATATATACCATTCATATCAATAAAAAATTACCAGTCCCATCTCTTTTTAGTTTATGCAAGTTTTATATAAAATATTCTTACATTAGTGTATAAATGACTTTTTCCATTTCTTATATTGTTAATTGTGAAGGGAAATTGGACATGTCCCAAAAAATAAATCTGAGAATAGTATGTGCATACAATAGCTATTTTTTCTTCACAAATAGATGACAATATGTTGATACAAAATAATACTGCTATGTCATAAGTAGAACCAAACACAGTTTATTTCCCATGATTAAAGCCTTAGAGGAAATTGCTTGCAATTTTAGATCTTGCCAGATCAAACAATTTTAGTAGCTTACATATATTAAGATTAAATAATACATCATCATTAAATAGATTGAACAAGATAGAAAATAGAAGAACACATAATTTATGTGGGGAAAACCATTTCAGGTAGAAAACCCCACACTCCAAAACTAGAGAGTTGATGTATTATTCAACAACATAATATAGTTACAATACAATCTTTAGGCTCTAAGCCTTTACATGGAGATTTACATCCTAGTCCATCCTAGAGAAAATCTTGTAGCATACCCCATATTAAATGAACTTGTCTCTCATATAGCTCCTCTAGCAACAGTTTTATTTATAAAGCTTACAATGCAAAATATAACATCTTCTCAAACGCGTCCACATTCAATGTATCTTCAACATGTAATTAGAAACTCCTTGTTGCATAAATCTTTCATAAATAGAGCTTCTATCTTTACTCCAAGCCTATTCGGGTGGAAGATTTGGTCCTACTAAGAATCGTTCTAAAAGCATTTGCAATAATAAAATAAAAATCCTACCAGATGTCACTTGGACAAACATTTGAGAAGCTCCCAAGCATTTATCTTCTTCAAATCTCCCTTCTTGTGACAAGTGTCAAAAATTTCCCTCTCCTTAATGGTGATTGCACCCAACTTCTCATTAGGTCTTGCAGTTAAGCTATGCACTTTGGAAACTTATAATATAACATTAATTCATTAAAATCAGCAACATAGGACCATTAGAAATAATTAAATTAAATCCACTTGGGACTAATAAGGTTGAGACACCTTAATCACAACAATCTCCCACGTGACAAAAACCTTATAATAATCACTAGAAACATCAAGATTTACGTTGCTAAGAGCCACCCAATAAAAACCACATCATCATTGTCATCCATGAAACCACATGGATCCCAAATCATGTTATCATGCTCAATCAAGACACCTAGAACAAAATCCAATATGCTCACCATCTCAAGTAACAATCCCTATCATCCTCCAGCATGCCATCTATGGAAGAAAGGGAATAAGCCAAGGTGAATATGCACCAGTCCAAAGAATACAAGCATAATATCTTAGTGACATCAAAGGATACATGATATGACCAAAAATCCATTGCACTCATGAGATATACTAAATAATCATCAACATCAACTTTAAAACCTGTAACTAGAACACAACTATGAAATAATCTTCTAGAAAAGAAGATAAAAAACCAACCTAAAAAATAATCAAAGCTAACTTCTCCCATCCAATTAGTAAACCCATGTGACTAAAAATAACACCCACAATAAATTATAATCCATCCAATCACCCATACCTTCAACATATACAACATCAACAAATGTATACCATCAACATAACCAACCCATAAACTACAACCTCAAAATCCATGTGCAAACAAGTCAAATTAAGACCAAGCACATACATGAACTCCCACTACACGGGTAATGTTAGTCTAAAAGATCAAAGACATATCAATTTTATTAGTGATAACATATATTAGGTGTAACCATGTAGTACAAAGGACCGTCCACAAAGATATGTAAATCTTACAATAAAATTGCTATAAGAAACATCTCTAAATGCCACCTATGCCAAGTACGAACTCCTTCACAACCCAAAGATAAAAACCAAAACAACCAAAACTATTCAAAATTAAGAGATAAACCATATCATAATAACAAGTGTCTACATGGATTTAATCCTCTAAAAGAATATCAAATTGTACTCAATTTCCTATTTTAGGAAATCAACCCACTAGACCCACTACCATATCCTATGATCACCATAAAGGAACACATAATTAATGACATAACCATGCTATACATCTCTCACAATAAGTCCTCCAAAACCATTTAATTGTAGCTCAAATCCCATGAATATGAAATAAAATCATAAAGAACTTAAGAGAAATAATGGGCAATACCTCTCGACTAATAAATTATCAAGTAGACCAAGAGTTAGGAATGATAATTCTCCTCCAAGATATGCAAGTCTCCAATACATACACTCTCTCTCTACCTATCTCTCTCCCTTTCTCTTTCTCCTCTATTGTTCCCAAGTTATATCTATCTCTATATATCTTTCTCTTTCTATCCATATATAGGTAAGTGCAGTAAGATAGGGGGACCAAAAGGGAGTCTTAGGATGCAATTTTTTCCTGAAATTAGTAAAGTTTGATCTTTGATGAGAAATTGAAGATATTTAAAATCAAAATGTGAAGATGCAACAAAAATAAGATTTGTATTGCTTTAAATATACTTTCTAAACTACTAGTTTTTCTTTTCTACATAGTGGAGAATAAGGGTTTCAAAAAGTAGGACTACACCAAGTGGTTATATTTTTATAAATGAAAATAACATAGTGTCTGGTGTGGCCCCCTAAGATATTTTATTTTTAGTATTATTTCAAAAATCACTTTTGTGGGGAATTAGCTAATGACATGTGATTTATGTTGGATTTTTTTTCTATTTTTTAATGAACTTATGATTATTTACTAATTTTCAAAGTAGACACATGATGTAGGAGAATCATGGGTTGCCTTGCTATCCTACTCATCTTTGTTCATTTTGCCAGTAAGTGCCAAGTTCTAATCATTTTCAAGTTTTACGGTATTGGCTGAGTGTTCCTGTACGTGTCGAGCTATCCAGTGTTGGATGAGTTCTTGTATGTGCCGAGCTGTCTAGTGTTGGTCGAGCATTCCTTCCTATGCCGAGTGAACTTGATGTTTTTTGATACTCGATTCTTCTTTGACCGAGTCTTTCTGTGATTGGTTCTTAGTTGGATTTGAATTATGTATTTAATTTAGGTTGTCAATTTAATGTTTGGATCTTATCTTGGGATGTGTGCAGACCTTTTTGAGGTTGGCCTTCTATTATGTAATGATCTAGAATCTTTGTAAGCCATTTTGGCAAGTATAAATAGGGGTGTTTAGGTGTAGAAGGGGTGAGAGATAGATAATAAGGAAGATAGAAAATAAGTGATAGAGTCTAAGTCTGGAATTTCATAAATCTTCTTGGTCATAACTCGGAAGGCCTCACTGTTGGGCATGTATGTGGATAATTGGATGAATTAATAAAGTGTTCTTTGTTTCTTCTCTCCTTGGTGTTGTTCTCTGTGTTGTTTTCTTCCATTGAGTTTACTCTGCAAGGTGGTTGGATAGTTAGGTGTACCCTTGGCCCTAGCTATTCAGGTCCCTCCTTGCATAAGGTGGTATTAGAGTATCAAGTTTTTCCTTGAGGAGATTGGATCATGTATAACCCCAAGTTGGATTTGGTTGTAGGGTGGAAGATCTGCGGATTTGACCTATAACTTGTAGAGGGTTATGATCTTGTAGGAAGCTATTTGTCAAGATGGTTCGAGGTAGAGGAAATGATGATAATGCCATAATGGACATTTTAAGACAAATTACAACTAGATTAGATGTTGTGGAGACAACCCAGAGGAGAGGAGTACATCTTGATGATGAGGTAGTGGCACCAGACCCTAATCCAAGGCCTGAGGAAGATCAAGATGAGGAAATATTGTTGAGAGTATTGACTAGAACACATTCAAAGCCTGTTATTAAAGTTATTCCTTATGATGAAAAGTTGGATACTAATGTTTTTTTGGATTGGGTCTTTGATATGGAAAAGTTATTTGAGTTTGAAAGCACTCCTGATAATAGGAAGGTGAAAATTGCAGTCACTAGGTTGAAAGGTCATGCCTCATAGTGGTGGGAGCATTTGCAAACTGATAGACAAAGAAGAGGAAAGGAAGAGATTAGAACCTGGTTGAAAATGGTGAACAAGGTAAAGAAGAAGTTCCTTCCTATTGATTACCAAGTTATCTTATTGAGGAAGATGCAAAACCTTAGAAAAAAGGACATGACTGTGAAGGAATACACTGAGGAATTTTATAAACTGGACATCAGATTTGGACATGTGGTGTGGATGATGAGGTTGAGAAAGTTGCAAGGTACCTGAATGGGTTGAGATTTGGAATTAAAGATGAAATATTTTTTGTGAAATTAGATAGTGTCGAAGAAGCATATCAATATGCCTTGAAATATGAGGAGATCTTGACAAAGAAGCATGCACTAGTACATTTGACCTTATTTTTCTATCAAAATTTTTGACCATCAATTAAAAAGGTTTAGGTTGGTTAGATTATAGAAGGAAAACTTTCTTTTTTTATAATCCATGCCCATGTTGGTCAAAATTTTGACCAATACCATGTAGGTTGAAATTTTGACCAATAACATGTAGGTCAAAATTTCAACCAACATGGGCATAACTTTTAAAAAAAAGATTTTATATTTCATTTCATTATGAGATCAAGCTTGGAGTGCATGAAGGAGGAGCACTTGCGAGGGTTTTAACTATTATTTGGTGTAAAAGGAGGACCGCCTGTGAGGGTTGCCACTATTATTTTGTGTAAAAGGAGGACTGCCTACGAGGGTTGCCACTATTATTTGGTGTAAAAGGAGGACCACCTACGAGGGTTGCCACTATTATTTTGGTGTAAAAGGAGGACCACCTGTGAGGGTTGCCACTATTATTTGGTGTAAAAGGAAGACCACCTATAAGGATTTCCTTACTCTGCATTTTTCTAGCATTGTTTTATGCTTCTATGCTATTGGTACTTGTTGGTTACCTACTTAGGGCCCATGAGAAATGTGCCCGGGCATCATGTATTGTGTATTTGCTGGCACATTTTTGATCACCGTATAAGTGTTTGAGATTTTGATCTCTATTTATATACATTGCTGCTATTACATTCATGAGGTACTTATTGATAAGCCCGTGGCTATGTTCTTCACATTACATGAAGCTAGGGCATCATTATTTTGTGTTTATCCTAAATTTTCTACTCATGAACAACCTGTGAGTGATTTATTATTCATCGAAGGTGTCATTGTTACTGGTTGTTAGGGATCTAAATGGATTGTTATGGTATTATGATGCATTTACATTGAAGTCTTGGATAGTTTCTATTAAAGTTTGGAAGTGTTTAATCCCTCAAAATGTGACTGTCCTTGTACAGTTAGGGTATGTAACAATCTATCAAAATAACCCTACCCCATATAAAAAAAAACCAAAAAAGGTCAATACAATGACAAGTTTGAAGCCAAAAACCATCCCTGCAATAGGCCCACAAATGCAAAGAAATCATTTCATCATAATTCTTCCAAAACATAGCTTAAAATAGGCATCTTGACAATCTGGCCACACTCAAGAGGATTCCCAAACCACCGAAATCTTCTAAATTGTGGTAAAGTTTTGTGTTATACCCATGTGGATCAATGGCAAGGTTTTAGTCTCTACAACCCATGTGGATAGTTCTTGTTTATATCCCTATTTCATATTGGTCTTCATACATATTGTTGATTTTTCATTAAAATCTTAAACCTCATTTTGAGTTCTCTTAGTTGTGATTATATGCCAAACCCTAATTTTAGTAAGGTTGTTTTTGGAGTATGGTTAAGATACATTGTGTTAGTCTTTGAACTAATTGTAATGCAACCCTATGTCGATTCATTGTTTTGTTTGTAAACCAGTGTTGTGTTTATGGAGGGTTTACTTAACAAGTTAACACATTGTGTAAGGGATGAAATCATGACAGTTTCAAGATTATTATTTGAAAACAGTAAATGTTCTTGAAGACTATTTGCTAGAGACACTATTCAGACTTATTGGAGATAACAAAAGACATTGTTATGGTTATCTTAGAACATAAAATGGTTATTATTTTGTTAATGCATTCTTTTTTTAAAACTGCTTTGTGACAGTTAGACATGATATTCAATTTTTGAAAAGGATTTGTTTTCAGATCAAAGGTGAAAGACTATATAAATATATTATTCTTTTGCTCTCCATTGTAGAGAGTTGTACTGAAAAGAAATATCTTTCAAAAGATGAAAAATGAATGTATTGTTTTATAATTTATTCTACTGCAATATTCAGTGCTCAGTTATATACTACAATTTTGAAATACTTCATAGTATTATATATATATATATATATATATATATATATATATATATATATATATATATATATATATATATATATATATATATATATATATATATATATATATATATATATATATATATATATATATATATATATATATATATATATATATATATATATATATATATATACTATTATGATGTATTTGATGCAAACTTTCTCTCTGAGTCTTAGATGACGCAAGACCAAAGACTGTATTAAAATGAAATAGACATAATACTTTGTATTTGAGAAATGGAAAGTATAAAGTTGTAAAAGGCCAATGAGGCATTGATAAATTTAGTGAGGCAATAAAAATTCAGTGAGGCATATAAGAAATATTGTCAGTGAGATAGCACTGTCAGTGAGACAAACAATCAGCCAATGAGGCATTGTACAAAGGATATTACAAGATAAGCTAGTGAGGCAAACTAACAAGTGGTTTTATTCCCCAGGAGGGTTTCCACTCAGGACACATCTTGAGTTATATTTCTTGTGTATGTTCTTGTTTATATTGCTACCTGCACTATTTGTTTTTTTTTGTATTGCTCAAATTCGTAAAAGATTTCAAAAGATTAAAAATACTCTATGATCACTGATTCACCTTCAAAAGATTAAAAATGCCTTTGAGGCATACTTTGTCCAAGAATTTAAATTAAGTCAAGGTGATTGTCTTAATGAGCCCTTTGGGAAGTTCAAAAAGACCCAAACCATGCCAGAATTGACTGGTGACCAGTCTTGTCACAGAGGATATTTTTTATTGCATTTTAAGATTTCACTTTATATGTCCCATTAGAAAAAAAAATATAAGAGATACTAATCCATCTATTCTATCCTCTGTTAGAAAATATCCCATGGTAATGAATGAAGAATCTGGGTTCCGTACAAAAACTCAAACTACTGAAACAAATATCTTGTTAATATTTTATTTAGAACATCTACCTCTTTCAAATCCATGAAAAAGGGTTTATGAGAACATCACCTCTATGTAGCTAAATCCTTTCATAGAGATGATGTTCACCTAAACCCTTTTTCATAGAGGCGATGTTCTCAAAACCAATTAACTCAAAACACAAACCCTCTTTCGAATAAAAGAAACCAAAATTTATGAGAACATCACCTCTATGTAGCTAAATCTCACTCTGAAAATGATCTTTTAGGAAACAATGAAAATCCTCTGTGGGTTCATACTTATTGTGACTTCCCATGGTGCACTATCATTGCTTGTACTCTGTATTTTTCCAATTCTTTTAAATTGTCACTGTCTTTGAAAATTAATGCCATATGTTGCTTACATTTGATTCAATTTCCATATTAATTACTCTCTTCAGTTGTATTAGGAACTTTTGCCTTAAGCATGTGCGATGCAAAATTGTGACATCTCTTTTATCCTCTAGTTTTTTTTGTTCATTTATAGTGCACTTTTGATGGCTTCTCTATATGTAATCATGATGCTCTATTTCTTGGTAGTTGTGACTCTTAATGATTAAACCATCTCTTGATCATGTTATTGCACTTGATTAATAAATGCTTTCAAATCCAATAACTATTTAACATTAGATATAGAAGTACAAAAAATAAGGCCCCAATATATGTACATCATTAGAGAGATTCATATTATTTGTATGGATGCGAAGCACTTCCAACCTACCTACTTCATCCAGAACCCCAATATCAATCTCCCTATCGAACCTTTCAAACCTTCTAAGTGTTGGATCAATACTATTTGGCCAGTTGGTTGCTCCCATAACAATAACATTTCTCAAATTTTTGAAAACTTCACCAGCTATCCAATAGTAACCACACATGTCATTGGGATGTCAAATCTTCATGATACATGAAATGCACACAGCCAGGTGGTCATGTTAAGAGTTGGTTGAAGCTAGTCGGCTCCCAAATTGCAACGTGAATAATGGAAAAGGGTGGCGTGTGTAATACCCCAAAAATGGGCTATAGGTTCATTAACCTCCTATATCGACAAATCAAATGAAATCGACATTAAAGTCCTAACCAAAGGCACATCTGAACATCATCGAATCCTAATTGATTATCTCAAATTCTGCATCGAGGAATATTCCTAGTAATATTCCTATTTATCTTAATTATCTTTAATTTAATAATTATTTGGCGATAAATCCTATTTATCCTAAAGTTTGATTAATTGAATATTCTCAATATTTAATTAATTAGATTTAATTCTGCCACTTAATTGTTTAATTGAAGTTAATTATATTTATTCCTAAATTGTATTATTTAATTTTGACAATAAATCCAAAATCCTATGAATAATTGATTAAATTCTTATTTAATTAATTAAAGCAATTTGTCAATTTTTAATAATATTGTTTTTGAATAAAAGTTTGAAAAATGATTGATTAACCCATAAATCAATTGTTTTGTTTTTCAAAATCAGTTAAGTTGGAAATAAATCACTTTATTATTAAATCAATTCATAAATAAAACATGCACAATCACAAAAGTAGACAACTACCAATTATCAATTAAATCAAAAACTCTATTTTGAGTTCAACTCTACTTTTGCATGTTTTTGTGAGTTAATTATTCTTTATTTTCAGATAACTCAAAAATCAAGTTGAGTTTATTTGAGTGATTTATGGCTTTTTTTCATGCACCTCCAAAGCCCTAGATTTCTATAAAATCAAGGCTCAACTCTTCACAAATCATCTCATAATTTTGCGAGCTTACTCTGCCAAAATTGCCTACGAATTGCACAAATATTTTGGAAAAAAGGAATTTGGAGAATCAAAGCTTATTGCGAATCAAGACTATTGTGAGATCAATTTGGTTTTTACATTCATTTAGATATTTTAGCATATCATTGTTAGATTAATTGTATTGCATATCAGTTTTTCATATAGATTAGATTCATATCAGATTTTTCATATTATTGCATCTAAAATCCAAAAAAATAGATTAATAGCATTCATTCCATATCTAGATTTTGCATTCAAATCCTTCATTTAGGTGTCATACCAAAAACCCAAATCCTTGAATCTGGAACCAGTCTCCATTTGGTATATCTTGTGAGTCACCTTTAGAGAGGGTTAACCATAGTGGACATTCCCTTAATTGGGTCAACCACGTTGATGGAACCTCAAGCGGTAATATCCATTTTTGTTGTGGTAGTGAAAACCGCTATATAAATGTCCTGTTGGAAGAAATCTCCATAGGTGTGGTCTCTTGTTGGGCTGTTAGATCTCCCTAGCAGATCCTGAAGATTAAGTTCTCGGACTGTGTCAAAACCCCGGTGCACCTGGATTGGAGTTCACCCTCTTGGATCATAAAAGTTGTAGAGTCAAACCATTACTAAAAACCCTAGCAAGGCCAAATTTTCATTTTCTAGGGTATATGTGCGTTATTGCAAAACATTTTTGTAACATACACAATTAGCACTTCTGAAGATTAGAACAAATAAGTCACTTGATTGTTCATGTGCAAGGTTGCTTTTGCCCTTGTTCATTATTTTTAGACATGCTTGAAATCACTTGCTTGATGTTTTGCGTGCTTTCTTATCTATCTGGTTACTGAAAATGAACAAATCTGTTACAATCCTCAAATCTGGACATTAAAATTTGCAAACAATCCGAATCTAAAAACTCAAAATTTGCAAAATCTGAAGTAAAATTCTTTTCTGGAGTCCACTATCATCTCAGTCAGTCAGAAAGTCATATAAGTTTATATCAAATGTCATTTCATTACTGCCCAACTATCGTATGGTAAAGAACCCAGTGTTGTATGAGTCTTTCTACCAGTCAAATTCAAAAAAGTCAAATCCTGCTAGCAACTGTCGTGTGAGTTTTACAACTATTGTACAAGCTTTTCAACTATCATTTCATAGCATACCCACTATTGTACAAGTTTGCAGAGTGTCGTTTGGGAAATTTTTGAAAGTTGTCAGAAAATTGTCAAAATTGCCAGATACTTAGCTTTTTCAGCCTATTTCCAGAATTTGTCGAACAAATCACTGTGTCAGGAACATAGCAGTAGCTATTGAGAATCCTATCATTTTCCAAAAGTGGCCTTTTGAATCTGATTCAGCCTTCCATTTAATCGATTTGAGTCCTTTTCATCTTGTGTCAAAACCTTGTCAGATTTATCAATCTTCTATCAAATCTTCAAAAATAGCCTAAGTGTTGTGAACTCATGTTCGCTATCTTTTGGGCAATCTACCCATACATCCAAGGCATAGTATCCTTCACCCACATGTAATTGAATCTTCAAACCAATCATAATCTTGACAAGGTTGCATCATCTGATTTTCTTGCATCAAATCATTCTTCAATTGTCTTCATCCTATTCTCTTCCCTTCACCTAAGGTTAATGGTGGAAACCAAATCTTCCTCACACAAGAAATAAGGAGAGACATCTTAGACCTTACCTTTGACTAATATCTAGGGTCCAACTCTTGAACAACTCATCAATTCTAGTCTTTACAAGGACGACGGTCTTGGCAACTTTCAATTGAAAACTAGTTACATTCCTCCTTCATCAACTCACAAAGGTACCCAACAAACCCCACATCAATCTATTCCAGGGAGTCCACAAACTCCTACCATGTCTCAAGCAGGGACAAAATTTAGCTCTCAAAGAGCTCAATCTCAACATGGTGTAGATCAGGAACCCACACCTGAAGAAATTGCTCAATATCAAAATGATGATAACTTCAAATGAATGATGAAGCATTTCTTGAAAGAAAATAGAGAGGCATACTTTTTACAATTAGCTCATCAAGGAGCTAAAATTCCTCCCAACTTTAATATTGAAGATATCATTATGCATGAGGAAGAAACTCCACTCACAGCTATGATGAAACAGATGCACACCATGCAAGTCAAACTTAACAACCTTGAAAAAGAAAAGGAACCTAGGGAGTTCTCCATGGAGGCCCTATGTCCTTTTCCATTCGACAAAGACTTGTACATGCCACCATTCCCAAAAAGAGTGGAGATGCCTGAGTATGATAATTATGATGGACACTTAGATCCTCAAGATCATGTCAGAGAATTTTTTACGCAATCTATGGAGTTCATGCACGGACCAACCTATCTGATGCGTCTTTTCCCTCAATCTCTAGGGGGAGCAGCCATCCATTGGTTCTCTAGATTTCCTTCTACTATCAAAACTTTTGAGGAGTTGATCAAATTTTTTTATCAGCAATACTCCTACAATATTCAACATCCAGTCACCATGATTGATATATGTAATCTCAAGCAATATCCAGGGGAACCATTCCTAACATTTCTCAAGAGATGGAGGAAGAAGTTCTCTCTATATACCAGACCTATTCCAGAAATAGAAAAACTGGAAATCTTCATCAATAACCTTGTTCCAGAAATCAATTATCCTCTACAAATGCAAGATCATACATCTTTTGATAAGATGGTGGACAATGCTATCAAAATTGAAAAAGTGCTTGTGAAAAAGGAGAAATCACACTTCAAAAAGACAAGTACAAATCAGGATCCAGTTCTAAAGACAAGAACAAAAAATGGAACAAGAATAAAGGCATCATCACAGATGGTGTTGTTGACACTATCTATGCCCCATCAAAGGCACCAGCCTACAACCTAACTCTTGGTTCCCAAGCCATTAAAGCTTCAGAACAAAAGTCATCTGAACCATTCCAAAAGAAGCCAGAATACAAACCTTGGGATAAAAAGCAAAAGTTCACTCCTCTTGGAGAATCTTTAGAATCAGCTATGAGAACTCTACTGGCCGATAACATCATCTCTTTGCTAGAAATCCTACAATTTGATCTAGACCCTAAATCACATTGGTGGAAAGAAAATGAATTCTATGATTTCCATCGAGGTAAAGGTCACAAAACTAATCATTGCTTACAGTTGAAACACACCATTCAAGATTTGATCAATAGTAGAGACATCACAGTTGACAATCCTAAAAGCAATAATGATCATACGACATTTACAGAACCATTTCCGCAACATGGTCAAGGAGTTTCACCTTCTTAGCCTAATATGGGGGCAAAAGTCAATTATGCCTACCCTAGAAATAATGTTGTCATCAATATGGTTGAACCATGTCTCTCTAAAAGTTGCAATGTCGTCACAATTGTACGAAGAGAAAGAGATCATTCCTCAGCTAATGTAGTTACTAGATCACAAGCTCAAATATATCTGAAAGGACAAATCCTAGATTCATCTAATGTCCCTAAGATACCCTTCAATCTTTCATCTACTTCCAAACAGAAGTCTGCTTCAAAATCTTCCAATCCAAAGGATACAAGGCCTACATCTTATAACATTGTTCAACAACTCCAGCACACTAATGCCAAAATATCTATGTTTGAGTTGCTTCAAATATCTCTAGCTCATAGAGCCATACTAGACAAAGATTTTCTCGGTTCTAATGTTCCTGATGACTTTGATTTAGATAGGTTCCAGACTATGGTTGGACATCTTACATCTTTGCAATATATCTCCTTTTCAGAGGAAGATGACAACTCCTTGATTCACCCACATAATCAACCTTTGCATATAGAAGTCTTGATCCTGAACCGTAGAGTCAAATGTGTGTTGATAGATGGGGGCACTGGCCTAAACATTTTTTCTTACAACTTGATCGCACAATTGGGATTTTCATAATTGGCTATTGATCCTAGAAAGAAAATAACTATCAAAGCTTGTGATGAAAAAGAAAGATCTTCTAAAGGCACCATTGTCTTACCTATTAGAGTAGGTCCAGTTATCAAAGATACCATCTGTCAAGTTCTTGATCTACCTTTGGCTTACAACATTCATCTAGGGAGACCATGGATACATGAAATGCAAGCTATTCCTTCTACATACCATCAATGTTTGAAGTTTCCTTATGAAGGAGTAGAGGTTACTATCCCCGCAGATCTGAATACAACTTGCAATACATTGAAGGAAGGTGCTGATATGCTTGTTCCCAATAATAGAGAATCTTCTACTGAACAACTAAATGTTGCTTCAACATCCAAAATGGAAGACACTGCTAAAGAGGTCAATATCAAAGAAAATGGGATGGGAGAATATATTATAGAGCCAGTCTCATCTTTGACATCTCTCCCTATCTCACCTAGCTCTTATGGACAATCTTTGAAATAGTCCAAGCCCGAACCTAAGGAACCTCTTGAAGCATATAAAAAGAATTTTGTGGTAGAAAAAGTATCCAAGCAAGAGTTTGAAGAGGATGAAGCTGTGCTATCATGGCTAGACAAAGATGAACCTGAATCCCACAATGTTCCAAATAGCGACTCTACAGCACTATAGATCCCTTCTAAGTCATATGGTCTAGGAAATAAATTGATAGCTAAGATGGGATATCCAGGTCAAGGACCTCTAGGAGTCAGAGGAAAAGGTCTTGTGGCACCTATTTCACATACGGGTAGGGCAAATAAGAATACTATTGGCCTAGGCTTTAAGAAGAAACTCTATCACCTCAAAGGTACTTGTTCTGATGTCATAGAGTAGATCACACCCAGAGAACCTCTTCTTAAGAAAGAAGAAATAGAACCCTCAGATAATGATTCAGACAGCTCATAACTCATCCCCTATGAAAAATTTCCTAAAGAGATCAAAGACCTTCTTGATGATAAAGATGATCCAATCAAAATAATTAATGTAGTAGAAACACAAGAACCTACTATCAATCAAGAGATAGTTGCAACACAAGAACCAGCTAATCTCGAAAACAATCAAGAAAAGGAAGGTGGTAGTCATTCTAAGACAGATTATCATGAGTATGAATTCAAATCAGAATTCGAGGGTAACCCTTCTTGGGGTATTCATCCTGACTTTACTCATGTTCTTAGATTTCCTAGAGGTATAGATGAAGAATCTAATGACTATGAATGGGGAGCCATTCTAGAAGAAGATGAGCTCATTATAGAGAAACATGTTGATGTTATTCACCAATATGCACCTAATCCCAATGTAAGTCTAGAGCGAAATGAGGAATCTATCGAGTCTGATCCACCTATGGATGAATTGGACTCCCACAATGACATTGAGCCTATTCAAGAATTGAATGTCTTAAGTTGTAATATCACCTTTGAACTCAGGCATCAGGTTAGGACCAATGATGACAGATCCATATCTGTAAACACTATCTCCCAATCTTTCCCCACTTTGACTATCCAATATCCAGAACTTATTGATCAAACTTCCACAAATCCGAGCCATGGTATTTATACCTTCCTGAATGACTATGCCCTTGCTTGCTACCTTAATGCAGTTGAGCCTATGAGTACTTCCATCAGTGAACCAAGCGTTAGCATGACGGAGTCGAACATCAAATATCTTAGTTAGAAAAATAAGAATAAAAAGAAAAAGAAAAAGAGTTCTGAGGGTGAAAACCACTTTGTGGCAGTCTCAAAACCTACAAAAGTAAAAAGAAAAGATGTATCCAAAGGTGAAAACCTCTCTGAGGTGCCTAAGGATGAGATATTTGATGTCCTTTTGAGTCATTTATAGGACAGATCTTCAGTTCTAATTGAGCCCACTCAATCTATCAATTTGGGTACAACAGAGGAACCACAATTGGTACATGTAGCACAATCATTATCAGAAGAAAGAAACAAAAATTTACTACATTCCTAACAGAGAAGAAGATCAAATTTGCATGAAAATACTCAGATATGCCAGGGTTGGATCCTAATCTTATCATGCACCATTTATCCATAGCTCCTAATGTAAAACCTGTCAAGCAAAAATTGAGAAAGATGCATCCTCATGTTGCACTCTTGGTAAAACCTGAATTAGAGAAGCTCCTAAAAGCTGGATTCATCCGAGTTATTCACTATGCAGAGTGGATCTCCAATATTGTACTTGTTTCTAAACCATATGGTTCAATTAGAGTGTGCACAAACTTTAGAGATGTGAATAGAGCGTGCCCTAAGGATGATTTTCCACTACGTAACATTGATATGATAGTGGACATGACTACGAGTTTTGAGATGTATTCCTTAATGGATGGTTTCTCTAGATATAACCAAATAAAAATTGCTCTAGAGGATCAAGAGAAAATTTCTTTCACATGTGCATGGGGTACCTTTTGTTGGAATGTCATGCCATTTGGGCTTAAAAATGCTGGTGCTACATATCAAAGAGCCATGACATCTATTTTTCATTACATGATGCATCGAACTATGGAAGATTATGTTGATGATACTTTAGAAAAATCTATTATTAGAACTCAACATCTAAAGAACTTGAGCATGATCCTAGATAGAATGGAAAAGTTTAGTCTTTGACTAAATCCTAAGAAGTGTGCTTTTGGTGTCACTTTTAGAAAGCTCTTAGGATACATAGTTTCAAAGAAGGGTATTGAAGTTGATCCAGCTAAAGTCAAGGCTATAATAGAGATGCAACCTCCTAAGAATATCAGTCAAATGAGAACCTTACAAGGGAGAGTACAATCTATTAGAAGATTTATATCACAGCTTGCTGATATATCACAACCTTTTACAAAACATTACACAAAGGTGTGACCTTTGCATGGAATGAAGAATGTGAGAACAACTTTAACCATATCAAGAAGTATCTATCGAATCCACCTATCTTGATGCCTCCTATTCATGGGAAGCCTTTGATCTTATATGTCTCCGCTATAGATACATCACTAGGGGCATTGCTAGCACAACATGATGAGAACAAAAAGGAAAGAGCTATATACTATATCAGTAGGACATTGGTTGCATATGAGAAGAACTATTCAATGATTGAGAAATCTTGTCTAGCTATGATCTTTGCATCACAGAAACTGAGACACTACATGTTAGCTCATACCACATAATTGGTAGCTAAAATTGATCCACTCAAGTACCTACTAAGAAAAGCTGCCCTCACAGGTAGATTAGCTAAATGGGTCATGCTCTTAAGTGAATTTGACATTGAATATGTAGAAAGAAAAGCTATCAAAGGACAAGTTATTGTTGATCAATTAGTAGATGCACCTATGATTGATGATACACCAATGCAAATGGAATTTCCAGATTCCTCTATCATGAATCTTTCTTCTAGAGAATGGTAGTTATTCTTTGATGGCTCCTATACACAAAATGGATCTAGAGCAGGCATATTGTTCATAACTCCTCAAGGATGCTCAATCCCAAAAGCATTCAGATTAAAGTTTCCTTGCACAAATAATATTGTAGAATATGAAGCCCTTTTGAATGGCATAAAACTAGCAATTGAGTGGAGAGTGATAGAGCTACACATTCATGGAGACTCCTAGCTTTTTATTCATCAAGTCAATGATGTGTACCAAAATAAAGATGAAAAGCTCATTCCTTACAAGAGAATGGTAGATGATCTTAAGAAGTATTTCATATCTATCACATTTGAGCAAATTCCTAGAATGGAGAACAAGGCTGTTGATGCAATGGCAACACTATCTACTTTATTATAGCAGCTTGAACATGAGCTACGCTACAAGTTCCTGGTGGAAGGACTATGTTATCCTACATATGATTCCCTCGAAACCCACATGATTTGCACTATTGTTGGTCATGATTCATCTAGATACAAAAACCTTTTTTCCTATCTCCAAGACCAAATCATTCCTAATACCTTCAACAACCATGAAAAGAGATACCTTATCCGTAATGCCTCCCAATATGTCATCATTGGTCACGATATGTACAAACGAGGTCTAGATGGTACACTACTTAGATGTTTAGAATGGGAAGAGTCTCAACATGCATTAGAGGAAGTCCATGATGGTATTTGTGGGTCACACTTGAACGGTTTAACACTAGCTCAAAAACTTATTAGGGCTGGGTACTATTGGCCTGAAATGGAGAAAGAATCTATCAAGTTTGCTAAGAATTGTCAAAAATGCCAAGTGCATGGCAACTTAATTCATGCTCCAGGGAGAGATCTAATTCCCTTTACTACACAATGACCTTTTCACCAATGGACCTTTGATCTTATAGGAGCTATACATCCTCATTCTTCTAATGGACATACCCATATAATCATAGCTACAGATTATTTTACAAAATGGGTAGAAGCAATCCCTTTGACACAAGCAACTGGAAAGCAAATATCTATGTTCATATTGAACTATATCATATGCAGATATGGGATACCTCATTCCATAATCACAGATAATGGTGGACAATTCAAGAATAAAGACCTAGATGATCTATGTGCCAAATTCAAGATCACACAACATTGGTCTTCTATCTACTATCCTCAAGGGAATGGACAAGCAAAGGCTTCTAACAAGAATCTATTGAAAATCTTGCATCGTACAGTTATAAAACAGGAAGAGACTGACATCTCATGATCAATCTAGCTCTCTAGGCCTACAGAACCAGTATCAGAATGCCCACTAGGGCTCCACCTTTTGCTTTAGTTTATGGGTCTGAAGCGGTACTACCTATTGAGGTTGAAATCCCATCACTAAGAATTAGAATGCATGGTCTAGTAACTGATGATGACTACAGAGTGTCTAGGTTGCAAGAACTTGAACTACTAGATGAGCGTAGACAAGCAACGTATGATCATCTCAGAGTATATCAGAAGAGAATGTCTAGAGGTTACAACAAGAAAGTCAGACACAAAGAATTTCAAGTTGGTGATCTAGTCTTGAGAGAGAATCCTAAAAATCAATCACATCGAGAACGCAAGGGGAAGTTTGAACCCAATTGGCTGGGTCCCTTTGTTATCACTGCTACTTTTGGCTCTAGTGCCTATCAACTCTCAATGACTGAAGGAGAACAGCTCTGAGAACCAATCAACATTCTCCATCTGAAGAAATTCTATGCCTAAGGCATTTAGTGTATGGTAAAATGTTCTAAAAAAATCTTAAAAATCAGAAAAAGTCCTGAAAAAAATGAACATCTTGGTGAAAACCTAGCAATAGGCACCTTGATGATTCACAAAAAAAATTGAAAAAATGAAAAATACAAAAAAATGAGAAAAAGAAAAAATGCCTTGGTGAAAACCTGGAAACAAGCGCCTTGGTAGCAAAAATAGAATCTCTGCCAAGATGGTGAAAACTTGGCAAACAGGCGCCACTTGTTTCAAAATGCTCCATCTATCAATGCAATCTTGGTCTTTTCCAGCTTTCAGTCTTACTTTAGTTTGTACATATCTCCTAGTTGGTTTTTCAATAAGTCAGTCTATGCACCAATCTGCTCAAGCATCTATATCCTATCAATGCTTAACACTTGGGGGCAATCAATGTCATATCCTATGGTCTCTAGTATACTTTAGATGTGTCATGTCTAGTCAGAGTCCTTTGAAGCTTCATCAAGTCAGTCAGTCAGTCTCGTTTCCAGAAAGGATTTTTGCATCTACAACAACGCAATCAAACATCAAAACAAACTGAAAACAATCTATGCTTTTTACATGCTTTTATCTCCTTGTTTGTGTAGACACGAAAAATTGGCAAAGGCTTAAATCAATCAAAAAGGTGCAATCAAATCATCAAAATAATATAAAAAAATCAATAAATGGAACAAAGGCAATTCAAATCAAAGGAAAATTCAATTAAATGATTAAATGATTAAATAAGGCTTGAAAAGGGGAAAAACACTAAGAAATTGATTAAATTCAATTAATGACATAGTTGTTGAAATGAAAAATCAAAATGAACCTCTTACCCTTCATGGCTAAATTTAATTACTTTAATTAATTAATAAATATGAAATTCTCTCAACAAAGGAAAAATGAGACAAAATGGACACAAATCACTCACTTTTGTTGAAATGGTCCAGCCTTTTGAAACCATTTAAATGTTTGTCCCCCAATTTAGGGACAAAGCAAAGCCAATTGACCTTACCCAAGCATAACCATGGTTATCTCACTCTACCCCCTACCCTTGGGAAAATCTTATAAATAGAAGGCATTTTGAGGCATTATTCATCCACTCCATATCTTTGAATTGCAGCAAAGCTCTGTCAATTTGCATCCACACCACTCACTTATCATTTGTCATTGCTAATTTAGCTTAATTGTTGATCATTTTAGAGATTTTCTTATCAAATAGAGCTAGAATTTGATAATTAGATCTATTTTGCATATCATTCTTAGTTTAATTCTCATCTTTAGAGTGTCACTAGTGAGGATCATAGCTGAGAGCCTCATTTACCACTTTATTTTAGAGATCCATGAGATGTTGATAGATTAATTGTGCATTTGTTAGATTATTTTGCTCTAATTCTTGTTGTTCTTAGTTAATCTTGTAATTTCATGAAGGTGTAAATCACTCACACACACAAATGGCACCCACCGTGGGGCTCTAGGCCTCAAATTTATCATAATTTCCACGTTATTTGCAAAATTTAGGCTAGAATTGTATGATTTTGCTCACTGTTTGCAGGTTACAGGAAAGAAATCATGCCTAACAGTAAAGAAATCACGCCTACAGTAAAGAGATGTCGCTCGCGGTAATTTAGGTGTCACCTGGAGTCTGAACGCTCACGCTTCTTAACAGCAGAATCACGCTTTTGGATAAAGAAATCACGCCTGCGGACATTAAATTCTCGTCTCACGCACAAGCACCTGATGCCTTTGGCTATTTAGATGTCGCCTACAAAGAATTAAAAGCCGCGACTGAGGAATGAGTTCACGCCTGGTGTAAAGGGAGTTCACTGTATTTTGCTTTTAATTTGTCACTCTTATTATTTTAAATGTCGCTTTCAGTTAATAAGATGTCGCTTATCTGAGTTAATTTGTCGCTTGTGATAAAGAATTTACGCATTGTTTAATTTGATATCGCACATAATTACTTTAATCTCGCTTGAGCCCCTTTTGGTGACGCTCGCGGTTAAAGTAATTACGTCTTTGTTAAATTAGATATCGCCTTTAACAGAAGAAATGTCGCTTGGTCTAGCATCTATTTTGTATCAGAGTAATTGCTGTTGTCGCCTGTAGTAAAGATTTCACGCGCTTGCTAAATTTAATATCGCACTTGACTATTTTGATCTCGCTTTAGCCCCTTTTGGTGACGCTCGCGGTTAAAGTAGTCACGTCTTCATTAAATTTAATCTCGCCTGTAGTCTGGATAATGTCACCTGACTGTATTTTCTCTATTTTGTCAAAATAAGGACTGTATGCTAACTTCACTGTCTATTTTTTTGTCTCAGGTACATGCTCTGTCACAGAAAAGTGCTCAAAATTTTTTTTTTTTCTTTTTTGCATGCAAAAAAGAAACAAAAAAGGACGTCCTATTAGAGTATACCTTGCACCTTTTGGATTTAATTTGCAAATATTTGAGTTAAAAAAAAAATCAAGAGCATAATCAATTTGATCATTTTAAGCTTTTTGATTTTGGTTTCCCCTCATTTTGTTTGGATTGTGCTGACTAACTTGTTGGTGGAGGGAACGTTTTGCTAAGGTAAGAGAAGGATTTGGAGAGAAAATGAAAAATCTACTACTTAAAAATGCGCCTAGCCTTTGCTAGCATCGTTTGAGGTATTTTTCTCATCAAGCTTGCACTTCCCTTAAATTGTGGCATTTTCAAAGTTCAAAACATAGTTTAATCATTAAGAGGAAAGAACAAACATTTCAATTCTAAGAACCCCTTTGTCACGGGGTTGAAAAAGAACCAAATTGATTGTGAGTGTTTGGGATAAGGGAAAAGCAATAGGGATATGCTCTTCACTCTTTGAGTGAATCAAATTCCCAAACTTGCTCTACCAAATCCACTTTTCATGCTTTCAAATGAACATGTTTAAAACTTAGTGTGCTCGCCTCCTGAGATTGCCTTAGAAGGGCCGGTGAGAGGGACAGCCCAAAGTGGGATACACTTGCTTTTGCTGCGAGAATCTGACCCACTATAAAATGAAATGCGGGTATCCTTAATGGGGTACACGACAAAAAGGATTTTAGCTCTTTCAAACTTCCTCTAGTAGTCCTAACGGATTGCGCAAAATCGTGCTTCGGTGCGTGTGGGAAGCCCCTTAACATACTTGGGGGATGAAAGGCTAAGATCTATTTTGAACGGAAAACTTACTACATAACGGTAAAATAGAAAAAATACCTATTAGAGCCATGTTTAAAAGCCAAATTTGTGCTAGGTAGCTTGCTTGGAAGTCTTTCTTGTGATCAAATCCGTGGAAACATTCAAGAATATACACATTAGAATGATCTAGGGATATGGTGAACTATTGATGTGTGTGTTGAGATTGTCTTCAACTTTTCAAACAAGAAGTTCCAAAGTACTTGATCAAAATACAATTAAATTTTTAAATCTTATAAATTGATCAAAACTTGTGACACATTCCAAACCAACCCAATCAGATTGAAATTAAAGAAGGAAGGATTGATCCATAATGATGAACCTATTTGAGGGAATGTCTTATGATCAAATTTTAGAAGCATCCAAAAATACCGAATTGATCAAAGCAATGGAATTAACTTTGAAAAGGTGTAATGAAGCATATTCCCTTTATTTAGCTCAATCAGGAGCTAAGCTTCCACACAATTATGACATGTCAACTTTAAGAAAGGATGAGGAAAAACAAAAAGATACTTTATCTAAAAGGCGATCATTAAGATCAATGTGTCCTTTTCTTTATAATGATAGGCCATCCATATCTTCATTGTCCTCATATCAGAATGTCCATTGGAATCAAAATGATGAGGTGTCTGAAGAAGAAGTTTTAGAAGCAATTCAAGATCCCAGGTTTATGGAAATAATGAAATTAGTCTTGGAGAAGGATAAAGAAGCATATTTCATGGAGTTAGTTCAAGCAGGAGCTAAGCTTCCTTGTAATTTTGACACATCAACTTTAAGAAAGGATGAAGAAAAGCAAAAAGATACTTTATCTAAAGAGCCATCATTAAGATCAATTTGTCCTTTCCTCTATGATGATGGGTCATCCATATCTTCATCCTCCTCACAAAAGGAAGCATTTAAGAGTGATAAACTTATCTCAGATCAAAGGAAATTGCATAATCAACCTATTTGTGATCAAGATAATAAAGAATATGGAGTGAAAAATACCGCTCTCAAGCAAGATCTAGTTCAAAAACCTCCATATAGCAAGAGTAATCCATTCATCCTTTGTCCATCTCCTAACAAGGTTTCTCCCTGGATGACTTGTACACCTTTCATCCTTCATCCATCTCCTGAACCTCTATCTAGCAAAGACCCTCCCATAGCATGTACTCCTTTCATTTTTTCTTCATCTCCCAAAGCTCCACAATTATCCAAAATTCCTCCATCAAAGAATGAGCCTAATGATGATACTTTTCCCATTGACTATGTCTACCCTCAAGGGCTACCTCTAAAAGAAACCCAAGCTAACTCACATCTTGTTGCAGACCTTTTCCATGCTTCAAAGATCTTAGAACCCAAAGCTTCATGTGCCTCAATGCCTATTATACTTATTCAAGAGGATCCTACACCATTCTTCCAAACATCCCCCACACATATCCAAACATCTACCTTATCCTTAGAAGTGGCTCCATGTCAAGAAGATAACCCAAAAAGAAAAGAAACAAATATTGATAAAGATCAAGATCAAGATTATACACAAACCCCTCCCATATTTGATGAAGGTCCCATATCCCTTGAACCTTGTGATGATCCCCTTGCATCCTTTCATGTCTTTCAAGATGATATCCTTCCATTCCAAGAACAAAGTACCCTTCCAAGTTCCATATCTTCTCCACTTCCCGAGCACGATCAAGATATCCCTTCCATAACTTCCAATGAGCATATTGAAAATCAAGAGCAAAATACCTTCGCCACACAATTCAAAGATCCTTGTCAAGAACAAAGCATCCCATCATTTCCTTGTCATATTCCTCCATGTTCACCTCAAGAAACCATCATTCTTCCAAATCCATTGCAAGATAATAAATCCCTTCAAGCTGTAGTTGATCCTATCAAATGTGTTCCTATCAAAGATACTCATGAGCCTATTAGTATAAAGATAAATCCTAAAGATGAGAACGTTGACGATGGAGCTCTTTCCAAAGATATTGATATCCCTTTCACACCTTATATCCCTCCATTCAAATACAACCATATACCTCCACTATCCTCCAAATCCATTTTGGGTGCCTATGTCCCAAAACAAAAGTCTTCATCCCTTCCATCCATATTAGGTCCATATATTCCTCCATCAACTATTCCTATCATCCCTAGTTATCCATTCACTTACCCTACCATGTATCAAGATCAACAAAGGCACACATACTTGAAGAATGTCCAAACACCAATCCATATGAACCATCCATATTATTCCTATTCATCCACAATTCCTAAGTCTTTTGGAAGCAATGTTGATGTGCAACATAAAAATCATAAATCCAAGAATCCATATGTGCATAAAAATCACAATGTCCCATCTAATCGACATGTGAATGAAAAGAAAAATGAAATATCCAAAAGGCCGCAAAGGTCCATCAAGGGAAAAGAAAAAAATAAAATGTGGGTTCCTAAATCCCTCATTGAAGAAGTGCATTCAAAAGCATTCCAAAAGGAAGAAAAATCAAAGAATATGTGGATTCCCAAGTCACTTTCGAAAGACTTGCATACAAAAGAAGAATCAAAATTGACATTCAAGCTTCCAAAGGCTTCCATTCCATTTCCTTCCAAACATCCTTCATCTTCTTACATCCCAAAATCCACTACCTCAAAAAGATCCTTATCTCCGTCATCTATTGTTCCTCCATCATTCCACCACTCTTCAAAGTGTGTGTCAAAGTTGATCTTGCCAACATTCCCATCTTCAACATACCTTCTTCTTATCCTCACATTCATTTTCCAATGCATACTTTCTGTACTTCCATCCCTCTTATCAATATCTTTGAGCATCCTAGTCATACCCATGGTTTATTATAGCATATCTTTCAGAGGAGCATTGTCCAAAGATTTCGATGTTGGGAAAATATTGAAAAATACAAAAAAAGAAAAAAACAAAGAAAAAAAGAAAAAAATGAAAAAAGAGAAAAAGTGCCTTTGTGAAAACCTAGCAATAGGCACCTTGGTAGCAAAAATAAAAAAAAATAAATCTAGGGTGAAAACCACTTCTTGTGGCGCCTTAGACAAGTACCATGATGAAAACCTGGCAAATAGGCGTCATGCGTAATTCTTCCTTCTTGCACTCTACACTTGGGGGTAAGTTTCATCCATGCCATCTTCCATCTCCCTATCATTTACCTCACTTTCATCCATATTTCCTCTATCACTTTTCATCTTGACAAAGTTGAACACATCCATGAGCATTGAGTATCTTAACATCGTTTATCCTTTCCATCAGCTTATGTACTTGCTGCATCCATGTTACCCTATCATGATCTTGCTTATCCCAAATTCACCTTCATCATTCCTTGACAGTCTTTTTCATAATCCCAAAACATCCCTTCATAGCCTCCATCACTCCTTTATCATGATTGTGTTATCTTATACACATCTTACCCAAATTGACCCTTGGTCTTGATCAAAATGAAGAAATAAAAAAAAAATTGTTATCAAAAACTTCTTGACATGTCCACTCTTTTGGATCACTCCTTTTCATGGCAGCAAATCATTATCCTATACACTATCTAGCCCTGCACAATTGACTTTCATGGCTTATCCAAAAACATGCTTCACATGGCTATATCATTTTTTCCTTAGCTTGGGTACTCTTGAGGAGATAGTCCTATGGGTCACATTCGCATACTTCTTCCATCATAGCCTTTCCATCTCTAATCCATCAGCTTGCAAAATCCATCCTTCATGTCCTATATCTTGCTAAGACATTGGGGGCAAACCAATGTGATCTTGTTTGAGAGCGGGTAAAAAGGACAGCATAAAGTGCTTCTAGATGCATCTTGCATAAACCAAGCTTCGGTAATATTTTGGAAGTTTGTCCAAGTCCAACATTTTTTCTATCCAACTGGGGCATTTGATCTTAATCACTAGATTTCAGTAAACAAGCATGAATTCACATGAAGCAAGGCATTAACTTCAAAAGGATTCAATAGTACAATATTTAGTCACATCAGAGAGGGAATTATTAGAATTTCAGAAGAGAGAAGAAGATTTTCGTGAACCTTTGATGGATATCATTGTTCACTAACCAAGAATTCAATTACCACAACTTGATCCATGAGCCTTCATTGACTTTATTATTCGGGATTAAAAATTGACAACACTTTAAAAAGATTAGAATACTTGGAAATACTTTTTGAAAATCATGAAACATTGCAAAACACTTGAAGCTTTCTTTTGATGATCTTTACTTACATTGATTTTTATCACATCTTTTTAGCTAATCGATGATGTTTCGACTAGATTGGCAATGATGGAGACATGATATTTTTCTTGTCTTTGAGTGACTATCTTGAGGGATATCCAACAACTTGTGTGAATTTGTCTAACGACATGGTCATCAAAGAACCATCGAGGACTTTCATATAGGGTGGAAGGTTGACCTTTGCTTGTTTATGCAACATTGAATTCGTTGAAACTGGTATTCATACTCTCATAGTTGGTTTATTCAACTAGTGTGGGTTGTACTAGTTCAAAAAGGAGGTTACCAAATGCGATAAAAAGTGGTATTCATATCATCATGTCAGTGGGCAGTGGTGATTGTACTTGCTTTCCGGTCCCAAAGTGCTCAATGATGAAAATTTATCCTCAAGGCATTTATTTGCTAAAAGCTAGTGACACTTAGCTGCATTGCATTGCATTATCATGGAAGGTTAATTGCATTATCATGCTAGATTAATTGCATGTGCATTTGTTTGTAGTATCTTTCCAAGGGAAAAGGGGGTTCATTCAATTGAAATCTTGATCAGTCATAAAATGGGTCATTCAATCAAGAATCAAAGAAAGTCCATAAATCATAAATAAGTGTCCATAATATCAAAGATCCATGAACTTTGTCTAATCAAAGATACGATGTCATCAAAGTGATACATCCAAGTCCTGATCAATAACTAAAATATCATGATACAATATCAACAAACTGAAAGAGCTCCATAATTAATCATCTCAATAACCTATACTCTAGCTGGGTCAAACCCATGACTTAAATCCAAATATCCAAGAAGCTAAGGTCTGTATATATATATCATTTACGGAAATGTGCCTGTTTGGAAAATCAAGGGAATCATATCAGTATTCTATATCAATGAATCATCTTACGTCAATCAATCCTATCAAAGTATCAAGCAATCACACCCAGTACCATCGTTCGTGTCTCTGTGTCCTGAGAACGAAGCAGCAGTATCAAATCATATCGGTTTTCACATTGATTGATTTATGCTATCAGAACTATCCTATCAGATTGACAAATCACATTCATTGGTACCATTATCTTGTTATAATCACTTGTTTTGCTTAACTAAAACAGACCTATCTATCTTGGATATGTGAAATTTGTGAGTCATGGCATATCATTAATATTTTTCAGAAATCAAAACATATTCCAACTACTCAAAATCATTCAAATCAAGGAATTAATATGTTTTATTTCTGAGGGGGCATCAGAGTATCAAATGGGCATCACATCAAAAAAATTTATTAGTGGGGCATATCATATCATATCGTATCATATCAGTATCATATCTTATCGTTATCATATCAGGAGGCAAATCAATTGCATATCAGTTTCATATCAAATCTGTCATCATATCAAACCTATCAACATATCAGCAATCAATCAACCCAGGACCTTTATCAGTGAACCCAGGACCTATCATCAAACCAGGACCCATATCAGATCAGTATCATATCAGAGGCATCAGAATCATATCAGCACCATCATCAGAGGCACATCATCGTCATCAGGAAGTACATCAATCAGAACGATCAGAGGCATATCAGAACCAGGACCTGAATCAGATCATCATACCAATGAAATCTTTGAATCGGTGTTCTTCGCACATCGACTCAAAGAGGGGCATTTGTAGACACGGAAAATTGGCAAAGGCTTAAATCAATCAAAAAGGTGCAATCAAATCATCAAAATAATATAAAAAAATCAATAAATGGAACAAAGGCAATTCAAATCAAAGGAAAATTCAATTAAATGATTAAATGATTAAATAAGGCTTGAAAAGGGGAAAAACACTAAGAAATTGATTAAATTCAATTAATGACATAGTTGTTGAAATGAAAAATCAAAATGAACCTCTTACCCTTCATGGCTAAATTTAATTACTTTAATTAATTAATAAATATGAAATTCTCTCAACAAAGGAAAAATGAGACAAAATGGACACAAATCACTCACTTTTGTTGAAATGGTCCAACCTTTTGAAACCATTTAAATGTTTGTCCCCCAATTTAGGGACAAAGCAAAGCCAATTGACCTTACCCAAGCATAACCATGGTTATCTCACTCTACCCCCTACCCTTGGGAAAATCTTATAAATAGAAGGCATTTTGAGGCATTATTCATCCACTCCATATCTTTGAATTGCAGCAAAGCTCTGTCAATTTGCATCCACACCACTCACTTATCATTTGTCATTGCTAATTTAGCTTAATTGTTGATCATTTTAGAGATTTTCTTATCAAATAGAGCTAGAATTTGATAATTAGATCTATTTTGCATATCATTCTTAGTTTAATTCTCATCTTTAGAGTGTCACTAGTGAGGATCATAGCTGAGAGCCTCATTTACCACTTTATTTTAGAGATCCATGAGATGTTGATAGATTAATTGTGCATTTGTTAGATTATTTTGCTCTAATTCTTGTTGTTCTTAGTTAATCTTGTAATTTCATAAAGGTGTAAATCACTCACACACACAGTTTGCTTACTGATTTACATTGAGATTTTTTCATATTCTGTTCCTTCGAGCTCTTCGATGATGTCCTTTACATTATTTAGAGAGTGATGACTAGGGGCATAATCTTTTCTTTGTCTTCTTCTTGTATGTGAAAATCTAACAACTTTGGAAATTCTGGATTGATATGGTGTCCGACTGTAAGAGCCTCTATCTTGAATTGGATGACCATGCATACCTCGACCATTGATACCCAAAAAATTCAAGGAAGTTTGATCTAACTATTATCTTTTTAAGTGAGTTCTTTCTCCTATTGTGAAATAGGATCTTACCTAAGGATGTGAACGATAAAGGGTCACTACGGGTAATTCACATTGGATTTAGAATGATCTCTTGACTGTTTGATGTGTTTGCACCGCAAGGCGTATTCAAGTCATCACAACATTTATGTTTTGATGCTTATACAAATTGCTATATCAAAATAGACATGATATTCAGGTCATCCTGGCGTTTGTGCCTTGGTGCTTATATCTAATCCGACATTCTGAAATAAAATCAATATTCATATGTCCATGGATGTTTGACTAGTGGATGTTGTATTAATTCCTGCACATACAAATTGATATTCATATGTCTATGGTTTCATAACTAGTGGGCATTGTATTGATTTATCTGGTTACCTAAAAATTCAATGATGAGAATAACCGACACATGATCAGTGACTAGGTCCTAGGTCTTAGGTTGCATTTCATTTTGCATGTTTCTTTGCATTTTTGCATGATCTCACAATGACTCAATAAACTTAAATGCTTAAGCGATTCTTCAAATCACATCTTCAAATCTAACAAGAGTTGAATCTCACACGAAGGTTCCTCCAATGAAACAACAAGTAGAATCCTTTTTTAGGATCAAAATCAAAATCTGCGATCTTTCATATTATTAACTACTTGCATAATCAACCTTCTATCATCATAGAAATCTATAATGCAACTTAACTGATTATCTTACATAAAACTATCAAAATTTCAACTTGGTCAACTATGGTCAACTCATGGTTTAACCTAGTCAAACTTGGTCTTCTGGACCTCTAAACGATGTAGAAGGCATTTTCAAACGTGTTTAACCACTTCTCAAATCAATTAACATGCTTCTAAACCATAACACTGACTTTTCTTGTCAAATTTCAATTTTAATTCGGAAGGGGGCATGGTATTGCACATCATTCAAAGTCTGTAAATCTAAATTTGTTATCTTTCCTCAGTAATCAAGACAACAACCACGTTTAGTTGCTGATTCATCAAAAGACCTTATCACTCGGGGCAAATCTATCATCGCTTGGGGCGTATCAGATTCATCAAGATCCATATCAATCTGATATTCTCCCAATCTTTTAAACTGTATCAGTTTTTTGTAACCATCAGTTCATTAGTGTTATTTTCCTTGGTTCTTCGGTAACTAAAGGGTTCAAATGTGATACCTATGTGATTCTTCTAAGGACAATCAAATCTAGAATCGGTCACTCACTTCTTCACAATCATAAGGTTTGGAATCAGGCGTTTTGATGCTTTTGTTTCATTGGTTCATCGCTGTTATAGTGAACATTATCTTTGGTCATTCAGGACCTATTATCTTCATATCAAATCTTTCAATCAGCTTCTGTCTCATATCAATATCATCATATCTTTCATATCAGTTTCATACCTTTATCGTACACAGACTATCTTTGAACCACTGCACTTCGCACAGTAATTCAAAGAGGGGCAAAATGTAATACCCCAAAAATGGGCTATAGGTTCATTAACCTCCTATATCGACAAATCAAATGAAATCGACATCAAAGTCCTAACCAAAGGCACATCTGAACATCATCAAATCCTAATTGATTATCTCAAATTCTGCATTGGGGAATATTCTTAGTAATATTCCTATTTATCTTAATTATCTTTAATTTAATAATTATTTGGTGATAAATCCTATTTATCCTAAAGTTTGATTAATTGAATATTCTCAATATTTAATTAATTAGATTTAATTCTGCCACTTAATTGTTTAATTGAAGTTAATTATATTGATTCCTAAATTGTATTATTTAATTTTGACAATAAATCCAAAATCTTATGAATAATTGATTAAATTCTTATTTAATTAATTAAAGCAAGTTGTCAATTTTTAATAATATTGTTTTTGAATAAAAGTTTGAAAAATAATTGATTAAACCATAAATCAATTGTTTTATTTTTCAAAATCAGTTAAGTTGGAAATAAATCACTTTATTATTAAATCTATTCATAAATAAAACATGCACAATCACAAAAGTAGACAACTACCAATTATCAATTAAATCAAAAACTCTATTTTGAGTTCAACTCTGCTTTTGCATGTTTTTGTGAGTTAATTATTCTTTATTTTTAGATAACTCAAAAATCAAGTTGAGTTTATTTGAGTGATTTATGGATTTTTTTCATGCACCTCCAAAGCCCTGGATTTCTATAAAATCAAGGCTCAGCTCTTCACAAATCATCTCATAATTTTGTGAGCTTACTCTACCAAAATTGTCTACGAATTGCACAACTATTTTGAAGAATTGGAATTTGGAGAATCAAAGCTTATTGCTAATCAAGGCTATTGTGAGATCAATTTGGTTTTTACATTCATTTAGAATTCATCTTAGATCAATTCATTGCATAATCAATTTCATCTTAGATTCTAGATTCATATCAGTTTTCATCATATCATTGCATAGAAAATAAAAAAAATAGATTAATTGCATTCATATTTCATATCAGTTTTGCATTCAAATCTTTCATTTAGGTGTCATCAAGGTCACTAATCTCGATAACAATCTGAGAACATCATACTCGCACCTATTAGAAGACAGTAAATCACCTGGTTAGTTTAGCTTTCAATTCATTGCACGATTTCATTTTTGCTAACCTCTAATATTTTACTGAAGTGTTGTGTCTACAGATTAGGTATCAAATTCACACACACAACATAAGCCTCCTTTTTTGAAAATGCAGCCTTGGTCAAAACGTGACCTTCACAATGAAACACAATCCCTTAAAAACAAATCGTTGCTATTCTTTAATAGTTCGCAGCCTTCAAATAACATAGTCCACCATTAAAGGAGATAATTCGGCCTCCTTATGATGCTCGATTAATGAAGAATTTTGAAATTCCAGCCTTGATAATTTGTAGCTTGATGTAATTGCTTCAACTTCACATTCTTGATTTACTTCAACATCAAGAATAATATCCATAGATTCAGTAGTCTAGTGAGGAGATTTGTGTAACTCCCAAAATAATAATAACTCCCAAAATACTTATCCTTTTGAATATTTCGTGGTCTAGTGAGCATGATTTGTGTGTGTATTTGTAAATCTTGTATAATCTTATTATATATATATATTATTATATACAAGATACTAGTAATGTTTGTATGTTTACATTTTGTATATTTATAGTCTGTGAAGAAAGTCCACACTTGGCAATATGAACCCAGAACAAAATAATGAGACAATTTCGAGATTGTGGTCTCAGTTCCAAAGAAAAGATGTTGATAAATGTAATTGTCCTTGCAAAAATTTTAAGGGGTTGAAGAATCAAAGAATTCTAATCAAAATAGCCCAAAGTCATTGTAGGCAACATGGTCACATTGAAGGGGGGCACGATTTCTGTCATTTGGTGAATGTGGATTTCCAATTGGAGGAACATGGAGGTGTGAATATCCAAGCCAATGATAATGCTCCCATGGAAGAAGATGATCTTGTGGTAGAGAACACAATTGAAGATGATGGTATTGACGTAGCTGATAATGTGCCAGAGGACATGATTGAAGAAGATGGTATTGGCGTAGCTGATCAAGATGATCATGATGATGGAACTAGCACATCTGATAATGATGATGAATATGGTGTTGATATAGCTATACTTGAGAAGGCATACGAGCCCCTATACCAAGGCTCCCAAACAAATCTTCTCTCCGCTATAGTGTTGTTGGTGAACTTGAAGGTTATGAATGGTTTATCCAATGTAGCAATGTCACGTATGCTAAGGTATGCCATTTTTGTCATCTTCAATGAACTAGTATACCATTACGATTCATTATATTAACAATTCATATTTGTTATTGTAAGTTGATAGGTAAGTTTTTGTTACCACCATCAAACATTCTGCCTCGTTTGTATCAAGAATTATCTACCATTATGAATCCAATTGGAATGAAGTATCAGACAATACATGCATGTTCCAATGATGACATTCTATATCATAAACAACATGAATTTGCAACAGAATGCCCTAATTGTCATACTAGTAGATATCGGTCAGATCAAATAACAAAAAAGGTGCCTCACAAGACTCTTCAGTACATCCCCATTATTCCATGTCTTCAATGATTATTCAGGTGCACTAGCTTGGCACAATTTATGGATTACCATCCATGTAATAGAAGTCAAGATGACATTATGCGAATGCCTGTGGATGGTTCTGCATTTAAAGACATAGAAAAAACATGGCCACACTTGAAAGAAGAACTTCGTAATCTCAAGCTTTCAGTGGCAACAGACGGTCTCAATCCATTTGGAGATATGAGATCTATTTACTCAATGTGGCCTATTTTTGTTATTAACAATAATATTCCTCCTTGGATGTCCATAAAGAGGGAGCACATAATGTTGTCAATGATTGTACCAGGTATGTTTTCATTTAATAGTTATGTAAATTAATTTATAAACACCGCATCAAGATGGCCATAATAATTATGTAATGTTTTTGTTCATTCAACTAGGTAAGTACCAAGTTAGAGATATGAGCATGTATATTGAGCCCCTTATTGACGAGTTGTTGAAGTTATGGAATGGGGTCACTATGTATGACATCTCTAGACCAATAGGACAAAGAAAATTTCAATTCCATGCAATGCTTGTATGGACAATACATGATGCCCCTAGGCTAACTCATTTTTGTGGTATGTTATATATTCATGTTAAGGTCACATATTTTTGGTATGTTATAGTGCTTACACATTATTCTTGTATGTTTAAGTTGTACATGATAATTGTACATGATCCAATTGTATGGTATATTTTAGGTCTTTAGAAAGAGGGTAAATTCGCATGTCCAGTTTGTGGTCTGAAGATGAAATCTCATCATTCAAGAAGTTTAGGAAACAAGGTGTTTGATGAGTTTAGGCACTTTCTCCACAATAATCATAAGTATCAAACTATCGAAAAATATCTTTTTAATGGGAAAGAAGAGACAACATCAAGGCCACAAAGAATGACACCTCATCTATGGAAGTTGGAAAATAATAGACTAAATCACTGAGGTAATGTCATTCCATTTGATGATTTTTGTTTGAAATTTATATTTTGATATTATCTTTTATTTACTAATGATGTTATTGATGCTTGTGAAAGTCATCAATTTTTCAATGACTAACTTCCTAGAGGAATAAAAAGTTATCCTAGTCAATTTAGTAGGTTGTCATACTACAAGGATCTCCCAATCATGCATTTGTTTGATGCTATGCATATTGGAAAGAATGTAACAGAGACACTATAGAAAATATTGGATGGAAGATGTGACAAAGAAAAAATAGCCAAAATTTTTAATGACATTCATGAATCCAATCATGCACTGAAAACTTTCATTGAATTAAATAACAATGGAGACTGCATAAATACGAGTGCCTTTCCTTGGTTATTAACTAAGCAGCAAAGTGATGAATTAAAAGAAGTCATAAAAAAAATAAATTTCCAATAGGATTTGCTGCAAATATAAGCAATCTTATATGAAAGAAATATGATTTTGGGCCAGGGTTGAAAACACATGATTGACATACCTTCGTCAAGGTAAGTCATGTTCTCTATTTACAATATATTTGTAAAATTGCATGTACATTTTATTGTATTATTTTACAATATATTGAAAAGATCATTTTTTAATCATTGTAGTATGTCCTACCTCTATCCCCCCCACACCAGTTTGACAATAGTGTTAAACAAGTTATATACGATCTTGGAGAATACATGAGGTTAGAAGTGTTATTTCTTAGACTTGTACAAATATTATATTTATGACTTGCTTTACTTTTTATGTAATTTATTGTATATTTTTTTTCTAAAATCTTGTTTATATGTTCTTGCGAGTTGAATCTCTTTTAGGTGGTTATCATCTAAATAAATTGATAAAAAAGATATAAAATATTGGAAGAGAAAAATTCCTCAGCTTATGTGTGAAATGCAAAAGTGTCTACCTCCAACTTTTTTCAATGCTCAAGAACACTACCTCATACATCAAGTTGAGGAGATTGAATTGTGAATTTGTGTGGACCTATACAAAGTAAGTCAATGTGGATGTTTGAGAGGCACTTGAAATTTATGAAGGGCTTGGTTCGACAAAGAGCATGACTTGAGGGTTCTATGGTGGAGGGATATATGGTATACAGACCATGGTGTACATTAGTGAATATCTTCTCAAGTTTGTATCAAATATCCATGCAGATCACATTTGGGATCCCAACTCTATTAACAAATTTGAAGGAGAGTACTTGATGGGGAAAGGTAGACTGAGGAAAGTGAGAGGTAATTATACGATGTTATTTTAGTTTATTAATTCTTATAGATCTTTAATATAAGTTGTTTCTAAACGGTTTATTTGTTTTCTTTACAGTTGGTCGCGAGTGGGATGCACTACATTTGTCTATTGCAAACAATCTTGATTGGATGACGGTATGGATTCAACAATCTCAAGAAAATGGTTGCTCATTAACATGGGATGGTGTTGCATCATTGATTAAAAAAGTTCATCGTAATGGAGATCCAATGTTACGCCAATGGTACTTGATGTAGCAAATGGTTTAAGAGGTAGAAAGGTACGTATAAGTTTACTAACCATGACCCATAAGTTTAATATCAACTCATGAATCGATGCAAATAATCTTGACATGTTTGAATAATTGCAAATCAAACACCACAAAGTTATGTACTACCATGGCCTTAAATTTTGCATAAAAAAGTTAGACGACATGAAGAAAACTTGTGATTCTAGGATAAGTGTAGTCTTCGAGGTCACTAATATTTCATCTAGAAATGACATACATCTTCAACAATCTAAAAATTGATACTATGACATTTTGGATGATATACTTGAGTTTGACTTTAATTCATTCAAATTAGTTCTATTTGTCGTCAAATGGTACATGCTACGACTGAATCAAAATGATCCTGATAGGACTATTATTAAACATGATAGTGGATTTACAATGATTAATACAAGGTCATTTGAGCTAGTTGGAGATGAGACCTATGTTCTTTCAATCCAATGTGAGCTAATGTTTTAATTTGTCCTTCCACATAAACCGGGTTGGTCATTTGTTGTTAGACATGATCCAAGAGGAAGGCCGGTAAATTATAATGTGATGGAAGAAGAAGATATTGAAGAATCAAAAGATGAAGTAAATGATGATCATGAATGACTATTACACAATGAAGAAGAAGAAGAAGAAGAAAATGATGATGATTCCAGTGATGCAGACGATGATGGTGATGGTGGTGACAATCATGATCAAGGTGATGAAGATGGTGTTGATCAAGGCGATGATGGTCATGATGATGATAGTCATGATGATGGTGATGATGATGATGATGGTGCTGCTGCTGCTGCTGATGATGATGATAGTCATGATGATGATATGGATGAGGAGGATGATCAATAACCTTATCAATGAAATGTATTTCAAGGTATGATCAATGTCACATATTAGATATATATTGATTTATTCATAGAAATTTGAATTAAGTTATTATGTGTTGAACTCTATAGTCATGGAGTATATTTTGCATCATGTAATTTTTGTCTTCTATGTAATTTTTAGCTTACATATCATGTAATTTTTGGCTAACTTAAGATAAATGATTTACATATGCAGGAAATTTAATGCCTTTGACATGGATCGACAAGTAAAATTTATTATTTGGTTTCCTTCTCTTTAGTTAGCAAAATATATAGATCCTACTATGTCTTTCATTTAATGGATTGCAGGTATCACCAAATAGGTATTTGTTTGATCTATCTTCCTCAAGTGAGGAAAATGCGGGAATAGAAGAGAAAAGTGAGACATCTAGTAGGTCTAAAATAGGGAGATCAACTAGAGGTCAAAAGATTAGAAGAAAATTTGATAAACAAATGCAATTTTTCCTTGCTGAGGGGGGGTCATGTTTTTATGATAATGAGACCAAAGGTGACAGGAAGGTTCCCTTAAGGTACACACATCTTCAGAAAGAAGGGGTACCCAAGGAACTACCTCTAGTTAACACTAATTTTTTTGTTAACGAAAGGATATATCGCATAGCTCCATCTTCATTACATGGTTTGGGCTTATTTTCCATGGATGGAATAAAGGTCAGTTATAATCAAGTTCTTGAATTGATGGAGTATGTAGGACCTTGTTACAATTACAAAAATTGGATGCAGATTGTGCAATATAAAAAAAGTATGCGTAGGTATGCATTGTCAGAAAATTATATACAATGCAAAGAAAATGATCAAACTAAAAGGCTCGTTATGTATATTGATGCAATGCCAAAAGAAATAAGGAATATTGTAGGTTTTATAAATAGTTCTTGACCTGTGTCAACTAATAAGAAGCTGAATTGTATATTTGAGGCACGTGAGGGAAATAATGTATTTGTATGTGCAATAAAATCAATAAGTACAGGGGAAAAGCTTCTGATAAATTACAATTTGAATCGTGTAGATACAAAAAAATTCCTTATCATGGGACTAGTAAGTATAACATTTAAACCAATTGCCTCCAATTAAAATTGACTCTAATGTACAATCTACTGTTTTATTAATAATTTTTTTTGGTAAGTTTATTACTTTCATTTCACTTTTGATTGCTAAGAATTACTAATCTTTGTAACAACATGACATGGATCCACCTCAAGATACAGGTGGGGATGTGCCTCACAGTACAACTTCTTCATCAAAGGTAAACCTTAATTAGTGTAATTCTATAAATTATATAGAAACAAATGTCATATTATTATGTTCTTTTCTTTATGGCTTTGGAGTTATTTTGATAGAATTTTATTGATATTAATGTCACAACTTGATACTAATTGATAGAGAAAAGCAAAAATGAAAGCAGATCAATTGCGATCTGAAGTTGAGGCGACATTTATAGATGATATCTCATCTAACTCTAGCCATGTATTCATGGCTACTCAAATAAAAACTAAATATGGTAAAGAAATTCTTAACCTTATAATGGAAGCAAAAAAAACTGAGACAAAGGAACTCAAAGAAGAATTGATACGTAGAGTCAATTGTATTAATTTAAGCAGTAATTAATCTTAAGAAATAATTAAAGTTCAATAGATGTTTATATTTTATACTATCTTATGGATCCTGATCTAAAATATGATGTGTTCTTACAAGATTTTTTGACACTTGTGAATCGTGATCAATAGGGTGAGGGTTGTAGCGCTGCACAACCTTCATGTAAATAATCCTTAAATCTTTAACCATTGATTTAACCTTTGTATGCATTATTGACTCAACTTATGTTTCGGATGATTCTAGTACCCCATTTAATCTTTATCCATTGAAAATGTCTTTGCTAACAATGTATTCTTTAGCTCATGATGAAGTGCAGATGCCTCCTTCGATCAACATTCCGCTATCGACAGCTGCATTGTCTGCAACAAGGTGTGTGTGTGAATTTTGTACTTGATCCGTAGACACAACACATCAGTAAAACATTAGAAGTTAGCTTAAAATCAAAATCATGCAATAAATGAAAACTAATCTAACCAGATGATTTACTGCCTTCTAATAGGTGCCAGTATGATGTTCTCAGATTGTTATCACGATCAGTGACCTTGACGACACCTAAACAAAGGATTTGAATGCAAAACTGATATGAAATATGAATGCAATTAATCTATTTTTTTTATTTTCTATGCAATGATATGATGAAAACTGATATGAATCTATGATATGTAAAAACTGATATGCTATGATGATCTAAAAAAAGAAAACTAATATGATATGAAAAACTATGCAATGTTGATCTCACAAGGCTTGGATTCGCAAAGATGATTCTTCAGTCTCCAATTTAGCAGCATGATTATACAATTCTTGTGGATGATTTGTGAAGAGTTGAAGCCTTAATTTATAGAAATCCAAGGCTTTGGAGGTGCATGAAAGAAAGCCATAAATCACTCAAATAAACTCAACTTGATTTTTGAGTTATCTGAAAATAAAGAATAATTAACTCACAAAAACATGCAAAAGCAGAGTTGAACTCAAAATAGAGTTTTTGATTTAATTGATAATTGATAGTTGTCTGCTTTTGTGATTGTGGATGATTTATTTATGAATTGATTTAATAATAAAGTGATTTATTTTCAACTTAACTGATTTTGAAAAATAAAACAATTGATTTATGGGTTAATCAATTATTTTTCAAACTTTTATTCAAAAACAATATTATTAAAAATTGACAACTTGCTTTAATTAATTAAATAAGAATTTAATCAATTATTCATAGGATTTTGGATTTATTGTCAAAATTAAATAATACAATTTAGGAATAAATAAAATTAACTTTAATTAAATAATTAAATGGTAGAATTAAATCTAATTAATTAAATATTGAGAATATTCAATTAATCAAACTTTAGGATAAATTAGATTCATCGCCAAAGAATCATTAAATTAAAGATAATTATGATAATTAGGAATATTGCTAAGAATATTCCCCAATGCAGAATTTGAGATAATCAATTAGGATTTGATGATGTGCTGATGTGCCTTAGGTTAGGACTTCAATGTCGATTTCGTTTGATGTGTCGATATAGACGATTAATGAACCTATAGCTCATTTTTGGGGTATTACATTTTGCCCCTCTTTGAATTGTTGTGCGAAGCGCAGTACTTCAAAGATAGTCTGTGTTTGATAAAGATATGATGATATTAAGTCCTGAATGACCAAAGATAATGTTCACTATAGCAACAATGAACCAATGAAACAAAAGTGTCAAAACACTTGATTCTAAACCTTATGATTGTGAAGAAGTGAGTGACCGATTCCAGACTCAATTGTCCTTAGAAGAATCACATAGGTATCACATCTGAACCCTTCAGTTACCAAAGAACCAAGGAAATAACGCTAATGAACTGATGGTTACGAAAAGATGATACAATTTACAAGATTAGGAGAATATCAGATTGATATGGATCTCGATGAATCTGATATGCCCCAAGCGATGATAGATTTGCCCCGAGTGATGAGGAATTTTTGATGAATCAACAACTAGACGTGGTTGTTGTCTTGATTACTAAGGAAAGATATGATTCCAAAATTTAATTTACAGACTTTGAATGATGTGCAATACCATGCCCCCTTCGGGATTAAAATTGAAATCTGACAAGAAAAGTCAGCGTTGATAGTTCAAAAGCATGTTAAATGATTTGAAAAATGGTTAAACACGTTTGAAAATGCATTCTGCATCGTTTAGAGGTCTTGGAGACCAAGTTTGACTAGGTGTGACCATGAGTTGACCATGGTTGACCAAGTTAAAATTTTGATAGTTTGATGAAAGATAATTAGTTAAGTTGAATTCTGGATTTCTTTGATGATTGAAGGTCGAATATGCAAGCAGTAGACTGTCTTGGGCCCAAAATTTTAAATCGCAATTTTGACATAATAAACAATCTCAGATTTTGATTTTGATCCCAAAAATGGATTCAGAACGTCGAAATTAGCCAAGGGTGGAATTTTCATGAAAAACGGAGCACTTTTGAAAATTAGGTCAAAAGCTATATAAAGGCCAGAAGGGTCATTTTCAAATCATTTCAACCATTTGACTTTTGAGATCTTGTGGAGCCCTCTGAGCAAGAAAATGGCAGAATAGCGAGAACCAAAGGTACCTGTGAGTTCGCATCGATTTGAGCATAGCCGGAGAGATGATAGACCTCGACAGTATGGACATCCGGTATGTGGACCTTTGTGCCCCTCTGAAAATTCAAATTTTTCATGTTTTATAGCATTTTAGAATTTTTTCATACGCATTTTTCTTTTTTAATTTTGCATGTGTGAAAAATTGTATGAGTCCCAACCCAGGCTCGTACGACATTTGAATTCCATTTTCTTTGTCGTTTCATGACCCACCCAGTGTCGTATGAGAGGGATCCATGAGTCGTACGACATTTCATCGAGTCCCTCGAAACTCGTATGACGAAGTGCCTAGTGTCGTATGACCATGGATTATCGTATGGGCTATTGTAGAGTGTTGTATGACTTTCGGTGCCAGTTTGGACTATCGTGTGAATACCAATGAGCTAAAAACTGATATTTAGGTCAAAATTTTGACTTTTCTGATTGTTTTGCTTGATTGCTGACTCTTTGACCTACCTTTTGAAATACCAAACTGTTTAATTTCTACACTATTAGCATGTTGTTGAACCCAATTTCTGATAGAATTCCCTATTTTTGCATGATATAGGTCACATATCCAAATGTTCATGTCCGACATTCATACCTGTCGACCCAAAGATTATGTGTCTCACTTCCTGACCCTATGAGGGTTCATCTTGCTGCTTGTGGGTTTGAGTATATGATCCATTTACCCGATATTAGGGTAAATCATGGCCTGTTGACTGCACTTATCGAGAGATTCCACTCTGAGACCCAGACATTTCATTTACCGACTGGAGAGATCACTATGACTCTAGAGGATGTTTATAGGATACTACGCATTCCATTTCATAGCAGTCCGCATCCTGAGTATGTGAGTACTGGGCAGACTAGTCTTCATGCCTTTAGGTGTCTGTTTGGGGATGATACAGAGTTGATGGGGTCCATTTCTTGGGAGACCCTTGTACAGAGATATGGTCAGATGCACCGTTTAGAGTGCATTATTCCTGGGATGATCGGTGAGCTCATCATGCCGGGCCGTCAGCATAATAGTTTCTTGATGGGATGGGCCCCAATGGTAGCACTTCTTATGGTGACTCCCACTGAGCTTGCTTGGGGTCAATGTCTTTTGGCACATATGTTTTCAGAGATGCACAAGGTTGTGTATCAGGATTGCAAGACTTTCACTTCTGGAGCTCTTTTGTTACAGATATGGGCCTAGGAGCATATCCTAGTTTTGAGACCGGTTTTTTAGACACAGCGTCAGCCATAGGAGCTAGTGATATATATGTATGTTGGTTATGTCACACAAGTCCGCATGGGCCATATTGAGTATTTTAGACGATGCTTGGATGATATGACTTTTGTACATTAGAGACCATATTTGCAAATAGAGGCCTGGCCCACTGCGAGGGAGCAGTACAACTTTCTATTCCAGAGTCGTGTACTTATTGGTCAGTCTCCCACCATTTTGGAGAGATTTTTGATTACCAAAGTGTGGCATCAGTATGGATGCAAATAGGATGCCCCACAGGAGTATACTGCATATGCGCACATTGTTCATGAGATTGGGCTCAGATGGACACAGAGGCTCACCTATTCTTTATGTTCAGAGGAGTACAATGCTATCATAGGTAGAGACTGGGACTACCGTCCATAGGTTGTTGATGCAGGGGTCACAGATGGATACATCTCTTGGCTAGCTGATCATCCCATTCATAGATTCTCGAATCCCATTGAGTTGATACCCTCCATGGAGGAGGTGATGGATGTTACAGGTGCTCCCACGGTACAGGGCCCGAGACCTCAAGTAGTGCATCCTACACCACCTAGACAGAGAGCTATGGCTCCCCTTCAGAGACCATCAGGACATATGAGGCCCCCTCATCCTTCTACTTCTTCAACAGGTACATCCACAGGTTCACAAAGATGGACCAGGGGTGAGAGAGGTACTTTGGGTGGTGTTGGTTCTATAGATGATGTCTTAGCAGCTGAGAAGTTTGTAGGTGGTGATGGAGATCCCTTACAGGCAGATACCACTTTTGATCTAGGAGCTAAGGTTAGACGGCGTAAGGTGCATAGAGTAGATACCACCGACCAGTAGCCAGAGCAGCTCGCACAGGACACAGAGATGCCAGTAGCTGAGGTAGATCCTACTATTCCTCTCACTTCATCAGAGACTATTAGATGTCTCAGAGCTCAGGTCTAGGACCTGAAGGTACAAAGTGCTAGGTGGGAGTAGAGGTATCTAGAGGTAGATAGGCAGCGTACAGAGCTTCATGTAGAGTTTCACTCAGAGGTTCAGAGATTACAAATAGAGGTGACTCATCAAACTTCACTGGCTTCGTATTATGTGTTTGCCTATTATGCTGTTGTCCCTGCTGCACAGAGAGTACCCACTTATTCAGATTACATGGTAGCCTCAGAGGGAGCTAGGGCACCGAGAGTAGAGGTGATACTAGATGCACCACCCCCTCCTCCACCAGATGCAGAGGAGCATGCCAAAATTTGATTCCTATTCTTATGTTTTGATATACTTAGTTCTTTTTTATCATTGATATACTGTTCTGACTCTGATAGCTCTTTGGAGCTCATTCTTTTGTATATTGTGCCAGTAGTGCACCCTTGACACATTTTGAGTTGATGATATATATGAGATCGATATTTTGGATTGTGACTTCATTTGTACTTGTCATTTTTGGATTTTATGATGATATCATGTTATGCTTATGCTATGAGTAGTGTAGAATGTATGTGTGGATTAATGCAATGCAATGATTTATTTCATATGTATGGATGTTATGAAAATGTAATTGATTATGAAAAGATGTATGTATGATTTATGCTTATGCACTGGATGTAATGTAATGCAACAAATGGTAATGATATGGGATGTAAATGCAACGATGCACATGATATGTTTTTGCAGGTTGATGAAGACAAGTACTCAATCTTATGTCAAAAGGATATTTAACCTAGGAGAGTTACTGCTTGTGGTTCAGTGAAGAGACCTTCAAGTGAGACTCAACTCTCATTAGATGTGAATAATTGATATGAAGTATTGTTTAAGCGTTGAAGTGTTTCCAAAAATTTGTGAGATCATGTAGACATGCAAAATGTAAAGAAACTACAAAATGACATGCAACCTAAGACCTAGGACCTAGTCACTGATCATATGTTGATTTGTTATCATCATTGAACTTTTAGGTAACCGGATAAATCAATACAATGCCCACTAGCTATGAAACCATAGGCATATGAATATCGATTTATATGCACAGGAATCAATACAACACCCACTGATTAGGAAACCATGGATATATGAATATTGATTTTATTTTCGGAATGTCGAATTAGATATAAGCACCAAGGCATAAACGCTAGGATGACCTAAATATCATGTCCATTTTGATATAGGAATTTGTATAAGCATCAAAACATAAACGTCATGATGACTGGATTATGCCTTGCATTACAAACACATCAAACAGTCAAGAGATCATTCTAAATCCAATGTGAATTACCCGTAGTGACCCTTTATCATTCACATCCTTAGGTAAGATCACGTTTCACAATAGGAGAAAGAACTCACTCAAAAAGATAATAGTTAGATCAAACTTCCTTGAATTTTCTAGGTATCAATGGTCGAGGTACGCATGGCCATCCAATTTGAGATAGAGGCTCTTACAGTTGAACACCATTTCAATCCAGCATTTCAAAAGTTAGATTTTCACATACAAGAAGAAAACAAAGAAAAGATTATGCCCCCAATCATTACTCTCTAAATCCTATAAAGGACATCATTGAAGAGCTCAAAGGAACATAATATGCAAAAATATCAATGCGAATCAGTAAGCATACAAGGAGATAAAAGCATGTAAAAAGCATAGATTGTTTTCAGTTTGTGTTTGATTGTGTTGTTGTTGAGACAAAATCCTTTCTGGAGACAAGACCGACCGACCGACTGACTCAAATGAAGCTTCAAAGGACTTTGACTAGATATGATACATCTAAGATACATTGGAGGCCATAGGATATGACTTTGATTGCCCCCAAGTTTTAAGCATTGATAGGATACAGACACTTGAGCTGATTGGTGTACAAACTAACTTATTGAAAATAGGAATGCAAAAACAAACCGGGAGATATGTACAAACTAAAGCAAGATTGAAAGCTGGGAAAGACCAAGATTGTGCTGATAGATGGAGCATTTTGAAACAAGTGTTACCCATTTGCTGGGTTTTCACCATCTTGGCAGAGATTCTATTTTTGCTACCAAGGCGCCTGTTTCTAGGTTTTCACCAAGGCACTTTTTCTTTTTCTCATTTTTTTGTATTTTTCATTTTTTCAATTTTTTTTCATATTTTTGATATTTTTTGATATTTTTTTTGTGAATCATCAAGGCGCCTATTGCTAGGTTTTCACCAAGATGTTCATTTTTTTCAGGACTTTTTCAGATTTTTAAGATTTTTTCAAGACATTTTACCATACACTAAATGCCTTAGGCATAGAATTTCTTCAGATGGAGAACATTGAGTGGTTCTTAGAGCTGTTCTCCTTCAGTCGTTGAGAGTTGATAGGCACCAAAGCCAAAAATAGCAGTGATTACAAAGGGACCCAGCTAGTTGGGTTCAAACTTCCCCTTGCATTCTCGATGTGATTGATTTTTAGGATTTTCTCTCAAGACTAGATCACCAACATGGAATTCTCTGTGTTTGACTTTCTTGTTGTAGCCTTTGGACATTCTCTTCTGATATACTCTGAGATGATCATATGCTGCTTTTCTGTGCTCATCTAGTAGTTCAAGTTCTTGCAACCTAGACACTCTGTAGTCATCATCAGTTACTAAACCATGCATTTTGATTCTTAGTGATGGGATTTCAACCTCAATAGGTAGTACCGCTTCAGACCCATAAACTAAAGTGAAAGGTGTAGCCCCAGTAGGTGTTTTGATACTTGTTTTGTAAGCCCAAAGAGCTAGATTGATCATGAGATGCCAGTCTCTTCCTATTTTATTAACTGCTCAATGCAAGATTTTCAACAAATTCTTATTAGAGGCCTCAGCTTGGCCATTCCCTTGAGGATAGTAGATAGAAGACCAATGTTGTGTGATCTTGAATTTGTCACATAGATCATCTAGGTCTTTGTTCTTGAATTGTCCACCGTTATCTATGATTATGGAATGAGGTATCCCATATCTGCATATGATATAGTTCAATATGAACATAGATATTTGCTTTCTAGTGGCTTGTGTCAAAGGGATTGCTTCTACCCATTTTGTAAAATAATCTGTAGCTATGATTATATGGGTATGTCCATTAGAAGAGTGAGAATGAATCATCCTAATAAGATCAAATGCCCATTGATGGAAAGGACATTGTGTTGTAAAGGGGATTAGATCCCTCCCTGAAGCATGAATTAGGTTGCCATGTACTTGACACTTTTGAAAATTCTTAGCAAATTTGATAGCCTCTTTCTCCATTTCAAGCCAATAGTATCGAGCCCTAATAAGTTTTTGAGCTAGTGTTAAACCGTTCGAGTGTGACCCACAAATACCATCATGGACTTCCTCTAACACACATTGAGACTCTTCCCATTCTAAACATCTAAGTAGTGTACCATTTAGACCTTGTTTGTACAGATCATGACCAATGATGACATATCGGGAGGCATTTCGGATAAGGTATCTCTTTTCATGGCAGTGGAAGGTATCGGGAATGATTTGGTCTTGGAGATAGGAAAATAGGTTTTTGTATCTGGATGAATCATGACCAACAACAGTGCAAATCATGCGGGTTTCAGGGGAATCATATGCAGGATAAGATAGTGCTTCCACTAGGAACTCATAGTGTAGCTCATGTTCAGGCTACTGTAATAAAGTAGATAATGTTGCCATTGCATCAGCAGCCTTGTTCTCCATTCTAGGAATTTGCTCAAATGTGATAGATATGAAATACTTCTTAAGATCATCTACCATTCTTTTGTAAGGAATGAGCTTTTCATCTTTAGTTTGGTACACATCATTGACTTGATGAACAAAAAGCTGGGAGTCTCCATGAATGTGTAGCTCTGTTACTCTCCATTCAATTGCTATTTTCATACCATTCAAAAGGGCTTCATATTCTACAATATTGTTTGTGCAAGGAAACCTTAATCTGAATGCTTTGGGTATGGAGTATCCTTGAGGAGTTATGAACAATATGCCTACTCCGGATCCATTCTATGTATAGGAGCCATCAAAGAATAATTTCCATTCTCTAGAAGAAAGATGCATGATAGAGGAATCTAGGAATTCCATTTGTAGTGGTGTGTCATCAAAAAATGGTGCTTCAGCCAATTGATCAGCAATGACCTATCCTTTTATAGCTTTTCTCTCAACATATTCAATGTCAGATTCACTCAATAGCATGACCCATTTAGCTAATCTACCCATGAGGGCAGCTTTGCTTAGTAGGTACTTTAGTGGATCAATCTTGGCTACCAATTGAGTGGTATGCACTAACATGTAGTGTCTCAATTTATGTGGTGTGAAGATCACAGCTAGACAAGCTTTCTCAATCATTGAATAGTTCTTTTCATATGCCACCAATGTTCTACTGATGTAGTATATAGCTAATTCCTTTTTATCTTCATCGTACTGTGCTAGTAATGCCCCCAGTGATGTATCTGTAGCAGAGACATATAAGATCAATGGATTTCCATGAATAGGAGGCATCAAGATAGGCGGATTTGATAGATACTTCTTAATATGGTTAAAGTTGTTCTCACATTCTTCATTCCATGCAAAGGTCACACCTTTATGTAATGTTTTTGTAAAAGGATGTGATATGTCCGCTAGCTGTGATATGAATCTTCTGATAGATTGAACTCTTCCTTGCAATGTCCTCATCTGACTGATATTCTTGGGGGGTTGCATCTCCATTATAGCCTTTACTTTAGCTAGATCAACTTCAATGCCTTTCTTTGAAACTATGTATCCTAAGAGTTTTCCAGAAGTGACACCAAAAGCACACTTCTTAGGATTTAGTCTAAGACTAAACTTTTCCATTCTATCTAGGATCATGCTCAAGTCCTTTAGATGTTCAGTTCTAATCATAGATTTGGCTAAAGTATCATCAACATAATCTTCCATAGTTCGATACATCATGTCGTGGAAAATAGATGTCATTGCTCTTTGATATGTAGCACCAACATTTTTAAGCCCAAATGGCATGACATTCCAACAGAAGGTACCCCATGCACATGTGAAAGTAGTTTTCTCTTGATCCTCTAGGGCAATTTTTATTTGGTTATATCCAAAGAAACCATCCATTAAGGAATACATCTCAAAACTCGCAGCCATGTCCACTATCATAGAAATGTTAGGTAGTGGAAAATCATCCTTAGGGCACACTCTATTCACATCTCTAAAGTCTGTGCACACTCTGATTGAACCATCTGGTTTAGAAATAGGTACAATATTAGAGATCCACTCTACATAGTCAATAACTCAAATGAATCTAGCTTTTAGGAGCTTCTCTAATTTAGCTTTTACCAAGAGTGCAACGTGAGGATGCATCTTTCTCAATTTGTCCTTGATAGGTTTAACATTTGGAGCTATAGATAAATGATGCATTATAAGATCAGGATCCAATCCTGGCATATCTGAATATTTCCATGCAAAGTTGATCTTTTTCTCTGTTAGGAATGTAGTAAATTTTTGCTTCTCTTCTTCTGATAATGATTGTGCTACATGTACCAATTGTGGTTCCTCTGTTGTACCCAAATTGATGGATTGAGTGGGCTCAATTAGAACTGGAGATTTGTCCTGTAAATGACTTGAAAGGACATCAAATATCTCATCCTTAGGTGCCTCAGAGAGGTTTTCACCTTTGGACACGTCTTTTCTTTTTACTTTTGTAGGTTCTGAGACTGCCACAAAGTGGTTTTCACCCTCAGAACTCCTTTTCTTTTTATTCTTATTCTTATTTTTCTGACTAAGATATTTGATGTCCGACTCGGTCATGCTAATGCTCGGTTCACTGATGGAAGTCCTCATAGGCTCAACTGCATTTAGGTAGCAAGCAAGGGCATAGTCATTTGGGAAGGTATAAATACCATGGCTCGGATTTGTGGAGGTTTGATCAATAATTTCTGGATATTGGATAGTCAAAGTGGGGAAAGATTGTGAGATAGTGTTTACGGATATGGATCTATCATCATTGGTCCTAACCCAACGCTCGAGTTCAAAGGTGATATTACAACTTAAGACATTTAATTTGTCAATAGGCTCAATGTCATTGTGGGAGTCCAATTCAGCTATAGGTGGATCAGACTCGATAGGTTCATCATTTCATTCTAGACTTACATTGGGTTGAGGTGCATATTGGTGAATAACATCAACATGTTTCTCTGTGATAAGCTCATCTAGTTCTAGAATGAATCCCCTTTCATAGTCATTAGATTCATCTTCTGATTCAGGATCTCTAGGAAATCTTAGAAAATGAGTAAAGTCAGGGTGAATACCCCAAGAAGGGTTACCCTCATATTCTGATTTGAATTCATACTCATGAGAATTTGTCTCAGAATCACTACCACTTCCCTCTTCTTGATTGTTTTTGAGATTAGTTGGTTCTTATGTTGCAACTATCTCTTGATTGATAGTAGGTTCTTGTGTTTCTACTACATTAATTCGTTTGATTGGATCATCTTTATCATCAAGGTCTTTAATCTCCTTAGGCAATTTTTCATAGGGGATGAGTTCTGAGCTGTCCAAATCACTATTTGATGGTTCTATTTCTTCTTTCTTAAGAAGAGGTTCTCCTGGTGTGATCTGCTCTATGACATGAGAACAATTACCCTTGAGGTGATAGGGTTTCTTCTTAAAGCCTAGGCCAACAATATTCTTATTTTCTCTACCAGTATGTGGGAGAGGTGCCACAAGACCTTTTCCTCTAATTCCTAAAGGTCCTTTACCTGAATATCCCATCTTAGCTATTAATTTATCTCCTGGACCGTATGACTTAGAAGGGAGTTTGGATACTGTAGAGTCACTAGTTTAAACATTATGGGATTCAGATTCATCTTTGTATAGCCATGATAGCACAGCTTCATCCTCTTCAAACTCTTTCTTGGATACTTGTTCTGCTACAAAATTCTTTTTATATGCTTCAAGAGGTTCCCTAGGTTTGGGCTTGGACTGTTTCAAAGATTGTCCATAAGACTTAGGTGAGATAGGGAGAGATGTCAAAGATAAGACTGGCTCTATAATATATTCTCCCATCCCATTTTCTTTGATATTGACCACTTTAGCAATGTCTTCCATTTTGGATGTGGAAGCAACATTTAGTTGTTCAGTAGAAGATTCTCTGTTATTGGGAACAAGCTTATCAACACTTTCCTTCAAGGTATTGCAAGTTGTATTCAGATCTGCGGGGATAGTAACCTCTACTCCTTGATAAGGAAAATTCAAACATTGATGGTATGTAGAAGGAATAGCTTGCATTTCATGCATCCATGGTCTCCCTAGAAGAATGTTGTAGGCCAAAGGTAGATCAAGAACTTGACATATAGTATCTCTAATAACTGGACCTGCTTTGATGGGTAAGACAATGGTGCCTTTAGAAGATCTTTCTTGTTCATCATAGGCTTTTATGGTGATCTTCTTTTGAGGATAAATAGCCAATTCTGAAAATCCCAATTGTGTGATCAAGTTGTAAGAACAAATGTTTAGGCCAGTGCCCCAATCTATGAACACATGTTTGAATCTATGGTTCTGGATCAAAAATTCTATATGCAAAGGCTGATTATGTGGGTGACTCAAGGAGTTGTCATCTTCCTCTGAAAAGGAGATATATTGTGGAGATGTAAGATGTCCAACCATAGTCTGGAACCTATCTAAATAAAGGTCATCAGGAACATTGGAACTGAGCAAAGCTTTGTCTAGTATGACTCTATGAGATGGAGATATTCGAAGCAACTTAAACATGGAGATTTTGGCATTAGTGTGCTGGAGTTGTTGAACAATGCTATAAGATGTAGGCCTCGTATCCTTTGGATTGGAAGATTTGGAAGCAACCTTCTGTTTAGATGTAGATGAAAGATTGAAGGGCACCTTAGGGACATTTGATGAATTTGAGATTTGTCCTTTTAGATGTGCTTGGGCTTGTGATTGAGGAACTACATTGGTGGATTGATTTTCTCTATCTGTTCTTACAATTGTGATGACATTGCAATGCTCTGAGAGATAGGGTTCAACCATATTGATGGTAGCATTGTTTCCAGGGTAAGCATAATTGACTTTTGCCCCTATATTAGGTTGAGAAGATGAAACTTCTTGACCATGTTTCCTAAATGGTTCTATGAATGCTATATGATTATGATTGCTCTTAGGATTGTCAACTGTGATGTCTCCCCTATCGATCAGATCTTGAATGGTGTGTTTCAACCGTAAGTAGTTATTAGTTTTGTGACCTTTGCCTCGATGGAAATCACAGAATTCATTTTCTCTCCACCATTTTGGCTTAGGCTCAGAATCAGGTGGTCAGATTGCTGGAAAAGAGATGATGTTATCAGCTAGTAGTGTTTTCATAGCTGATTCTAAAGATTCTCCAAGAGGAGTGAACTTTCGCTGTTTATCCGAAGATTTGTATTCTGGCTTCTTTTGAAATGGTCCAGATGACTTTTGTTCTAAAGCTTTAATGGCTTGGGAACCAAGAGTTAGGTTGTAGGCTGGTGCCTTTGATGGGGCACAGATAGTGTCAACAACACCATCTATGACAATGCCTTTATTCTTGTTCTAGTTTTTGTTATTGTCTTTAGAACTAGATCCTAATTCGTACTTGTCTTTTTGAAGTGTGATTTCTCATTTTTTCACAAGCACTTTTTCAATTTTGATAGCATTATCCACCATCTTATTAAAAGATGTATGATCTTGCATTTGTAGAGGATAATTGATTTCTAGAACAAGGTTATTGATGAAGATTTCTAGTTTTTCTATTTCTGGAATAGGTCTAGCATATAGAGAGAACTTCTTCCTCCATCTCTTGAGAAATGTTAGGAATGGTTCTCCTAGATATTCCTTGAGATTACAGATATCAATCATGGTGACTGGATGTTGAATATTGTAGGAGTATTGCTAATAAAACAATTTGATCAATTCCTCAAAATTTTTGATAGTGGAAGGTAATCGAGAGAACCATTGAATGACCGCTCTCCCAAAGATTGAGGGAAGAGATGCATTAGATAGGTTGGTTCATGCATGAATTCCATTTATTGGGTATAGAATTCTCTTACATGGTCTTGAGGGTCAAAGTGTCTGTCATACTTATCATACTTGGGCATCTCCACTCATTTTGGAAATGGTGGCATATACAAGTCTTTGTCAAAAGGAAAATGACATAGAGCTTCCATGGAGAACTCGTTGGGTTCCTTTTCTTTCTCAAGGCTATTAAGTTTGACTTGTATGGCATACATTTGTTTCATAATAGCTATGAGTGGAGTTTCTTCCTCATGTGTAATGATATTTTCAACATTAAAGTTGGGAGGAAGTTTAGCCCCTTGATGAGCCAATTGTAAAAAGTATGCCTCTCTGTCTTCTTTCAAGAAATGCTTCATCATTCATTTGAAGTTATCATCATTTTGATATTGAGCAATTTCTTCAAGCGTGGGTGCCTAATCTATACCATGTTGAGATTGAGCTCTTTGAGAGCCAACATTTGTCCCTTCTTGAGACATGGTAGGAGTTTGTGGAATCCCTGGAATAGATTGATGTGGGGTTTGTTGGGTACCTCCGTGAGTTGATGGAGGAGGTATGTAACCAGTTTTTAATCGAAAGTTGCTAAGACCGTCATCCTCATAAAGACTAGAATTGATGAGTTGCTCAAGAGTTAGACCCCTAGTAGTAGTTATAGGTAAGGTCTGGGATGCTTCTCCAGATTTCTTGTGTGAGGAAGCTCTAGTTTCCACCATCAACTTTGAGTGAAACAAAAGAATAAGATGCAGATGACTGAAGAATGAATTGAATCAAGATGATTAGATGACGCAACCTTGTCAAGGTTTGATTGATTTGAAGATTTGATTAGATGTGGGTGAAGGATACTGTGCCCTGGATGTATGGGTAGATTTCCCAAAAGATAGCGGACAAGATATCACAACACTTAGTCATTTTGATGATTGATTGAAGATTGATAGTTATGACAAGGTTTTGACACAAGACGAAAAGGACTCAAATCGGTTAAATAGAAGACTAAATTAGATTCAAAAGGCCACTTTAGGAAAATGATTGGATTCTCAATAGCTATTGCTTTGTTCCTGACACAGTGATTTGTTTGACAGATTCTAGAAATAGGCTGAAAAAGCTAAATATTTGGCAATTCTGACAATTTTCTGACAACTTTTCAAAATTTTCCCAAACGACACTCGGTAGACTCGTACGACAGTGGGTATGCTATGAAATGATAGTTGAAAAGCTCGTACGATAGTTGCAAAGTCATACGATAGTGGGTATGCTATGAAACAACAGTTGAAAAGCTTGCACGACAGTTGCAAACACTTGCACGACAGTTGCTAGCAGGATTTGACTTTTTGAATGTGATTGGCAGGAAGAGTCATACGACACTGGGTTCTCTACCATAGGACAAATGGGTAGTAATGAAATGACACTTGATAGAAACTCGTGTGACTTTCTGACCTCCTGAGATGACTTTTGACTCCAAAAAAGAATTTTACTTCAGATTTGCAAATTTTGAGTTTTTAGATTCGGATTGTTTGCAAATTGTACTGTCTAGATTTGAGGATTGTAACAGATTTGTCCATTTTAAATAACCAAATAGATAGACAAGCACACAAAATAGCAAGCAAGTGATTTCAAGCATGTTTGAAAACAATGAACAAGGGCAAAAGAAACCTTGCACATGAACAATCAAGTGACTTATTTTTTCTAATCCTCATAAGCGCTAATTGTGTATGTTCCAAAAATGTTTTGCAATAACACACATATAGCCTAGAAAATGAAAATTTGGCCTCACTAGGGTTTTTAGTAATGGTTTGACTCTGCAACTTTTATGATCCAAGAGGGCGAACTCCAATCCAGGCACACCGGGGTTTTGACATAGTCTAAGAACTTAATCTTCAGGATCTGCTAGGGAGATCTGACAACCCAACAAGAGACCAAACCTATGGAGATTTCTTCCAACAGGACATTTATATAGCGATTGTCACTACCACAACAAAAATGGCTATTACTGATTGAGGTTCCGTCAATGTGGTTAACCCAATTAAGGGAATGTCCACTACGGTTAACCCTCTCTAAAGGTGACTCACAAGATATACCACATGGAGACTGGTTCCAGATTCAAGGATTTGGGTTTCTGGTACTATCCAAAAAGGAAGTAGAGCATAATCCCCTAGCCTTTTCACTTTTAACCTAAACAAAGTAGACAGATAAATTCGACACGCTAAGACCAAGATTATCTCATAAAGATCTATGACATCAACCCCTTATGATCTATCAACCTCTCCGGAGAGAGAATGCCTCGATCAAAAGTTGAAAACACACAGATCTAGTGGAACGTGAGACTCCCTCAGTATCCTCCCCACCTACAAGGGATCCTTCATTGAGAAGAGTTTTTTTGGAAACCCACTCTCTCAAGATCCACAAATAGTGTTCATGGGGCCTAATTACTATGTGTAACAAAGATGCTGAAAGCAAACTATGTTCATTTTTATAACCCAAATGAAGTTTGTGATAGGAAAGCAATAAAAGTCACTCAAGCTAGACACATGAGATGTTCATTTTAGATCCAAAATCGAAGTCTTATCAGCTAAGAAGATTACCTGAATTCCTCACAATGCGCTTAGTAGATTTTTTTACCTATTTTTAGCAATTCTTGCACTTTTTCCAATCAAAACTAGCAAGAGTCAATTAAAAACAAAGAATTTCAATTGTTACGATTAGCTGTTAGTCAAAATCTGAAAACCCAATATGATAAACTATCTTGAAAAATGAAATGACAGTTAAAATCTAATGCTGAAACTCGTATGTCTGAAACTCATACAACAGTGGGTGTGCTCCCAGATGACAGTCCAGAAACTCGTACAACATTGGATGTTCTATGAAATGATAGTTGAACTTTCAAATGATAGTGTGTACAGTACGACATGAACCTCGATCTGACAGACTATCATAGGATAGTGGGTACAGTGTGAAATGACTTTTGTCAAAACTCGTATGAAGATTGTACGAACAAAAATTAAAAAATCATAGTTTTGCATAGAAATTAAGGAGAAAAAGATAGAAATTGATATAATTGAATTGGAAACCCATTTCAAGTTCCCACGGTGGGTGCCATAAATGTGTGTGTGAATTTTGTACCTAATCTATAGACACAACACTTCAGTAAAACATTAGAGGTTAGCTTACAATCAAAATCGTGCAATAAATGAAAACTAATCTAACCAGATGATTTACTGCCTTCTAATAGGTGCCAGTATGACGTTCTCAGATAGTTATCGAGATCAGTGACCTTGACGACACCTAAACGAAGGATTTGAATGCAAAACTGATATGAAATATGAATGCAATTAATCTATTTTTTTAATTTTCTATGCAATGATATGATGAAAACTGATATGAATCTATGATATGTAAAAATTGATATGCTATGATGATCTAACAAATGAAAACTAATATGATATGAAAAACTATGCAATGTTGATCTCACAAAGCTTGGATTCGCAAAGATGATTCTTTAGTCTCCAATTTAGCAGCGTGATTATACAATTCTTGTGGATGATTTGTGAAGAGCTGAGCCTTAATTTATAGAAATCTAGGGCTTTGGAGGTGCATGAAAGAAAGCCATAAATCACTCAAATAAACTCAACTTGATTTTTGAGTTATCTGAAAATAAAGAATAATTAACTCACAAAAACATGCAAAAGCAGAGTTGAACTCAAAATAGAGTTTTTGATTTAATTGATAATTGATAGTTGTCTGCTTTTGTGATTGTGCATGATTTATTTATGAATTAATTTAATAATAAAGTGATTTATTCCCAACTTAACTGATTTTGAAAAATAAAACAATTGATTTATGGGTTAATCAATTATTTTTCAAACTTTTATTCAAAAACAATATTATTAAAAATTGACAACTTGCTTTAATTAATTAAATAAGAATTTAATCAATTATTCATAGGATTTTTTATTTATTGTCAAATTTAAATAATAATACTTAGGAATAAATACAATTAAATAATTAAGTGGCCAAATTAAATCTAATTAATTAAATATTGAGAATATTCAATTAATAAAACTTTAGGATAAATAGGATTTATCACCAAATAATAATTAAATTAAAGATAATTAAGATAATTAGGAATATTACTAGGAATATTCCCCGATGTAGAATTTGAGATAATCAATTAGGATTCAATGATGTGCCGATGTGCCTTAGGTTAGGACTTTGATGTCGATTTCATTCGATTTGATGATGTAGGAGATCAATGAACCTATAGCCCATTTTGGGGGTATTACACAAGGTACTTGCAGACATCTTCCTTTGTACCAGCTACAACTAGTAAAACCTTATTTTTCTATATTTTGTTATGTTCTAATCATGCATTGATTATTTTTCTTGTGTGAATTTTATACACTGCATGGACCTATTTTGTGCACTAATAGATACACCTACACCTGGTACAAGAATAGATCAAATCAGTACTAGTGAAGATCAACCATTTCCTGGATAAGTCCATGTTACTACTACTGGTTCGTTTGCGGGGACATTGTTGTTGAACAAAAACAATATGTTTTCGTTAAAAGTACCAAAGCTTCCAGGTGCTTTAAAATTGTTATTATTTACAGTGTAATTGTAATTTACTTATACATAACTCATTTTGGACTGATAAGCCCATGCTATTTTTGTAGGAAATGATCTTTTTTATGATCATCTTTTTGAAATGACATTGAAGCTATTTGGGCCCACCATACATAAAAGGTACGTAGCTTCATAGTATTGGTACAATATTTTTCTTATCTTCCATTTATTGTACTATATTAAAGTTATGATATCTAACAATTTTGTTTTTTCAAAAAAGGTGGAATGAACATGATGCTGACTTAAAAAATCAGCTCATTAAATCTTTAGAGGACCTCTTTGGAAATAAAACTTTTGATAGAGTCATGATTCTTAAAAGAGCATCCAAACATATAAAGACTCTGAGGGACCAATATAGAAGGGCTCTAAAGGATAACCCAAAGTATGAGCGTCACCTTATGATTCCACCGATGGAGTGGAATGAAATAATGGAAGATGCAAAAGAGAAAATGCTAAAGGGTAGTGGAATTCAACTAGAAGATGGAAAAAGAAGGTATGTCGTGATAGTATTAAGTAGAATGTAATCATGCACTAATTAGTGATCTTTGTAAATATATAATCTAACATGTTTCAAACTTTTCATATACTGCAAGATACATCAAAAGCCACACAAGCGAGATTAACAAAGGTTGGCCAACACAAACTTGGCTCTGGTGGCTATATGAAACTTCACTCTTGACTTGTAAGTAGCAACATTGGAATTTCATATTAAATTTTTATATATAAGGTTGCAAACAATTCTGTTTAATCAAATCATACATGTAAAAGTGACAATATTAAACAAAAAATATAGGGCACAAATTTCAATGTAGAGCCCACAGATGAAGACAAAAGAATAGCCTTGAAGGAAGGCTATAAAGTCATGGCTACACGCCTACGCCAAGAATTTGAAAGCCATAACGAAGAATCTACTGCACCAAATGAGACACAAGTAAATTGGTCAAATGAAAATTAAATCAAATTGAATAGTTAATTTCGAACATAAATTGACTATTTCATGATAACAATGCGCATGACATTTCACTACAGCCTTCAAATCCTATCACAGAACCTGGGCGTGACGAAGGCCATGATGTGCATCACAGTGGTGGAGGTATTAATTTGCTATTGGAAATAAATTATGTAATTATTAATAGAATTTAATATCTTTAATTTCAATTGGTTGCGTAACCTTTTTTTGAATATTTTAGAGCATGTTGAGGTGGAAAAAGATAAAAATGTTATTGTACATGATGATGTGGCATTGCCAGGTAAAGAAAAATGCATGTTATGTTCTACTGGTTAATGAAATACATGTAACAGTAAAAAAAAGTATGTGAATTTAACCCATTTACTTGTTATTGCAGCAGACCCCCCTTTAGTGCAGCATCCTTGAGCTCCTCGAGACATGAGGAAGCATCATAATTTGAGATCAAAACCACAAGAGGAGGAAGATAATATTTATGCTCCTCTCAGTCTTTACCTAAATAAGAAATCTAAGAAAAACCCAAAAAAGAAATGATTTCTTAAAAATGCTCTTTGATAAAACTTGTTTGATTAACTTTGTTGGATAATGAAAGAATGTTGTTTTAAGTAATTATCTATGAATGTTGTGTATTAATATTGAATTATATGTCATGTTAATGAATATTGTTATGTGTTAATTAATTCTTGATTAGTGTTGCATATTAATGAATGTTATGTGATTGTATTGATTGAATGTTATAGTTCATAAATGGATGAATGAAATGTGTAATTAGATGTTAATGGGGAATTTAGATTGATGTTAGGGGAGGGGTGGTGAGGCTAGATGTGCTTCCACCTTCATGTGGTTGGCCTTGTTAAGTAGAGAATATTAAAGTATTCTTGAAACCAAGAGAAGCTCAAACTAACATACCTTCATTATTTAATCAATTTCATTTGTTCTAGGTCTTTGCTCATAAGTGAATTTTGAATGTGTCATTGTCAAGCAACTATTAAATAAAAAACTAGAAGGGCCAATAATCAACTTCTCATTGTTATTGTCTGGCATGATTCAACTTCATTTTGTGTAAGTATTCTCGTATTGAATGCGTCAACCTCTCTTGGCCTAATGTGGATTATTTCATTGGTTTGTGTTTTTGAGTAGGTGAAGTGTTAAATCAGTTCCTATCTTCTATTCTTAATTCATTCAAATTGCAGGAGGGCCTGAAAGATATACTCAACATAGAATTGACTGCTAGTCTAGGCAATTGAACACACTGAGTCTTTGGCTTGAGAGAAAGAGTTGGGTAATTTTGTTTCTGGAGACCTATGTAATTGTCCTTAGTGGCCTTTTTTTTTTAACAAGTTATTTTTATATATATGTAGTGTCCATGTTTTTTTTTAATACAGATTCTTTTTGTGTATATGCTAGTGCTATGGAACCTAAATAAACAATTATAAATGTAATAGATAATGTCTTCGATGAAGGAATTGATGTACCACATGTAAACCAAAATCCATGCTTAATGCAATTTTGTGCAGTTCTTGAGTGTCTGACTCGGGTTATAATGCAAAAAAATTGATCCATATAAAGTGTCTTTACTAAAATTTTAATCTAGTGCAATGAATTTCGTTTCATTGTTAATAGACAATATATGTAGTCATGAGATTTTAGATATGTGATTGTTTGTTGTTCTTATTTTTAGAAAAATGAGTTTGTCCATTTGCATATCAGATTTTCTATTTTGGTTGGAATTTTTTGTTTTAAGCTCCTAATGTTTATGACAATTCACTTTGGTCTAAAAACTAATAGCTTTCTCATGAGAAATACCAAAATGAAACACATTGATTGTCTATCCACTCCACATGCCCACTTGTCATTTCCCTCTGAAAAATTGACTTAGATTAGCCATATGCTGCCTCACATGTTTGAGGTAAGCCAAACTCAGTTCAATTCTCTTAAAAATTGTACATATCCATCCAAGTGCAACAACCTTGAAAGATTTGTAGTGGTAAAGAGAATCCCCATATTTTATCATCCTAACATAGTCTTTGGCCACTTTGGCAATGAGATTGCGAGCAATATTGATCTAGCCAAGGGCCAACTTGTAGTGATCTTTATCATATAAAACATTTAGCAGATCTCCATAAAATGGATGCACAACATCTTGGTGGGGGAAATCATCTTGGAAAATCTCTATAAAATGGATGCACACCATACCTATCAATGGAACTAGACTTTCTTTGTTGTAGAATTGATTTAGTATAGAATATTTTCTATCAAGATTTTATTTTTTAAAAAGCAAGGTTTTCATAGCATTATCTACCACTTGAGAAAAAGTTTCCATAGCTAAATTTCCTTGCCACAAAGTTAATATTTCTCTAAAGACTTACAAGTTAGTAAGTCCTTGGCTAAAGGGCTGATAAACTAAATAAAGTTTCAAACATATGAACAGATGAAACTCATATAAGCAAAAGTCAGAGCCAAATTGAATAGCATTGGCTATTTGTCAACGGAAGGTTCTTGCTAGAACAAACACATTTGTCACTTCATTAAGATGACACTTGTGTACTAAGTTTCTTAACTATACAAGTCATTGTCATCTTTATTATCTATTGTAGCAAATACATCTGAAGCACCAATAGGTCTATTTGGAAATTGAAATTCAGAACCAAATCCTTTGGGAATATTTCATTGACTCCTCAAAATGAGTAGCCTTTATTTCAGCTACCTCATCATTATCATCCTCATCCATTGCCTCAGGGTTCTCACTTCTTTTTCTTTCACGTTCAATATCTTGTAAAAGTGAAAAGGAAAGAGAACATGACAACTTGAAATAATAAGATACAAGTTGAAGAAAATTGAATCAAAAAATGTAAAATTCTAGCACACCAGTTCAAAAAAAACCATTAAGAAATTCATAACCATCTCTAGTTTGCAAAAGCCACCACAATTGAAACTCACCTTCTCAATATTTTCTCTAATAGCATACTTGCAAGCCCACTAACAAATTTATGTAATATTGGCTCCACTGAATCCTTGGGTATAACGAGCTAGTGCCATTATAAGGTCCACATCCTTTGAGAGAGGTGATTTTCTCAAGCAAGAACTAAAAATTTGATAACGTGAGGACTGATTAGGTAAGGGAATATAAATCAACTGGTCAAGTCTGCCAAGCCTTAGTAATGCAGGATCAATGATATCAGGTCTATTTGTAGCACCAATAAAGAAAACTATTTTCTTGGCTGTCATACCATCCATCTCCATCAACAACTGGTTAAGGACTCTATTCGCACCACCACCAACATCCCCGACATTGCTTCCATGTTGCAAAAATGTAAACCAATTATGCATCACCAGTCAGAGCCTATCTCTCAAATAGTTCAAACAAAATGAAAAAACCCACAGTTTCACGCAGAGAAGAGCATATGGATTGCTAGAGCCCAAAGTAGTCGGGAAAACAAAATGAGTGGGGACCCACTGGCAACAAGCAGCATAACGAGTGTGTACACCTGAAGATAAATATCTAGACTAATCACCAAACAGGATGACGTTGGTGATTAGTTTGGATATTTATCTTCATTTGTTTTTTTAAATATTCCATATTTTGTCAAAATTTTGACTAACCGTAGGTGACGTTTCGAGTAACAGATGTCTAAAAATTGACCATTCTGTGTTGAAATGTGGTGTCATGGGTTTGGCATCCTGGTTGGAGCGGCCAAATATTTTGACCAATATTGGTCTAAAGTGCAACGTAATTTGGTCAAAATATGACCGTTTGGGAGTTTGGCATCATAATTGGAGCGGCCAAATATTTTGACCAATATTGGTCTAAATTGCGACCCACTATGGTTGAATGTTCGACTAAAATATCACCACTTTCTAATGTCATTTTCGACCAAGATTGGGGTTGATCATTCTATGGTTACAGTGATATGTCAATATTTCGACAAAGAAAATAGTGACGAACCAGTTGGTCGAGTATTAGACCCATTTGGGTAGAAACTTTGACCAATCATCCATCGAAAAAAGGTGCAAATTGTACTAGTGATGGACAAAGACAAAGAGGTAGAGGTGGTTGATTCTAGAGAGGCAAAGGTAGATCCTACGATGAAGGTGGTAGATTTGATAATTTTATGCAAGATAAGGGAAAATATAAGTGGAAAACTGAAGAATAAAAACAAGACCAAGTGGAAAGGTGGTAGTTCTTACCGAGGAGGTACTAGTTCATAGTGAGTAAGAGGTACTTCTTATTCTAGAGGTTGTTTTAGTAGTAATTGTTTCAGATGTGGAAAGGAAGGGCATAGATCTTTTGCATGTAGACACTCTGATGGAAATGAACAAAGTCATATAAATGATATGGTACAAGAGGATCTTGAGGGTTCACCAAGTGGACCCAAGGTTGGAGAAAACCTAATGGTAAGGAGAACTTTGTGTAATAAAAGAGTTGATGAAGAACCTGTCCTAAGGATAAGTCCTTTTAAGACTAGGTGTAAGATGGAAGGAAAATTTTGCAAAGTGATTGTTGATAGTGGAAGTTCAATAAATTTGGCATCATAGGAGTTGATTAGAAAGTTGCAATTGTAGAGGTTAAGACACTGTAAACCCTATCATGTTTCATGGATCAAGGATGAGCATAAATTATTGGTAAGTGAACAATGTATTGTAAAATTCAAGATTGGAAATTACTTTGATGAAGTTCTGTGTGATATTATGCCTATGGATTGTTGTTATATTCTATTAGGTAGACCTTGGTAGTGTGATAGACATGTTGTGCATGATGGTCGATTGAATCAATATACTCTTTGGGTGATGGAAGAAAGAAAACATTGTTACCTTTGATTGAGGTTCTAGATGAGATAAATTATAGTACTATAAGAATCTGCATGGTTAATGGAAAGCAATTTGAGAAAGACATGAAGAAGAACCAAGTTTATTTTTCTATAATTCCTAAGGGCACTAATACATTTGGGGTGAAATTCCGACGGCAATTTGCGACGGCAGGCAAATGTCATGCGGTTTTGGCTTTTTTTTTTCAAATATAGCCCGACACTGTCGCAATTGCGATGACAATACATTTGACAATGTCGCGGCCGTAACCCTCCGCGAAATCACATCGGGATATAAGGGCAAAAAAAACAAGAACGTTCTCATTTGTGTTTTCAATAGCGCTATTACCCTCCGTGAAATCACATCAGGATATAAGGGCAAAAAAAACAAGAATGTTGTCATTTGTGTTTTCAACAGCGCCGTAACCCTCCGCGAAATCATAGCTACAATTTCTGAGTACGTTGGGTTTATTTTTCTTTTGTCATTATTATGTAATCTGGTATTCAGCTGTTAGAGAGCTAAAATACCCAGAAATGAGGACATATCTGTGTTGAATTTATTGTTAGCGGCTTTGGTTATTTAGAAGTTTAATTTTATTTGTTCATCTTTCAAGCACAAACATTTTGTGGACCGTAATGTCTTCATTGTTTCAGGTATGCAGTGAAACAGCCCTAACTTGCAATTGCGACGTTGTTGGGATATAAGGGCCAAAAAAAAAAGGAACGTTGTCATTTGTGTTTTCAATAGTGCTGTAACCCTCCGTGAAATCACATCGGGATATAAGGGCAAAAAAAACAAGAACGTTGTCATCTGTGTTTTCAACAGCGCCGAGAGAGATTCCCTCCGCGAAATCACAGCTACAATTTCTGAGTACGTTGGGTTTATTTTTCTTTTGTCATTATTATGTAATCTGGTATTCAGCTGTTAGAGAGCTAAAATACCTAGAAATGAGGACATATCTGTGTTGAATTTATTGTTAGCGGCTTTGGTTATTTAGAATTTTAATTTTATTTGTTCATCTTTCAAGGACAAACATTTTGTGGACCGTAACGTCTTCATTGTTTCAGCTATGCAATGAAACAACCCTAACTTGCGACTACCTTCACAGTACTTGTGTACATTATCATGTTGTCTTTACAGTGACTGTCCTCATTCAAGTGGCAATTACACAAGGGACAGTCACTGTGAGATGTCCTCATTTGTGACAAGGACAGTCACACTTAGGACATCTCACAGTGATATTCCCTTGTGTAATTGCCACTTGAATGTATTGCTATTGAACCACATTAATGCTTTTCTTCTTCAACAAATGAGGATAGTCACTCTAAAGACAACATGATAATGTACACAATTACCAAAAAATGATCTTGTTAATTGATGTAACACTTTGTCTTTCTCACTCCCTATCCTTCACTAGGGTCTCTTTAGGCCAATGTTTTGACTTGATAGGGTACTTAACTATCCCTACACTCTTTAGGTATCTCTACCCAAGATCCCACTCCTTCAACTAGTGCACACCAACAAGAAATACAACGAACTCTACTCAATACCAATCCAGCTACTAGGACACTCCTAGTCTTGTCTTCACAAATTGAAACACATTCAACTAGAACTTTACTCCATGGAGAGGCTGGCCACTAGGACCTCTATTTGTTTCAATATTACTCCTTCACCTATACTTTTCATCAGTACTTCAATCCGGTTCATCAAACCATGCCAATTGCACCCAAAAATAGGCTGCTAGCAATTAGGCCTTTGTCAAGCCTTTTTGTTTATATTAAGCCACCTAAAGGGCTTAGGATTCAGATGCCCTTTATTGAGAACTCCAAGATATCTAAGGTCTTCTCCTCCTAGATTTTTTGTACACCAACTCCTACAGCCATGCCTGAAAACAAGTATTTTGACACAACTTGGACAGTCTGACTAAGAGTTTGTTTTCTTAGCAACCAAAGAAACTCACCCAATCTTCTAATTTGACTTGGGGCTTCTTTAGATGTGTGTCTACCTCTCCATGAGATTTTAGTTGAAGCAACCAATGCATTCAACTTGTTGTAATCTTCTTGTAATGATTTGTCATCCCTAACTGTGCTCAACTGACTCACCTAGGACATCATTGCAAACATAGAAAATGAGCTTCCCAAGGCCCCTCCTTCCAAACATATAGTACATGGAGTCTCCTCACCCATTCCAAGAGCCCGTACAAAATTGACAATGGAATGATGAGCTAAGACTCCATTTGTTCAACCTGCCTGGTTCAAACCAATGATAGGTTACTTAACAAAAGAATTAACAAACTAGTTGGAATGCTTCAAAACTAAAAAAAAACACAACACAGAATAACAAAACAACTTGTACTAACTTTTCCAATAGAGACTGTGAGCTATCTAATCCATTAATCAACTGACAACAAAGAAACAAAAAAACTCAAGAATTCACTAAAACCGTGTTACTCTACAAATCTTCTTAATTCCAAATGTTTTTCCCCCCAACCTTTTGCACAGATTGATGGAGGCCTCTTATAGTTGATCTGATGCCTAATTCAATGGTTTCATATAGTTACATAACCATCTTACTCGAAAATGCTCCCTTGCACAAATGTTGTCAATGTTGTGAATGACAACATTAACAACTTGTTACAACCTTTGGGATTTTGGTTCAAAAATTATTGTTCAAACACCATAAGACCCTAACCATGACTTAGTTATGCTATTTAGACCTCACATAGGCCACTTCTACACTTCTTTGCCCAATTTGACCCCTAAATGCTTCATTCCCACTTTTGCCACAATATTGGTAACTTGGGTACAAATTGGCACTTGCCTTCACAAAGGTCACACATGAGGACATCTCACAGTGATCGATTGTCCCTTGTGTAATTGCCACTTGAATGTATTTCTATTGAACCACATTAATGCTTTTCTTCTTCAACAAATGAGGACAGTCACTCTAAAGATAACATGATAATGTACACTCACTGTAAGGACAGTCACAAATGAGGACATCTCACAGTGACTGTCCCTTGTGTAATTTTCACTTGAATGTATTGCTATTGAACCACATTAATGCTTTTCTTCTTCAACAAATGAGGACAGTCACTCTAAAGACAACATGATAATGTACACTCACTGTAAGGACAGTCACAAATGAGGACATCTCACAGTGACTGTCCCTTGTGTAATTGCCGCTTGAATTACACAAGGGACAGTCATTGTGAGATGTCCTCATTTGTGACAAGGACAGTCACACATGAGGACATCTCACAGTGATTGTCCCTTGTGTAATTGCCACTTGAATGTATTGCTATTGAACCACATTAATGCTTTTCTTCTTCAAGAAATGAGGACAGTCACTCTAAAGACAACATGATAATGTACACTCACTATAAGGACAGTCACAAATGAGGACATCTCACAGTGACTGTCCCTTTTGTAATTGCCGCTTGAATTACACAAGGGACAGTCATTGTGAGATGTCCTCATTTGTGACAAGGATAGTCACACATGAGGACATCTCATAGTGATTGTCCCTTGTGTAATTGCCACTTGAATGTATTGCTATTGAACCACATTAATGCTTTTCTTCTTCAAGAAATGAGGACAGTCACTCTAAAGACAACATGATAATGTACACTCACTGTAAGGACAGTCACAAATGAGGACATCTCACAGTGACTGTCCCTTGTGTAATTGCCGCTTGAATTACACAAGGGACAGTCATTGTGAGATGTCCTCATTTGTGACAAGGACAGTCACACATGAGGACATCTCACAGTGATTGTCTGTAATGTCCCCTTTTTGGCTAACTTGGAAAACAGGAACAATTACTCCACTTCTCAGACTTACTCTATCAGATACTTACAATTAAACTAAGTAATGGAGGTTACTTAAGATATCAACCGCTATTTCAGATTCAATCACAATATGTGTGCAAGATGATATTGATACCAATATGTTTAATAGCATTGTCGGATATAATGATATGAAATATGCTATGAACATGATGTTTCCTATCACTTATAGTGATAGTATAATGATGCTATGTCTAATATAAACAATATCGATATACAATCAATAAGTATTGCTTGCAGCAATGTATTTGCTGTGTCTGATATGATGATGTAATTATGCAAATGTGTAATATCGCTATGAGTGATATGTTGCTATTTTAGATTCTGAATTATATGCTTGCAACTTCAAATATTGATGCTGTTTCTGACTATCCTTTCTATCTGTGCAATCATGGTGCTGTCTCTGATCTGCAATGATAAACTTGAAACCAAACTGCCAAAGGCAGATGCTCTATTGAGTATATCCAAATATGGATAAGTAAATAAAGTTCCAATGATGCCTTGAGTGACTGACAAGAATGCATTCTTATATTGTCTTTAACAAATGAAGAGATGCTATGAATGAGACGTGTCTTGTTTCTTCCTTTATGTCCCTTTGTTAATCACACCTTTCCATAATCCAACAGTTCGCATAATATTATTTCATTATTTTCTGATCATAGATAACTCCCAGATTGACTCAATATCAAATCTTTTTATGAAGGTAATCTTCCCTAATTGGTGGTGCAACCAGTAGTTAACATCCACTGTGTTTGTATTAGTTTGGTCTAACTATCATTAGTATTTAGTCAATCGATATTAACTCTTGCCTTATCCCATATTGTTATGATTATATCCAATCTTTCTACTTTGATATAAGTTGATATCATTTTCTGATAATTGTCCATTTATTGGTTGATTGCTAGTAATGGAGTTTGATCTTCAAATTGACTTCCATTCCTGTTAATACTTAAGGATACATTGTACTTATTATCCGCGACTGATGCCTCATTCATCGATAGCTTGTGATATAATCATTGATGCTTTTGTGTTTCTACAAGATGTGGTTTATCTCAGACAATCGATAATCTTTCAATCCTTTAGTCGATATCCTCCTATGTGGTGTCTATTGATATAGATAGTAGAATTCAATCTAGTTTCTGTTATTGTCATGATAACATAGGAAGTGATGGTGCATATTTGCTAGCGGGTCTTCATGTTTGATATTGCTTTATCGGATATGTCATTGTCTAAACTTGTGCAATTAATGATTATTTATAATATATGAATGGTTATCCTTCTTGCTTATCAATACATCTTCTGAAACACATAGCGACCTATCCCTTATTCATATCATGTTGATCTTGACTTCATAGTATTCGATTCATTAATCATCCTCTCATGGTATTGATGTGTAATGACTAGTGATTGTTGTATCACTTCTTCATTCCTCATCATGATAGATAATGCTGATGTTTAACGTAGATGTATATCGATTACAGATATTCGATATTGCTTTAAACATTATTATTATTATTAATGTTATTGTTATTATTAAATATTATAATTAATGATGTTAGTAATATTAATAATATTATAATAAATATTATTATAGTGATAACATATTGTTTTATATTGAGAGGTTTATTAATATTATTTATCTATTAAAATTATTATATCAATAATTGATTTAATATTATTACTTAATATATTATTATAATATAATATATATAATTTATTAATAATTATTTATTATTAATTTATATTATAATTATAATCATAATTATATTACTTATTAATATTTTAATATTATTTAATTAACATATTACTTATTATGCTAACTATATATTATTATTATCTGTTGATAATAATTATATATTATTGTTATATACCGTTAATAATAGATTATTATATATCATCTAATCATTTTATTATTATACTAAGCTCAATATGTCATGGCTCATGACATTGTCCCTTGTGTAATTGCCACTTGAATGTATTGCTATTGAACCACATTAATGCTTTTCTTCTTCAACAAATGAGGACAGTCACTCTAAAGACAACATGATAATGTACACTCACTGTAAGGACAGTCACAAATGAGGACATCTCACAGTGACTGTCCCTTGTGTAATTGCCGCTTGAATTACACAAGGGACAGTCATTGTGAGATGTCCTCATTTGTGACAAGGATAGTCACACATGAGGACATCTCACAGTGATTGTCCCTTGTGTAATTGCCACTTGAATGTATTGCTATTGAACCACATTAATGCTTTTCTTCTTCAACAAATGAGGACAGTCACTCTAAAGACAACATGATAATGTACACTCACTGTAAGGACAGTCACAAATGAGGACATCACATAGTGACTGTCCCTTGTGTAATTGCCAATTGAATGTATTGCTATTCAGCCACATTAATGCTTTTCTTCTTCAACAAATGAGGATAGTCACTCTAAAGACAACATGATAATGTACACTCACTGTAAGTGTACATTATCATGTTGTCTTTACAGTGACTGTCCTCCTTCAAGTGGCAATTACACAACGGATAGTCACTGTAAAGACAACATGATAATGTAGAGAAACGTTGTCATTTGTATTTTCAACAGCGCCGAGAGAGATTCCGTCTGCGAAATCACAGCTACAATTTCTGAGTATGTTGGGTTTATTTTTCTTTTGTCATTATTATGTAATCTGGTATTCAGCTGTTAGAGAGCTAAAATACCCAGAAATGAGGACATATCTGTGTTGAATTTATTGTTAGCGGCTTTGGTTATTTAGAAGTTTAATTTTATTTGTTCATCTTTCAAGCACAAATATTTTGTGGACCGTAACATCTTCATTGTTTTGGGTATGCAATGAAACAGCCCTAACTTGCGACTACCTTCACAGTACTTGTGTACATTATCATGTTGTCTTTACAGTGACTGTCCTCATTCAAGTGGCAATTACACAAGGGACAGTCACTGTGAGATGTCCTCATTTGTGACAAGGATAGTCACACATGAGGAAATCTCACAGTGACTGTCCCTTGTGTAATTTCCACTTGAATGTATTGTTATTCAACCACATTTATGGGCCCGTTTGGAGCACGACACACAGTAGCATCTACAGAGAAGAAGTTTGGTATGCAATGGTCTTGAAACCTCCTGAGAAATTCTTGGTATGCATTTGTGTGGTGCAAAAGCTTCGTTGAAAGAGAAAAAGAAGAAAAGAATAGAAATGATTTTTTTCTTTTTATGTCATATACTATAACCAGCTACTTATAACTTGCAAAAATTATTATAACCATTTGAAATTGAAACTTGGTTTAATGTGAAACTGAGAACTGCTTTATTAGAGCTTTCTGTGATTTAGATTCAGACATCAAGAACATTGTTTGCCTAATATTGTGATTAATGCTTATTTATTAATATCTCATATTAACAGACAATTGATAATTGTAGGGAAAACATCATTGGGGGTCTTTGAGGATCCACCAGAAGCCAAGGAGAAAATGTATTCAAAAGCTAAAGATGGTGTAACAGTCCTTACAGCTGTTGAACCTTGCTGTGTAGATCATCTCTGATTCTCCAAGTTCAACAGTACTGTGGTATTCCTTTGGATACTTCTAATGGTAAATTTCAGACATCAAGTTCTTTTCGTATGAAACTACTACATTTGTAATCTGTAGTTTTAAACTTTTAGTTTATAAATGTTCATCAGCTTTAGTTCGTATGCTGCCATTTCAAGTATGATTAATGAAGTTACCTTTATCACAGGATGAAAGTGAGTAGTTAGCATACTGGTACGGAGCTGGCAGCATTGATACGGTGACTAGGACATCATTTAATGGTGGTATTGTGTTTTCTCATGTTTAGGGCATCGGCCTTTTGAAGCATTGCCTTCATCTTTCTTAAGTCTGAGTTTTAAGTTTGTTTATCTCTCTCGGCGCTGTTGAAAATACAAATGACAACGTTCTTGTTTGTTTTGCCCTTATATCCCGATGTGATTTCGCGGAGGGTTACGGCGCTCTGTTGAAAACACAAATGAAAACACAAATCCCTTGTGTAATTGCCACTTGAAGGAGGACAGTCACTGTAAAGACAACATGATAATGTACACTTACAGTGAGTGTACATTATCATGTTGTCTTTAGAGTGACTATCCTCATTTGTTGAAGAAGAAAAGCATTAATGTGGCTGAATAGCAATACATTCAAGTGGCAATCACACAAGGGACAGTCACTGTGAGATGTCCTCATTTGTGACTGTCCTTACAGTGAGTGTACATTATCATGTTGTCTTTAGAGTGACTGTCCTCATTTGTTGAAGAAGAAAAGCATTAATGTGGTTCAATAGCAATACATTCAAGTGGCAATTACACAAGGGACAATCGATCACTCTGAGATGTCCTCATGTGTGACTATCCTTGTCACAAATGAGGACATCTCACAATGACTGTCCCTTCTATAATTGCCACTTGAATGAGGACAGTCACTGTAAAGACAACATGATAATGTACACATACAATGAGTGTACATTATCATGTTGTCTTTACAGTGGCTGCCCTCATGTTGTATATTCTTCTCTGTAGATGCTACTATGTGCTAGGGAACTTCTTAGAACTGTTGGTATATTCTTACAACTTGTTACACCTGGGATATTCTTCTCTGTAGATGCTATTGTGTGCCGTGGTCCAAACAGGCCCATAAATTTGGTTGAATAGCAATACATTCAAGTGGCAATTACACAAGGGATAGTCACTGTGAGATGTCCTCATGTGTGACTATCCTTGTCACAAATGAGGACATCTCATAGTGACTGTCCCTTGTGTAATTGCCACTTGAAGGAAAAAAGCATTAATGTGGTTCAATAGCAATGTATTCAAGCGGCAATTACACAAGGGATAATCACTCTGAGATTTCCTTATTTGTGACCATCCTTACAATGAGTGTACATTATCATGTTGTCTTTACAGTGACTATCCTCATTTGTTGAAGGAAAAAAGAATTAATGTGGTTCAATAGTGATGCAGAGTAGTCAACAAGAAACTTGGATCTATGTCCCAACCCACTTCAAGACACCAAAATGACTCAACCAATCAATTAGGCTCTGATTTCTATAGGTTAATGTTTAAACTCTGCAGAGTAATGAATTTGAAGGTTTCAAGGATCACACAACAACTTATGGACTCAATCCCATTCAATAACAAATTTCCTTTTAGGGACAAGTTCCCTGATTTTCTATCAAAAGAGACTTTTAAGGTTCTAGATCTTACTTCCTACAGAAAAACTTAGAAACCCCTTAGATATCATCTAAATAACAAGAATCATGCATTGGTTGTGATCTAAACAACCCAAGACATCAAAATAACAAACTGACCTAGTGACCCTAGTAGGTCTCCCAAACCTGCTCTGCAGCCATAACTCTGCAACTTGTCAAAGGACTCTAAGAAGTTATATGTTTTCTGAGTACCCTTTTTGGATTTCTAATAGACCACCAAGTCCCAGACCTTGACTCCACTCCAGCATATCAATGTCTTCATTGAGTCCACAGACCTAATGCATGCTTTTAGATGTGGGTTCCAAAACAAAGCATTGAAAATGGGTGTATGAAACCAAGATCAGAGTTTTGGAGTGTTCTCCTAATCCAGATAAACAAGAATGCACAAGTTTTCAAGTCCTCAATATGATGCAAGCTTCTGATTTTATTCTGATTACCATCTTCCCAGTCAAAAACATGGTAGTTTTTGATCTAGGGCTCGCTCTCAACAAATGCAGATGCAACCCCCTGCCTTAGGGCTTTTAGAATATATAAATATACATCCTTAACTCTCATTCCACCAAGGAAGAAGGAATTCCAATGGTTGAAATGTGAGTTAAGGTCTTTACATCAGTCAAACCCTGAAAATGAGGGTTTGTAAACAATGCACAGAAAATTTGAAATAACTTAGATATAAAATAAAGAGAATCAATCAAACCAACTTCCAAAGCATCAGATGTCACTATTACAACTTCCAGGAAAATTTTATCATCCAACCACCATCCGTACAGCCGTACAGAGTTCATTTTTCACCAGAAATGCACTAAAACAGGGTTATTTTTATTTTTTATGAAAGCAAAATGATTACAATACTGGTTCTCTGTCTGTCTTCGACCATTTGAAGCCTAAAATAGGCTCTCCAAATGTTGGTTCAACCATCTAGGTGGTTAGAACAGTTTATCCAAAAAATGTCAACTTTGCTAAGCAACTTTTAAAGTTGCATTACAACTTTGCAAACAACTTTGCCGAGAAGGTTAAAAATGTGTTGTGAAACTTTAGGAACCTTATTAAAGTTATTTTGGACCTTCAAAATTCTTAACAACATCTAAAAGACACCTAATAAACACTTACTATGCTCATTTCATCCAAGGACTCAAAAGATGCCCAAGGTTTATAAGTCACCAAGGGGTCTTGTGTCCAACAAGTGGATGTTTATAAGGAGATAAAATCAATCCTTAATATTTATTACAAACCAAGAAAACATCTAAAACTCCTATTCTAATTTATTGTCATTCAAAAAGACTCTGATTTGTCATTCAAAAAGACTCTGATTTGTCAATCAAAAGGACCTTTCACCAGTCAATCCTTCAAAGCTCCAAGGTGAAAATCTTATGTTCCAATTGATAGGATTTGACTCCTTGGCTTCATGGCAACTTCCTTCAATCATGGTGTCTTTGGCTTGCATTAGGGATGCCCCTGCATCAAATAGCAATGCATTCAAGTGGCAATTACACAAGGGACAGTACATGCCCATTAAAGTTGGTGTTTTGTTATCCAGCATGACAATGGAGACAACATACTCTGTCAATTTTACTGATCAAATTTCCCTCCGCCAGGCAAAGCAACAATCTGGGTATGATAAGGTGAAATTTTGTAGTCCTTTTGGGTATGATAACAGTTCCAGTTTCCAATAAGATGGTTCATTTTTATAATCTAGCTTCAATTTCTCTTGTGAAAATCTTTTTTTCATTTTATGGGTGGTAAAATATAATTATTATGCTAGAGGTGTGTACTTATGGATGATAATGAAACAAAATGATAAGATTTAAGACTCTTGTTTTTTTTTTAAATAGCAATTTAAGTTTCCTTCTATTATAAATTACTGTTTTTCTATTTTTTAATGTATCTTTCCAGATCTTTTATATCAATTTTATTTATGAAATATAAATATATTAATAATGTTTTAGTGTTTTTAGGATTAGTTTATATCAATTCTATGTATCATCATTCGTCATTCAATTTTCAGTATTATTAATTTAGACTGTGCAATTGTAGAACTACTCGAATATGGGTTGGATGGATACTCAAGCAGGGGAACCCTCCTCAAATATCTCAAGCAGTGAACTTGGAAAAATGTGTCCTGAAGGAACCCTTTCCATTAGAGAGATAAAAGTACAAACAAGTAAAAGAAGCAGGCTCTGCAAATATGTTTTTGAGAAGAAAAATGATAGATTATTCGAGTATGGTTCATGAGGTATATCTAAAAAGACATTTTTTTTCTTATTATAATAAAAGAGGAAGTTGTGAATGTCAAAGTTGAGTGAAACAAAAATTATTTTCATCAAATTTTGTTAGGCTTGCTTTTGGGAATAGTTTCTTACAATATTGCTATTAAGATTTTTATTGTGTAGTTTTTAGATTAGGTTTATAAAATTATATTTCATGAGTAGTGATTCATATTAATCAATTAACGATACTTTTGGAAGGTATTTTCAATGTGTCAAATTTTGATATTTTTACAAGAATTAGATTGTGTAATTTTTTTAATTAAAGTCATTGACTCATATTTCATAAATAATAGTTTTCATGAATCCATCTCTTATAAGATTGAATAGTCTATTAGGAAGTATTTCTGATAGTATGTCAAATTATGATATTACTATTACCATTAGATTGCATGGCTTTGAAGTCAACCTCGTTGACCCATATTCTTCTCTGTAGATGCTACTATGTGCTAGGGAACTTCTTAGAACTGTTGGTATATTCTTACAACTTGTTACACCTGGGATATTCTTCTCTGTAGATGCTACTATGTGCCGCGGTCCAAACCGGCCCATAAATGTGGTTGAATAGCAATACATTCAAGTGGCAATTACACAAGGGATAGTCACTGTGAGATGTCCTCATGTGTGACTGTCCTTGTCACAAATGAGGACATCTCACAGTGACTGTCCCTTGTGTAATTTCCACTTGAATGAGGATAGTCACTGTAAAGACAACATGATAATGTACACATACAATGAGTGTACATTATCATGTTGTCTTTACAGTGGCTGCCCTCATGTTGTATATTCTTCTCTGTAGATGCTCCTATGTGCTAGGGAACTTCTTAGAACTGTTGGTATATTCTTACAACTTGTTACACCTGGGATATTCTTCTCTGTAGATGCTACTGTGTGCTGTGGTCCAAATAGGCCCATAAATGTGGTTGAATAGCAATACATTCAAGTGGCAATTACATAAGGGACAGTCACTGTGAGATGTCCTCATGTGTGACTGTCCTTGTCACAAATGAGGACATCTCACAGTGACTGTCCCTTGTGTAATTGCCACTTGAATGAGGACAGTCACTGTAAAGACAACATGATAATGTACACAAGTACCGCGAAGGTAGTTGCAAGTTAGGGCTGTTTCATTGCATACCCGAAACAATGAAGATGTTACGGTCCACAAAATGTTTGTGCTTGAAAGATGAACAAATAAAATTAAACTTCTAAATAACCAAAGCCGCTAACAATAAATTCAACACAGATATGTCCTCATTTCTGGGTATTTTAGCTTTGTAACAGCTGAATACCAGATTACATAATAATGACAAAAGAAAAATAAACCCAACGTACTCAGAAATTGTAGCTGTGATTTTGCGGAGGGAATCTCTCTCGGCACTGTTGAAAATACAAATGACAATGTTTCTCTACATTATCATGTTGTCTTTACAGTGACTGTCCCTTGTGTAATTGCCACTTGAAGGAGGACAATCACTGTAAAGACAACATGATAATGTACACTTACAGCCCGTGTACATTATCATGTTGTCTTTAGAGTGACTATCCTCATTTGTTGAAGAAGAAAAACATTAATGTGGCTGAATAGCAATACATTCAAGTGGCAATTACACAAGGGATAGTCACTATGAGATGTCCTCATTTGTGACTATCCTTACAGTGAGTGTACATTATCATGTTGTCTTTATAGTGACTGTCCTCATTTGTTGAAGGAAAAAAGCATTAATGTGGTTCATTAGCAATGTATTCAAGCGGCAATTACACAAGGGATAGTCACTCTGAGATTTCCTCATTTGTGACTATCCTTACAGTGAGTGTACATTATCATGTTGTCTTTACAGTGACTGTCCTCATTTGTTGAAGGAAAAAAGCATTAATGTGGTTCAATAGCAATGTATTCAAGTGGCAATTACACAAGGGATAATCACTCTGAGATTTCCTCATTTGTGACTATCCTTACAATGAGTGTACATTATCATGTTGTCTTTACAGTGACTGTCCTCATTTGTTGAAGGAAAAAAGCATTAATGTGGTTCAATAGCAATGCATTCAAGTGGCAATTACACAAGGGACAGTACATGCCCATTAAAGTTGGTGTTTTGTTATCCAGCATGACAATGGAGACAGCATACTCGGTGTCAATTTTACTGATCAAATTTCCCTCCGCCAGGCAAAGCAACAATCTGGGTATGATAAGGTAAAGTTTTTGCAACAATTTCTTGCTGCTGCTAAGGTTATCATTGTTTATGGTTTCTATTATATAGTTCTATCTATATTGCTATATGGCCTTTTGTTTAGGATTAAGTAGATGAGGGAAAATATTTCTTTTGTGTATTGTAAACAAAACATTGAATTATTTCAGAGAACAGATCTAAATCTATAAGATGCTACGATGGAGCACATGACCATGTACTTGTGAATATTAGGATCCATGTTAATCAAATGACTGCTTTATGTAAATTACTTTTGAGTAAGTAAAAGGAAATACAATTTTTTGAAGTGTGCAAGGATTTTTATGATATACAGGTGTACGAAGAAATGAATCTGTGTTGTTTTGTATCAATATCAAACATCTCTAATATATTTTCATGTTTTTATAATCTATTTTGCAGATGGAAAGTTGAAATGCCAGCTATCCTAGAGCAGTCAATAAGAATATTGTCTAATGCTGGTCTTGGTATGGCCATGTTCAGTCTGGGTATGTTTTGAATTCTTCTCTATCTCTCTGATTGAGGAGTACTCGATATATGCATGTGCTTTTTTCTTCTTTGATGGTTGTGAAGCTCTGTTTGTTCTAAATACCACCGTATTGCAATTGTATTAGTTTCATTATTTTCTCTAAAGTCACTGTATTTTTTCTTATTATAATAAAAGAGGAAGTTGTGAATGTCAAAGTTGAGTGAAAAAAAATTATTTTCATCAAATTTTGTTATTGTCACAAGGGACAGTAATAAAGCCCTAGCTTTTCCTCTGATATAGCCTTCTCCCATACCTCATCCTGAGATTCTTTGTCTTCTGTGTCATCTGATCCTCCTATACAAGTTACAAATGAAATTTATCATTCATGTATAGACTGAGATAATATAATGCACTCGATATTTGAATCATCGTACATGTATAGAATGACAGAATATAATGCATTCAATATTTGTATTATCGTTCATGTATAGATTGAGATAATATGATGCATTCGATATTTGAAAAAAGTGATCGGATACCTTCTTTCTTGCCAAACGTGTTTTTACAACCTTCACATCTGCAGCCATCTGAGCAGCCAACCCCTGCCTAAAATAAAAGATACGAGCACTAATCAGAATACACATAAACTACTCTCCAGCCTTTAACCTTAAATTAAGCAATCAATTGAAGATATCTACCTGATAGCATTCACAGTATTTCTTCAGACACATTGATTTCTTACAATTGCAGCCTCTTTTGTGCCTTGTCGATGTTGGAGTGTTCTTTTCAGAACCATCATCTGTGGTTACCAATGCTCCTGTTTTAGGCAATAAGTTTGTTGCATTCCATGAGCCATTGGTCAAGTTTCTTCTACGAGCTTCTGATGCCTCAAAATCTAAGCAGCACCTACGCATGCCTCGTTGTGGTTGATTATCATTCTGTACATGAATTATAATGAGTAATCAGTTTTGGGCCTTGGAATCTTGTATGTAACATGCACAGGCATTTCATGGCTAAATGAATCTATTTTAAAAGCATCAACTTTTCTTACATGATGCTGGATACATAAGTAGAATAAGCGTATATCAAATTGGAAGCAATCAGAACTCCACAATGACATATTATTTAGAGTACTCTTTAGTTTAAGTAATAATGCATATATTGACACTGTAAAGACAACATGATAATGTACACTCACTGAAAAGACAACATGATAATGTACACTCACTGTAAGGATAGTCACAAATGAGGACATCTCACAGTGACTGTCCCTAGTGTAATTGCCACTTGAATGTATTGCTATTCAACCACATTAATGCTTTTCTTCTTCAACAAATGAGGATAGTCATTGTAAAGACAACATGATAATGTACACTCACTGTGAGTGTACATTATCATGTTGTCTTTAGAGTGACTATCCTCATTTGTTGAAGAATAAAAGCATTAATGTGGCTGAATAGCAATACATTCAAGTGGCAATTACACAAGGGACAGTCACTGTGAGATGTCCTCATTTGTGACTCTCCTTATAGTGAGTGTACATTATCATGTTGTCTTTACAGTGACTGTCCTCATTTGTTGAAAGAAAAAAGCATTAATGTGGTTCATTAGCAATGTATTAAATAATTTATTTTTTTTATCCACCCACGGGTGTCGCAATTGCGACGGACACCCGTCGTAATGCGATGCAGGCGCTCGTCGCAATTGCTTGGGCGGCCTGTCACCATTTTGACGGCCCTCCGAAGCCATGCGATGGGGGGGCGACGCCCATGCCGCTAACAAATCTTAGCAACATTGCGACGGGAGGGCGTCACAATTGAGACGGCTACCCATAGACGTCACAATTTGTGACTAAAAAACTACGACGTCTATGGGTGACGCTATTGCGACACATAGACATCGCAGTTGCGACACATAGCCATCGCAAAATGCCCCCAAATGTATTAGTGGGGGCCGAGTTGGGGTAGTAATGCCCGCGTGATAGAAAATAGTAATAGTCGAGAAAAAAAAGATAGTAGGGACCGAGTGCCAGCAGAAATTGAAAACTTGTTGAATGAATACAAGGAGATTGTTGTGGAGGATATTCTTGATGGTTTACCATCGGAAAGAAGTATAATTACTTGTATGGATCTCATTCCTGGATCTAGTTTTCTGAATAAAGCACCATATAGATTGACACCTACTGAGAATGAAGAACTTAACAGATAAGTGGAGGAGTTGTTGCATAAAGGTTTGATCAAAGAAAGCTTGAGTCCATGTGTTGTACCTACTATGTTGGCACCTAAGAAGAATGAAGAATGAAGAATGTGTATTGATTCCAGAGCTATCAAAAAGATAAAAGTGAAGTATAGGTTTCCTATGCCAAGGATGGATGACATAATAGATTGTTTGAGTGGAGAAAAGTATTTTACCAAGATTGATTTGAAGAGTGGTTATCATTGAATCAGAATAAGAGAAGGTGATGAATGGAAGATTTCTTTCAAGACAAAAGATGGTTTGTATGAGTGGTTGGTTATGCCTTTTGGTTTGACTAATGCACCTAGTACTTAGTACTTTCATGAGGTTGATGAATGAAGTTCTAAAGAGATTTTTGGGTAAGTTTGTGATTGTTTACTTGGATGATATTCTGATATTCAGTGGGACTAAGGAAGAACACCTTGAGCATATTCGATAAGTTTTGCAAAGACCAAAAGAGGAGAAGCTACTGATTAATTTGAAGAAGTGTTACTTTATGCAAGAAGAGATTGTGTATTTAGGATTTTTAATTTCAGCTAATGGTTTGAAAATGGACCCTGAGAAGGTTAAAACAATTTTGGAGTGGCCTACACCTGAGAATGTGGGTGAGGTAAGATCATTTCATGGTTTGGCTAGTTTCTATAGAAAGTTCATTAAGAATTTTAGTTGTATTTGTAATGCTATGACTGAGACTATGAGAGGAGATAAAAAGGATTTTAAGTGGACACATGAAGCTAACAAGAGTTTTGAGACTTTGAAACAAAAGGTTGTTGAGTTACCTATGTTAGCTTTACCTGATTTCAATAAGGTATTTCAAGTTGAGTGTGATGCAAGTGGTAGTGCAATAGGAGTTGTGTTGAGTCAAGAAGGTAAACTTGTTGCTTTCTTTAGTGAGAAGTTGAATGATACTAAAAATAAGTATTTTGTGTATGATCAAGAGTTTTATGCTATTGTTCAAGCTTTGAAAACATGGAGACATTATTTGATTCCTAAGTATTTTGTGTTGTATATTGATCATAAAGCTTTGCAGTATTTGGGAAGTCAACATAAGTTGAATCAAAGACAAATGAAGTGGGTTGAATATTTAAAAAGTTTCACATTTGTGATCAAGAATAAGAGTGGAGTTACTAACTGAGTTGCAGATGCACTGAGCAGAAGACATTAGTTTTTGACCGAGATGAAGGTTGCAGGTCTTGGCTTTGATGAGATGAAGGAGTTGTATGATATTGAGCCTGATTTTTCTAAGGCGTGGAGAGATTGTAGAACATCAAATCTATCAGAACAACCGAGTAAGTTTGAGGATTATTTCATCCAAGAAGGTATGTTGTTCAACATAATTCAGTCGTGTATACCAAGAAGTTCCATGAGAATTAATTTGATTAAGGAAAAGCATTGTGGTGGATTGGCTAGACATTTTGAATTGATAAGACATTGAGTTTTCTTAAGGAAAAGTATTATTGACCACATATGTATAAGGACATTCAAAAGTTTGTAAGGAGTTGTGTAATTTGTCAAGTCACAGAAGGAGTAAGTCAGAATACTAGATTGTATACACCTATTTCTGTTCCTAAGAAACCTAAGTCAGAATACTAGATTGTATACACCTATTTCTGTTCCTGAGAAACCTTGGAGTGACATCAGTATGGATTTTGTTCTTGGATTACCTAAGATAGCAAGAGGGTACGATTCCATATTTGTTGTTGTGGATAGATTTTATAAGATGGCACATTTCATACCATATAAGAAGACATCAGATGCAGTGCATATTACTGAGATTTTCTTCAAAGAGATTATTATATTGCATGGATTACCAAGAAGTATTATCTCTGAGTGAGATAGCAGGTTTGTTTGTTATTTCTGGAGGACTTTGTGGAAGAAGATGGATACTGAGTTGAGGTTTAGTTCTACATTCCATCCAAAGATAGATGGAAAGACAGAGGTTGCGAATAGAAGCTTGGGTAATTTTTTGAGATGTTTAGTTGGAGATAACCCAAGTAATTGGGATATGGTATTGGCACAAGCTGAGTTTTCATATAATAATTCTATGAATAGGAGTACAGGAAAAACACCTTTTTATATTGTTACTGGAATGCAGCCTAGAGGAGTATCATATTTGAGGGATATTGTTGGTGAAGAAAAGAGAAGTGCTAAAGGGGAAGTATTTGTTGATTTTGTGAAGTCTTTACATGAGCAAGTGAAGTTGAAGTTGGAACAAATTAATCAGAAATATTAGGAAAATATTGACAAGTCTAGGAGACATCATATTTTTGAAGTTGGTGATGAGGTGATGGTTCATTTGAAGAAGGGTAGATTTCCCATTGGATTATACAGTAAGCTGAAAATGAAGAAGTTTGGTCCTTGTAGAATTTTGAGGAAGTTTGGCAGTGGAAGTGCTTATGAAGTTGAGTTACCTGATGACATGGATATATCTCCTATATTCAATATTGCTTATTTGCATAAGTACCATGAGTTAGATGATGAAGTTTTTATACCAGATGATTATCCTAAGAAGCAAGTTGAAGAGGTTGAAAATATATTGGAATAGAGGATTGGTAAAATCACAAGAGGAAAAGATTATTATGAATATTTGGTGAAGTGGAAGAATAGACTAGTTGAAGATGCTACATGGATTTCTCAATCTGAGTTGGATTCAGCTCGGGTTGTGACATCTCAATGATTCAGGAGAATCATTTCTTTCAAACCTGGTTGTCTAATGTAGGAGAATCCTGGGTTGTCTTGCTATCCTACTCATCTTTGTTCATTCTTCTAGTAAGTGTCAAGTTACAGTCATTACCGAGCTATCCAGTATTGGCCGAGTGTTCCTGTATGTGCTGAGATTTCTAGTTTTGGCCAAGTTCCTGTATGTGCTGAGTTTTCTAGTATTGGCCAAGCGTTCCTTCCTGTTCCAAGTGAACTTGATGTTTTTTGATACTCAGTTCTTCTTTGACTGAGTCTATTTCTAATTGGTTCTTAGTTGGAGCCAACTTATGTATTTAATTTAGGCTATGAATTTAATGTTTGGATCTTGTCTTGTGATGTGTACAGACTATTTTGAGGTCGGCCTTCTATTATGTAATGATCTAGAATCTTCTGTAAGCCATTTTGGCAAGTATAAATAGGGGTGTCTAGGTGTAGAAGGTGTGAGAGATAGATAATAAGGAAGATAGAAAAGAAGTGATAGAGTCCAAGTTTGGAATTTCATAAATCTTCTTGGTCTTAACCCAGAAGGCCTCATAGTCAGGCATGTATGTGGATAATTGGATGAATTTATAAAGTGTTTGTTGTTCCTTCTCTCCTTGGTGTTGTTCTTTGTGTTATTTTCTTCCGTTGAGTTTACTCTGCAAGGTGGTTGGATAGTTAGGTGTGCCCTTGGCCCTAGCTATTCAGGTCTCTCCTTGTGCCGACACATCTTATAAAAAAAGAAATTTGAGTATGCCCCCACCTTTCAAAAAACTAATTGAAAATAATTTTTTGTAATACACGTAGAATGGAGTCTAATTTATAATAATGTAATTTATTTCAAAATTTGATGAAAGAGTGAAAAACTATACCCAAAATACTGCACATTAGTTTTTGACAAAAAATAGATACACTAACAAAATAAATAAAAATGAAAACCTCAACATAATCAAAATGCGAAAAAATTTACATGGTAATATAACTAAAAGAGAGATTAACATTATCTTAGTGTACAATAGAAAATAGTGAGAAATTCTAAAAGTGTAGATCACTCACCAAATTATATTGTGCATCATGAAAGTCCCCCCCAAAGGATCACCCTCAAGCAAATCAAATTAGCACAACCCAAAATGGATAAAGGGATGCTAATGTGAGATCTAAGTGAGAGTGGGGAATTAGGTTTTATCTCCTTTAATATGTAAATAATGTGTGATATGATATGAAAATGTATGAAAGGAATTGTTTCTATGATAAAGGAAATAATAACTAACAAGATATGATATTAAATTTTATGTATAAAAGTAAGTACAAAGGGAAAAATAGAAAGAATGAACTTACCTTGGAGAAAGAGGAGGAAAATGGACCTTCAAATTTGATTTTGACTGTTGCAAAGATGTCAAAATTAGTAAGACTCTAGATTTGGGATTCTAATGCCTATACTTTCTCTATGTGAAAATCATAGCCCCAGAGGGAAAGGCAGACCTGGACAATCTAGTCCAGGACGATGTTCCAAAATTTTGAACTAGTCCTTTGAGGTCCAAAACTAATGAAAATTTCATGGGTCCTGTAACTGGTACTGATATTCCTGAATCCGGATCTAAAACTCTTCAACTTGTTCCTACATAGAGAGAAAAGGGGAAAAATTTGTGGAAAGGGGCTTGCCTTTCTCAATCCCTTGTATATGAGTCAACCTTGAAATAGAATTGAGATTGCATAAGGAAAGTAATGTAAAAAGATAATTTAAGTATTCACCTTGAAGGAGAAACCCTCATTGATGGATGTTAGGATCCGAAAAACCCACAAAGATGCTCGTATGTGTAGATTTTGGAATGAATGTAGAATTAGGGATGTCTTCATAAATGCATAGATATATGATTACCAATCCTAGATCTATACTATTGATATGCTTGATAGCCTCAATGGAGAATGAGAGAGAAGATGAATGGATGTGTAGATCTTCTTTCTTTCTTGAGAATTCCTCTACTCATCCATCATGGGAGAGAATTGCATCAATGAGAGAATATTTCCTTTTCTTGAATAGACCTTGAAGAAATAGAGGCTTGGAGATCTTGAATTGGATGCTTCCTTTCAAATCTTGAATCCACCACTTCAATTGCACAACTTGAAATCTTGTTTGCACTTGAAAGATATCTTACTCATGTATATTATGGATCATAATAATGGATAATGGGTGTCAAAATTAGAGGCTTTGGTGTCCTTTTATACTCATTTAGGGATTCAATATTTCCAGGCTGACCTTGATTAAATATCTAGAAGAAACATCTTTGCATTAGCTCGAAGCCCACATAGGTACAAAGCTCTAGGACAAGCCCAACCTAGCTGACCTTGTCTATGTAATTTTTTCTCAAAGATTACTCAAATCTAGGGGAGTGTGATAAGTTATGGAGGAAGAAAATGAATGTTTTGGAATTCAAACATAAAAGATATTCAGACCATAGAATGACCAAAATGGGGTCTAATAGGTCCTAGAGACTCCAATTATGGGTGCTAAATTTTTAGGATGATACATTTAGCCCCCACTTTAGCAAGAGTATGAGTCAAACTATTGATCATTGTAAACTAGATGAAATGTAGAGGAGAATCTCATTAAGTCCTCATCAAATCCATAACCAAGATGAGAGAGAGAGAGAGAGAGAGAGAGAGAGAGAGAGAGAGTTGATCACCTAGCCCAATAAGAAATTGTATTGCTATGAACTACACAAAGAAATAATTGTAAAATCTGGTATTGAAGGTTCTATAAGTTTGTGTTATGTTAGTTTAATCCATCAAGGAGTTTTCCTTAAGGAAAGTGTATCCAATAAGGGATCAAAAAAAGACTGATCTATTCTAAGGGAAGGTAATCTTCCTTAGGGATTGAAAAGAGAAGGATGATCTATCCTTAAGAAAAGTGTATCCACTAAGGGATTCAGAAGAATGATTTATACTGAGGGAAAGTAAGATTTATTAGGGATAAAAAAGATTTATTAGGGATAAAAAAGAGAAGGATTTGTCCTTAAGGAAAGTGTATCCAATAAGGTATCTAGCAAAGAATGGTCTATTCTAAAGGAAGGTAAGCTTCCTTAGGGATCAAAAAGAGAAGAAGGATCTATCCTTAAGGAAATTATATCCAATACGGGATCCAAAAGAATGATTTGTACTGAGGGAAGGTAAGCTTTCTTAGGGATCAAAAAGAGAAGGATTTTATCCTTAAGGAAAGTGTATCCAATAAGGGATCCAACAAAGACTGATCTATTTTAAGGGAAGGTAATCTTTCTTAGGGATTGAAAAGATAAGGAGGATCTATCCTTAAGGAAAGTGTATCCAATAACGATCCAAAAGAATGATTTGTATTGAGGGAAGTAAGCTTGATTAGGGATAAAAAAGAGAAGGATTTGTCCTTAAGGAAAGTGTATCCAATAAGGGATCCAAAAGAAGGTTAGTCATGGACCAAATCTAAAGAAGCATTGATTTAGTGTGTGTGTGAAAAATGTGAAACATAGAGCAAAGTGTATATCCCTATGTTTAAGTTATTTCAAATTTATTAATGGGAGAAATGGCTTTAATAAAGTGTGCATACATCTAAAATAATTTTTTCCACTATGAAATGCCCCCAAGAAAGGAAAAATCAAGGGAAATGAGAACATAACAAAGGAGAGCATGAAGGGATATACCAACTTTGGGGTTAGTATGATCATATAATAATAGGTGAAATATTTTATCAAAATAAAATGTCATCATCTCCCAAAGGTAGTAGAACTAAAAGAACAATGGAAGAAAGCATGTAAGATTATGAAGAAGAATCTTTTTGGGCCAATGTCACAGAAACCAAAAAGAATAGGTAGCTACCATTTTGCATCATCCCAATCAGACAACACAAAGGCACAATTATGAATAGTGGCACATGCACAACATAACATGTAACAACATATAGAAGAAGAGAGATACAAATAGAAGAATGTTTACGATATTGTGATTCCTTTATCACCTTGTGTCAATAGAGTAACAAGGGTAATTTAAATAAATCTAAATAAAATAGATAATAAGTAGTAAATCATGGGGGAAGCACATTACAACAAGAAAACACCCAGAATCCACCACATAAGAGGACCTAGTCAAGTGCATCACCTTCCCCCCCATCTTGGTCTATAGTGTTTAGGGAAGGTGGGAAACTCACAAGTGGAGCAACATCAAGCACAACATATGACATAATAGCCAGTTCCAAACAAGGACCATGTTGTGAAGATAGGTCATTGTGTTTGTCACTATGAGTGATATATAATTGTTGTGAAAGAATAGCCGGTAATCATGATCAATATCAATAGTCTCATAGTCATCATAATCACTAGCATGAATATCATTGTTAACATCAAGAACATCATCATCAAGAGTATCTTCTTTATCCAAATTAATTGTAATAGAATCTAAGAAATGAATAACATCATCATGTTTGTTCATTTTGATCCTATTTAAACTAACTTCCTTTGTTGGCCCAAGCATGGGTTGGTCAAAGGTAAATAAAGCATGAGAAATTTTTTGAGAAGTATGTTGATGGGCTCTAGTAAAATTCTTGCGATGAGGGTCATGAGCATGATGGTTGCACCTAGTTTTCTTATAAATTTGGTTTGGGATAGGATCAATCAACATCGGGTTCTTTTCTTTTTTAGGAATAAGAAGAGAAAGAACCACACTAGGTTGAGAGATTAGTGTAGGATAATGTGTATAAGTAATAGGAGGTTGAACATAAGCATATAAAAGAGATGTAGGTGGTTTCAGAAGAAGTCCATGTCAAGGGAAAAGAGAAGGAACATCCTTAGGTTTGATAAGTTCACAAATATTCTAGGCCTTATAGGCTTGGTATGATTGAAAGAAATGGTTAAGATGAGTTTGAGTTGGTTGAGGCATAGAAGGCCAAAGGAAATCAAGGTCAAATGAGTCTCAAGGCACTAAATATTGATATAGACTATGGTTAAAAATCATGATTTCTCCATTATGAGGAAATTTAAGACATTTATGCATAAAATAAGCCACAAATTTCATGGAGGTTAGCCAAGGAAGAACAAGTTTGGTTTTAAAATTGATCATAATTTTGGATGATAGTGAAGGTAACATGTATAGTTTACCACCAACTTCAACAAGAAATGAAATGGAACCATGCAAAGGATAAAGGAAACCATTGCAAGTTTGAATCATAACATCAAATTTATCATAGAAGTCACATTGCAATCATCTATTATAAAGGTGTTCTTTAGTTATCACATTTACAATACAAGTGGGATCAATAAGGACACCATGAGAAGGAAGGCCAACAACCTTTGCGATAATGTAGAGGGGACCATCAAGTTCTTTAATTGTCTTAGTAGGGTCAAAGGTAATACAAATATTAGATTGAGGTTTAGGTTTAGGTTATCAAGTGGGTTCTATCTTGAGTCCCTATTATCCTCCAAGTGGAAGAAGGTTGTAGATACTGACATGGAACACTTGGACATGAGGAGAGTGAAGCGAAGGATGTTTAGGACAAAAGACAACTTACCTTCATACATAGTCAACATAATGAGACATTTACCATGCTGTTGGATTCTCATTAGCCATTGGGATGATAGTGAAGGTAACATGTACAGTTTACCACCAACTTCAACAAGAAATGAAATGGAACCATGCGAAGGATAAAGGAAACCATTGCAAGTTTGAATCATAACATAAAATTTATCATATAAGTCACGTTGCAATCATCTATTATAAAGATGTTCTTCAGTTATCACATTTACAATACAAGTGGGATCAATAAGGACACCATGAGAAGGAAGGCCAACAACCTTTGTGATAATGTAGAGGGGACCATCAGGTTCTTTAATTGTCTTAGTAGGGTCAAAGGTAATACAAAGATTAGATGGAGGTTTAGGTTTAGGTTTAATTTTCTCAACTAGGTTTAGCTTCTTGATCATCATCATTATAGGAGATAGATATAGGAGGAGAATAAAAAGAAGGCTGAGTAGATTCAATGGTGGTTGTTGAATGAGAGGACAAAAGGTTGGTATAGATTTGCAAGTTTTGTTAGGAGGTGCAAAATATTTATTTCTATTTTTATTGTCACCTTCCTCAAATATAGAATTAGAATCAATAAGCTCTTGATTAACAATTTTCAATGGGTAACACCTCTCATTATCATGACCATGTGGATGATGGTATTGACAAAAAGCTCTGGGATCGAAGTATTTGGATTTAGATTTTAATGGGTCAATGGGTTTGATAGGAGAAAATTTGAACACATTAACATTAGGTAACTTCAACATCACATATTTATGCAAAGATTTAGAAATATGAGTATAATTATGAGAAGGTTTGAAAACAAATGACAAAGGAGCCATGTCATTGGATATTGTTGCCACTTGGTCACCAATAGTGTTGGATGAATTGTTGATTTTGATGAAGGTCTTCAATTTCTAATTTATTTGTCTGAATTGGATGTGATATCACTCCTATCAATGGGAAAATGATGCATTAGAGTGGTGCTCTCAAATTGACTCACTTGAAGTTGATAATGATGAAGTACTACACACAATTGAGGAAAGGAAGATAATTTAGAAAGAAGTATCTTATCTCTAATGTCTTTTTGTAAATTAGAAATAAAAATGTGTTGCACATCAACATTAGGCACGGGATAATAAATATGAGAATGTAAATGCTTAAATATACCAATGAAATCACTAATTTTTTCTTTAACACCTTATTTAAAATTGCATTAAATTAGTCAAAGATATTTGAGGACCAATGTTGTTTTAAAATTGTTGAATAAAAGAATTAGCAAGCTTTTTAAATGAATCAATATAATAAGGATGCAAATAAAACTACCATTGTAAGGCTTTGTGTTGAGCGTCGTTTTTACAAGACAACAGCTAGGAATTTATGCAAGCAAATTCCCCTCTTGGAAGATTGATGGAATCAATCTCAAGGTTCCTTCTGGCTAGGTCTCAACTGCTTAGATAGCTCAACGGAAGACAAATGTGAATTTGTTAACAAGGAGGCCTTTGCTGGTTTGTATCTAAAAGAAAACTGTAAAAAAAACTTTAGGATACCACAATATCTCTTTTGGATTTTGAGATTTAGAATAAAGCAATGTTAATCTAATTAATCTACTAAAAATGGTTTGCAAAGAGGGTAAGAAGTAGTAGGGTAACAAGAATTTGAAGGAAACTGCCGAAAAGAAACTAATGGACATAAACTAGTACCACACCACTTTGTGAATTAAAAGACCGAGAAGATGAGGAAACCCACAAAACAGAGATCATAACATATCACAATCTTCAACTATATGGATGCAATCATCAGCGGAATGAAACAAACGCAAACGTATGATAAGCCAAAACTCATCAGATCACGAAGCCACCACAAATGTACACACACATGAGACAAGTTAATCTTCAAGCACCAAAAGAATAATCTTCTCAGAAATTCATTACAACACAACAATGGAATACCAGAAAATACTGAACTAATAATCGTAGGTTTAAAATCATTAAACAATTAATTGGATCTTTGAAATAAAGAATGAGCAAATCACACATTCATAAATTTCACATAGATAGTAGAAATATCACACCATGAATGAAGCACCAATTGTATGTATTGTATTAATGATCAAATCGATCCCCATTACATCATTTTTATTACAATTTATAGAGCTCGGCTCTTATTTTTGCAGCTAGGGTTTCGGTTGCATGAAACTCAGAAATAAAATCTAAACTAGAGATTACATAAAGGAAACTACTTCTAAAACTTAGTTAAACTATCCTAGCATGGAATTAAACCTCGTGCATTACAAAACTTTAAAAAAATCATGCATTAAACATCTCAAAAATGGAGTTGGAACTCGTGCATGCTCTTGATAATCTTCACATTTCTACCCTTAATCCTTGGTTGTGGCTTCTCCACGTGGACTCAACTGGATGAGATCCAAAAATTATGTAGAAATGGCCCCAAAAAAGAAACCCAGTTGATTGAAAAACCAACTCTAAGATAACTGGAGTTAAACTTCAGATGTGCCAAAAAATAGACAAATCCCAACAAATGGTCCAAAAAAACCAACTCCCAAAAATGACTAAGTGTCAAGTCCTTCATTCCCAATTTTGGACTTTAGACTTTCGGAGGCCGAAAGGCCAAAAAATAGGCATTGCAAAATTGACTAAGTATGAAAACTGCATTTTCTCTTCACAAAATTTGACTGAGTCTGGACTGGCTACTCACTAACTTGGAAGTACTTCTGGATGTTCCTTTCAGAACCTATCCATAATCTCTAGTACATCTTCAAAGTAAAGCATCTTGAACCCTTCAAGGATTTCTTTTTGTTTGTCTCGGAAGCCAATCAATTCTCTTGCAAACATTTGTATTTCTTCTTCCTGCGACAACATTTTCTGGATTTCTTCCTTCTAATAGAACATCTGCTGAAGGTCCTCCTTTGTCTTGACTCCCCAGAATATAGCCAAGTACTGATCAATGATGGAATTCCCTAAGTGCATGGTTTTTTTTTCATCCTTGTCATACGGATCCAAGTCCAAATCTTCAAAGAACTTATGCAATTCTTTTTCAAAAGGTATACTATTATCTCGCCTCTTGTCCATCCTTTTGAGAACCTTTTCAAAGATGGTCAATGCTACCATTATATCCTGGATCCATTGCTCAAAATTATCCATCTCCAAGCCTTCATAGAGCTTTACCAAAACTTGGAAGTGCTTCTTCCTTATTACTACTAGGTTATCCAGTATCTTCTGCCATCTAAAAATCTTCTCCTCTATGTCATCTTCTTCGCTCATGATTTCAACTAAGGAGGTTATTCCTGCAAGAATGCCTCTAAGAGGACTCAAAATATTTTTGAGGGATACCTTAGCAAACTTTTCAAAATCCTCCTTCCAGTCTGCACAGGACTGAACAAAAGAATGTGGGATATTTGTACTTATTTCACCCCTTTTCTCCAAAATGGCCTGTAATGAGGCCTCAGGGTTATCAGGGTCAATGGGACCCACTGCTTTGAGAATGAATCTCTTCATGGCTTCATTTTGTTCCATTAAAGCCTTTATTTTCTCCTTATCTTTATCCATGAATTCGAGGGCATGCTTCAATTTGAGGGTAGCTAAGGTTTTTCTTCCCTCTCTAGTTGGCTCTCACAAATCTACCTCCTCCAACACATAGTCATCAGGAGTGATATCAGTTGTACTGACACTCATTGTGGGAAAAACCACTTGTGTCTTCCATCTACCCTCTTGATCTTGTGTCACATATGAAAATGTCCTTACCCAGGTGATAGATGCAGTTTGATGGAAGGCTTGCCCTAGTGCAGCCATATTAGATTAATCATTAGAGTAGACCCTGGTCCTTGGCTGTATTTCTTTTGTAAACCAGGTGGGCTTGGAAAAAGCATTCAATGGTTCATATGGAGCTATAAGGGTGGAAGAAGTCATTGTATGTTCTATCTCTATCTCTTCATGACTCTCCTCTCCTTTATCTAATTCATGTTCATCCCTTATATTCAGCTCACCCTCCTCAACTTTTTGCTCTTCTTCAACTATTTGTTCTCCATCATCTTTTTTCTCTTTATCAGCAAGTTGCTTCTCTTCCTCAACCTATGGTTCTTCTTTATCAGCCTGGTCCTCAAATCCTACATGTTCTTCTTCCATCTGCTCACGAGCTACCTCTATTTCCTTCTCAGGCTCTTGCAAACTTTATGGCACTACTTCATCTTGGACAAGAGGTGGAGTGGGGATGACAAAGGGAGTGGGTGAAGGCATTTAAGGCAGAGGTAGAGTTGGCATAGGGACATGAGATGGTGGAGGCTACTGCGGTAGTGGAGTGATTAGAACCAGAGGCAAAAGCGGAGTGGTAGGTGGTGTTTGATGCACAGGCAGGAGTGGGGTTGAATGCATAGGTGGAGGTGGAGGTGGAACTATGGGCAAAACCAAGTCAACTTGTGCAGTTGTACCCTCCTCGAAAGTAAAAACAATAGAAGAGTCTTTATCTAGCTCTGCGGTTTCCTTCTGTACCTTTGGTGTTTCTTGGGATCCTAGTGGATTTGACTCTCTCACCTTGTCATGGAGACTAGTGAATTGCGTAGGGAAAGAGTCAAAATTCACTGACTATCCTGGAGCCTTCTTCTTAGATTCTTGGAAACCATGCAACCCTTCGAAGTCTGTGATGTCAAATTCATCATCCCCAAAGGCATCTAGGTTTATTGGTTCCTCCTGAGTTGCCCCTTTGGCACCTTCTAGATCATCATCCATTACTCTCCTCTTCTTCTTCAATCCTGTAGACCTTGTTCTTCTACTAAGAGGTATTTGATCCATTTCATCTTCATCATCCTCTAGCAAGGTGTCCATTTGTGTAGGCGTTGAGCCTTTCTTCCTTTTGTACACATTTCCTTTGATCACTCGAGCCTGCTTGGGTCCTATTATCTTGAACTTAGTTTTCTTTGCTAGAGTTGGAGACTCGTGGCTACTGGAAGAAGGCACATCTGGAGGTGCTATGATCCTTGTCATTCTGGTCTTAACCTTCTTGGAATGTGTGGTTGGACCATAAGCACTAGGATGCTCATGCCTATACACCGTCTCAGGTTTTAGGGGAGCAACTTCTTTAAACTACGGTTTTAGTACCTTCTCTCCTTTCTTCTTTTTCTCATTGGAGTGTTGCTCTGGAAAATGTTTCATGGGCATAGGTTCCATATGAAATGGGTGAGCGATCCATCCATTTGTGACCTTGATGACATTCTGAGACTTGGACTCAATATCATCATTTTCATCTTTTTCTACCTCTGCATTCAGAATAGCCCTAGTATATACTTTTTCCTCATTGTAGATTGGGTCTAAGATATCCTCAGAGTCCACCACTTTCACCTTCTGAGGGATTTTTAGTAATATAGTGATTTGTGCTAGCTCCAAACTCATCCAAAAATAGTCACAAATTCTGACTTCATAGTCATCCACACAATTTGTCTAGTGATCTTCAATGTGCGGCTCATGTATATAATGTCTTCCCATTATATGGCTTTAAGTATCTATTGGATCAAAATGAGCCCTTATGAGGTTGTATGTAGGCAAAGGGAATTCATCCCATTTGAGAGTCAAATGCTTATAGATCTTCATATCAGGTACATAGTGGGGCCCTATGGAAATTGGGAAATCCCAATAGTGTTTCTTGTTGTGCTTAATGTGTTCATGTGCATCTGATAATTGTGTTTTTATCTCCAACAAGACCACTATGTCAGAAGGGTACCTGGGTAGCTTCTTAGGTTCCAGGGTGCATCCCGCCACCTGAATGTATTTGAAGTTTCTGAATTGAATATAGAATGCCCCGAGGGCCTTCACTTTTGCTGCAGCTTCAGTCGACATCCTTTTTGCATAATCTCCTTCTATGGAGTGTATGATGGAAAAGATGAAGGCATCATGAACAATCTAGAAGTCTGGGCTGTTATGAGTGTAGAACTACTTCCTGACCAGTTGTGGGTACATTGTGAATGACCATGTATGCATCTCTCCCATAACCCCAACTTTTTTCAATCTTGGGTACACTACTCTGATGGCCAGTAGATACACAACATATGATGTCATGTAGAAGTGTGGGTCTATTTTAACTCTAACCAGTTTTTCATCTAGATTGTCGCTCAGGATGGTGGCCCAGTTGAACCTTTCCTGCCGCTCCCTTATCTTCTCTATGAGCATGATCATCTAGGGTTCCAATTGACTAGACTTGGACAACCCATACACCCAGTTGGTCATAGTGATGGCTACTTGGACATATTCCCTCATATACACTCTTCTCATATCAATATGATCTAGCTTGTTCTTGGGCATGGGTTGTATAAGATATTTATTGTTCACTATGTTATGAGCTGGCGCAACATCTTTGTTGTAGAATTCCATTACCTTGGCTATGTGAAAGTTATAAAACTTGTTGACCCCCTTTGGTAGGTGGAAGACATCCTCAATATTATCAGGCCTTAGATCAAGGACCACTTCTCCTAGGTTGTTCTTCACCATTCTTCCGTCAGGTCCATAGTGGCTTGCCAAAGTATTTATCAAGCCCGTAGACAAGATGGAGACAGGATGTGTTGCTGCATTCACCAAAGAGAAATGTACTAATGAAGTGCAGTCCTCAGATCTCCCTTCTAGTCAGGAGCATTTGACTAAGTAATCATTCCATCTAACGTGGCTAATGTCAGTGTGTGTGATATCCACATGCAGGTTGGCCACCTTCGAGGGTAGATGGTATCCCTTGAATTGATTCTTCTTTGCTATTGACATAACTTTCTCGACCATTTCTACAAAGAGCAAGAGACATGAATCAGTAACATGAAATTATAGGAGAGAGAAAAATATCTCATAAAAATAAATAATTCTGACAAACTAAGCATAGAAGAGCTCTGAAAGACCTTTTTGGGCATTTTGGATCTTTATAGGTGCAAGACCTCCGAAAGGATGAAAGGGTCGAAACTACAAAAAAAGGCTTGAGAAACAACGCTTAAGAATACCCCCTTTCGGTCTTTCCAAGAATCAGAGGTGTAAAATCTTTGAAGTACGAAACCTTTGAAATGTCAAAACATGCCTTAGTGTATCAAATGAGAGTTTCGACATCGGACAATGCCAAAACTCGCACAGGTGATTGAGCTCTAGAGTTAGTCAAAAACTTTAGACCTTTAGTTTCAGCAAATCGGGTGAGCCAATGTTTTGGTGTGTGACAACACCAAAATAGCAACATTTAGGAGACTTTTTGACAAAGGTTTGAAAGTTTCAGACTACGAAGGTCTGAAACCATGTGATCAAAACTAGGGTTTGGGCGTCGGAATAAAAAATGAGTTTGACAACTGAGTTTGACCACAAATTTAGGCCAGGGAGTTAGAGGGGACAACCTCACAACCCCCAGGGCCGAACCAAACCAATGAGAAACAAACTAACCCTAAATGATAGGCTAAAAACCCTAACTAGGCCTACAAAGCAAGAAAACCTAACTATAGATTGAAGAAAAAAGAAACATTTAACCAATCCAAAGTCAGTCAGAAGTTAATTTAACCTTGCTATACTACTAGGAAGACATTTATAGCCCCAACAGAGGTTGCTAAAATCACCCTTCCCCTACTACAGATGAGCTCTATTAGAAGTTTTAAACTCCTTTGGAGGGCTCTTCGACTTGATATTCGTCAGCTTTAAAAATTAATTCTTTTGAACTATTGTGTTCTGAGCAATTTGTTTTTTATTTTGTACAACATTTGCTACTTTGATATTCCTTATGGCTTTTGTCAGATATCATTTCTTTGTTCCTTTTTCTCCCTTTTTTTTTGAAGCTGGGGTAGTGCTTAGGCTGTGCTACCCTGGCTTTGAGATTTTTGTTGTTAATCTTGTCTTTATGTGTTCCTCCCTTTTTCTTTCTTTCTCCTTTCTTTTAGTCTATGTTCCAGTTAGGATAGGGTTCTGACTCCCGATTTCTTTCACAACCATGAGCATTTCTTGACTTTGACTAGAATCTTATCATGAGAGGCTTGTGACCCGAGATCCCTTTTTAAATGTGTGTCAGTCTTGACGATGGTTGGTTTTGACAAACTCTCTCAAGAAGTCTAAAAATAAAATGTCTTACTTCCAATCCCTATATTTGGCTCACTACAAGACAGAACTACATCAAAGAGTTTTGACAATGGAAAACCCTTATCTCTTTCTTGGACTACCTGGAGCGGATCACTAATCTCGAGAAGCATCAACCCCTTGTAAGAAAATACCCAATGAAAAGAAAATGATGACAAGACACCAAGAAAACAAAAGAAAAGACACTAAAGTACAAGAATATACAATATTATACAAAGGGCCAGTCAAGACCCAAAGTAATGCTTCAAAAACTAGCTATTGACTGGCAATGGAACCAATTCTCCATCAAGAGAAATAATTTGAAAGGTATTTTCTCACAGAATCTCCACGATCTAGAAAGGGCCTATCCACAAATGTTGAAATTTAGTGTGGGTGCCTGGTTTTTCTTTTGCTTTATCCCACATTAGAACTAGATCAGAAATCCTAAAGGCCTTTATGGTTGTTCTTTTGTCAAACCATCGCTTGACAATAGCTTGGTGTTTGGCCACATGTTCTAAGGCCAAGGTTCTTTTCTCTTCAAGGTCTAGTAAGTTCATGAGACAAATCTGCACCCGATCCTCACCCTCGACATATTGATCCATGGATCTCATAATTGGTATTTTTAGGTTCATCAAAAAAATAGGTTGCAAACCATAGACCAGATGGTAGGGAGAGGTCCCCAAGGCATTCTTGATTCTCACGCGATCCATCCATAGAGCATATTTCAACTGAGTGTGCCATTCTTTGGGATTATCATCCAAGAGGTGTCTGATTACTGTGATTAAGTTCTTGTTGGTTGATTCAAAAAATCCATTCCCTTGTGGGTAGTAATTGGATGAGAATTTGAGAATTACCTAGTTCTCAAAGGCCCATTGAATGAGGGATGTAGAAGAGAAATAAGGGGCATTGTCGCATACCAAAAAGAAAGGCATGCCAAACCTCGTGATGATGAACTCTTCTAGGAACTTGGTTATCACCTCAGTAGTACAATTCTTCATAACCTAGGCCTCTGTCCAGCGCGTACAATAATCAGTGGTGGTCAAGATGTATTGGTGCCCTAAAAAAGATGGAGGATTAATCATCCCCACAAAATCCATCCCCCACTTGGTGAATGAGTGCACTTCGTAAACTAGTTGTAGGGGCATCACCAAATGTTTCTCTCAGATGGCACTATTTTGGAAAACATGACAAGAGCACACATGCTCATGGGTGTCTTTGAACAAAGTTGGCCAGTAATAGTCAAATCTCAGTATGTGATGGGCCATGGCTTCTACTGACCCATGTCCAGTACCATATTTATCATGAAATTCTGTAAGAACTTGCTCAGCTTTAGTCGGATCCAAACAATGTAGATAGAGGCCATCATAATTGCACTTGTAGATCTCCCCATTTTTTAGCATGTATGAATTTCTCTTATTCTTCAGTGCTCTCCTCTGTGAACCATTCAATCCTTTTGGGAAATAATTTTGCAACAAATAGTAAACTATGTCTTGATACTAGATATCAGTGACCACTCCTTCATTGGTGTACACTTGGCACACCAAACCTTGCTCAGTTTCTACCATCATCTTGGTAAGACCTTGACCTCTTACTAATTTCATCAGTTGGATCTTGATACTGAACTCTTGGAGTATAGCCATCCACTTCCCTCTTCTTTCTCCCAATTTTTTTTGTATCAACAAGGACTTTACTACCAGATCTAGAACAATAGCAATGACCTTACTCCGGAGGATGTAGTGTCTAAATTTATAGATGGCCTTGACCAAGGCAAAAGATTGTTTGTCCATATTTGGGTACTTGAGTTTTGTGTTCTTCAAAGGATAGCTCATGAAAGCTATTGGTCATTCATCTTCCCCTTCCTTCTTTTGCATGAGGAATCCTGTACATGAGTGCTCTGATGCAAAGGTGTAAACTTTAAATGGTAGAAGATAATCAGGGTTGACCAGGACTGGAGCAGTAGCAATGGATGTCTTGATTTCTTTGAAGGCTTCCTTAGCCAGAGTGTTCCACTCAATCTTAGCATATTTCTTTAACATATCATTCAATGGACGCACTATCTCCAAAAATCCATTGATGAACTTCCTGATGAAATTGATTTTCCCAAAGAATGATTTCAACTCCTTTCTGCTATTCGGGGGAACCAATTTGATAATAGCCTAAACTCTCTTAGGGTTAATTGAGATGCTTGTTTTAGATATGATGTGCTTGATAAGTTTGCCTCAAGTCACCCGAAAGATGCACTTCTTAGGATTCAATGAGATTCTATAACGTCGACACCTTTTCAGGACCTTTCGTAGATCTTCAATGTTGTCTGCATGGTTCCTAGAGAAAACTGTGAGATCATCCATATAGATGACAATGCATTTGTTGACTAGGCCTTTGAATGCTTCATCCATAGCTCGTTGGAAAGTGGCTCCCGTGTTGATCAAACCAAACGATATAGGAAGATAAGAAAATGTTCCCCATTTCATTGTGAAGGCTATTTTCAAATGGTCCTCTTTTTTTACCATGACTTGGTTGTACTCAGAGTAGCCATCTAGAAAAGACATCATTTGGGAACCATTAACCACTTGTAATACTTCATCAAGGGATGACAACGTATAATTGTCCTTTTGAGAAGACCTGTTCAAGTTTCTAAAATCCACACAGAGCCAAACCTCTCCACTTTTCTTTCTCACGGGGATGAGGTTGGCTACCCAAGTTAAAATACCAGATAGGGAAAATAATCTTGGCATCAAGAAAATTTTGTACCTCCTTTTGGATCACTAGTTTGATCACAGGATTCACCGGCCTTTGTCTTTGGTGAAAGGGTTTAGCATCTGGGTTCAAAGGGATGTTGTGAATGATAACATTAGGATCATAGGTTTTCAAATCTTCATAGCTCCATGCTATGATGTATTTTTACTCAAGGAGTAGCTCGACCATCTGCTTCTTTTCTTCATGTGTACCCACTTTACCAATACGAACTTCCCTGGTTCAAGTTGTGTACCCAAGTTGTAAAGCTTTCAATCATCACCGCCTACTACTAGTGTTTCTCCTCTTTCTTGAGTATGTTCATCTTTATCAAAAATCCTTTCTAGAGCTACCATTCCTTTCGAAATGGAGTTGGTCTTCAAGTTCAAGATCCCTAAGTCATCTAACTCCTCTATTTCATCTTCTTCTTCATCATTGTTTAGTTTGTAGAAGATTCTGGCATTCATGATAAATTCCAATATCTGTTGATCATCCTAGAATACTTGGAAGTTTTTGATATTGTTCGGGACAATCGGTACAACCACTAGTTCCAGAGATAATTTATTCAATTTAGATTTTTCCAATGGTTGTAAAGAGCTTGCCGACACCACCAAGGCATCAGTGACTGTATTCTTTCTTCTTTAGATGCTTTGGATGTTAAAGGCTTCAAAATCTTTGATTAGATCCCAAACATGATTGTGATAGGAGGCCAATCACTTGTCAGTACATGAATACTAGCTCCGGATCTTCTAAACTATCAACTATGAGTCACCCTCAACAACTAATGCCTTCACTTTCTTCTCATGTGCTAGGACAAGACCCCGAACTAGAGCCTCGTACTTGGCAACATTGTTGGTGCAGTAAAATTGTAGCTGATAGGAAGCATAATATGAACCCCCATGAGGGTTGACCAACTCAATCCTAGCTCCTTCTCCTTGTTTACACTTGGAGCCATCAAACTGAAGTTTCCAAATAGGGTGATTCTTATTGGAAGATGATTTAACTTGGGCTTCTAAAGTCACCTTGGGAAGATGTACATTGACTTGGGATTCAACGGGAACTTTGGGTGGTGATAGATCCTCTGTATTTGGGGCCTCCAAGTTCTCTTCTTCTAAATATTCTCTCTTGGAAAGGGAAACCCATTTCATCTTTTGTTTTGCCTTGGCATCACACCAAACTTTGTGACATGGGGGAAAACAACCGTCATCAGAAGAGCTCCATTCCTCTTGTATAAAGCATTCCACTGTGGGAACTTGAGGTTCCTTACAAAGGGGAGATCCATCCTTACTTGAATGTGTTGTTGTATCTTTTGTAAGTTTGGACACGTCAGACATTTGGCTTATTACTTGGATCACTGCCTCTTGGTAGTCTTGGCATGTAAACTTTGAGTGGTTTGTTTGATGGAGATGACAATACCCTAGTAACATCAGTATGTTTAGGTTAGTGTCTTGGCCAATATGCCTCATATTTTTCATCATACCACCTATGAATTCTGTGAGAATCTCCTTGGGAATCTGGGTACTTACTAACCCTTGCACAGGGCTATCATTTGAGTTCTCTTCTTCTTTGAGATGGAATGTGAATGCTTTGTCAAAATGATACACTCCCAGATTAGCTTGTGAGAACAAGACTTCATTTCAGGCATTGTACTCAGTTATCATTTGTTTGAGCTTAGGATCTACATCAATCTTGATTTGGTTATTGAGCCCCTTCCATGGCAGACAAAGTTGAGTAAAGTCAATGGAGAACCATCCTCTCAAAGATCGGGTCCATTCTCTGTTGAGTAGCATGGCATATGTTTCTGGGATGTCCACCAAATGAATGTCAATGCAATATTGGATTTTGGGGTTAGCTGTCAATTGTATGCATGTATCCTTCAAGACTCCAATGACTTTGACCTCAATTTTTTCAAGTTGGATCACTACCCTGTTAGTTGGTTGAGGGCTCATCCCTAACCTTTGGAATATGGATAATGGCATCACATTACATGAAGCCCCTAAGTCAATTAGATAGTTATGTAGGTTCTTTCTAAAGATCTTGAGGCTAAGTAAGAATGGGGGTACTTCTACCCTATCTTTGAACATAGTCAGCATCGCCTATGCCACATTCACGTTAGATGCATTTCTAGTGTTATTGCTGGACAAGGGTGATTTGGAATGATCCAGTGACTATAAGAGGGCTTCTCTTTGAGTGGGACAACTCTGTAGCATGTCATACATTGACATGTTAGTTCTAACTTTCTTTAGTTCCTCCACTCCATTGTACTTCGCATTGGCCCAAACTGGATTTTTTAACAAAGTAGGTTGATGTTGCATTGTCAAAGCGACAGTGGCACCGGGAACTCTCATGGGCATGGGGTTATTGCTAGCTTGTGGATCAGGTGGAGTGGGCTACATTCTTGGGGGAATGCCGTCAGTCAGATTTTTTCTTCTCCTCAAGTTATAGGTGTTTCTGTTATTGTTCTGGAAAGCATGGACCTCAGAGTACTCTAGATGACTTTCTTGATTGAAAGGGAAGACAAACTCTTCTTCCATAGTGTTATCGATAGGAGTTCCACCCATACTTGGATCATATGAATCAAAGACCATGGCACTAAAGTGGGTTTGAGAACTTTCAAGATCTTGGGCTTGTTGGTTGTCAAAATTACCCCTATACTCATTATCTGGTTGATGCATGCTGGGACCTTGGGTAAAATTGACCTTTGATGATTTGAAGGAATTAGCATTGTCTGAGGGTATGCTACCATTATTCGAACGTGTGTTCCATGTTCTATTTATTCATTTTTGTCCAAACTTCTTATCTTGAGAAGTGTTCCCATAACCTCCACCATTGTTGTTATTGTTGTTGTTGTAATTTCCATAATTACGACTCTGATTTTGTGAGTAGGTATTTGGGGTAGCAGCTAGCCATTGGTAGTTCCCTTGGTTCTGGGATGGGTTTAGCTTCATCCTAGTAATCTCTCCAGTCAATTGGGAGAATGTATTTTTCATGGAATCCAACTCATTCACTAGAGCCCGATTTGACTCATTTGGGACAGTAGCCTTCTGTTCACACAAGGCAGCCTTATGTGTATCATACCTTGGGTATGTGATGGCAAGTGGTGGGGAAAAAATGTATGGAGCTGGCACTGGATTGAGCCTTGGGGTGTGTTGCATTGGAAATTGATTATTCACTGTGAACGGAGCAGTCATAGCAATGTTCCCTAATGTTGGCGGAATACCATAATTTTAGCTTGCTTGCGGATCCATCTGTTGGGTAAACATGATAGCCTCATCACATACTTTCTCTAGAGTGTCTATGTTACCTGGGGGCAGCCTTTTTAAGAATATAGATGTTAGTGGATCTAAGGCATGCAAGTACACTTGTATAGCAGCCCCAACTAGTACGGTATAAGGAGCCTCAAGTTTCTAGTACATTTTATGAAAATGATGATTGAACATAGCGATTGATTCATTGAGGTCCTTTCTCATTGAGATGAATTGGTGGTGAAGAGTTGTCGGATCCACATACAACTTGAATTGATTAAGGAATTTTGTTTCAAATCCTGCCCATGTGGTGATGGATCCTCGTGGCAAGTTTAGATACCAATTATATGTAAATTCCCCTAGTGTGTAGGGGAATAGGCGGCACACGACGTCTTGACGAGAAATCTCCTTACAATTGCAGAATTCGTTGAATGTGTGAACATGTTCTTCCAGTGTCTTGGATTCTCCATAGATGAAACGTGGGCAAAATTTCTCAAGATTCTTGGGTAGCTGGTGGATTTGTCCTTGTATTTCCAATGGAGAACTTTGAGCATTTGCAAAAAATGCCATTGGAGCTGGTTGTGGAGGAGGAGCAGGCAGGGCAGAAATGGTTGGAAATGGAGGAAGATTAGGATGATCTAAAGTATATTCCTCTCTGCACTTTGTTCTATTGCTACAAGGCCTGTGAACTTCTCTAAGTTCAAGGAATTCCCCTTTGTTTGGTGAAGATTTGATGACTTGTTCAAACCTTTCAGGAGAGAACGATTTGATATTCTAGGGTTTCCATTTTGAGGGCCCTTCTTCTAGTGCCACTTCTGTTGAGCATCATTTTTACATGAAGACAATGGCTAGGAATTTACACGAGCAAATTCCCCTCAAAAAGATTGATGGAATCAATCTCAAGGTTCATTCTGGCTGGGTCTCAACCACTTGGATAGCTCAACAAAAGACAAATGTGAATTTGTTAACAAGGAGGCCTTTGCTGGTTCGTATCTCAAGGAAAATTGTAAAACAAACTTTAGGATACCACAATATCTCTTTTGGATTTTCAGATTTAGAATAAAGCAACATTAATCTAATTAATCTACTAAAAATAGTTTGCAAAGAGGGTAAGAAGTAGTAGGGTAACAAGAATTTGAAGGAAATTGCCAAAAATAAACTAATGGACATAAACTAATACCACACCACCTTGCGAATTAAAAGACTGAGAAGATGAGGAAACCCACAAAATAGAGATCAAAACATATCACAATCTTTAGCTATATAGATGCAATCATCAGTGAAATGAAACAAATACAAATGTATGATAAGCCAAAACTCATCATATCACGAAGCCACCACAGATGTGCACACATGTGAGACAAGTTAATCTTCAAGCACCAAAAGAATAATCTTCTCAGAAATTTGTTACAACACAACAATATAATACTAGAAAGAATCGAAATAATAGTCGTAGATTTAAAATCATTAAACAATCAATTGTCTCTTTAAAATAAAGAATGAGCAAATCACACATTCATAAATTTTGCATAGATAGCAGAAATATCACACCATGAATGAAGCACCAATTGTATGTATTGTATTAATGATCAAATCGACCCCCATTACATCAGTTTTATTACAATTTATAGAGCTCAACTCTTATTTTTGCAGCTAGGGTTTCAGCTACATGAAACTTGGAAATAAATTCTAAATTAGAGATTACATAAAGGAAACTACTTCTAAAACTTATTTAAACTACCCTAGCATGGAATTAAATCTCATGCATTACAAAACTTTAAGCAAATCATGCATTAAACATCTCAAAAAGGGAGCTGGAACTCATGCATGCTCTTGATAATCTTCACGTTTCTGCCCTTGATCCTTGATAGTGGCTTCTCCATGTGGATTCAACTGGAAGAGATCCCAAAATCATGCAAAAAAAACCCCCAAAAAGAAGCCCAATTGACTGAAAAACCAACTCTAAGATAACTGGAGTTAAACTTCGGATGTGCCAAAAAATAGACAAATCCCGACAGTTGGTCCGAAAAAACCAAGTCCCAAAAATGACTAAGTGTCAAGTCCTTCATTCCCAATTTCAGACTTCGGACTTTCGGAGGCCAAAATTTCTCTAAGGCCGAAAGGCTGAAAAATAGGCACTGCAAAATTGACTAAGTATGAAAACTGCATTTTCTCTTCACAAAATTTGACTGAGTCTGCACTGGCTGCTCACTAACTCGGAAGTACCTCTGGATGTGCCTTTCAGAACCTATCCACAATCTCCAGTAATTCTTCAAAGTTGGGCATCTTGACCCCTTCAAGTATTTCTTGTTGTTTGTCTCGAAAGGGGATCAATTCTCTTGCAAAATTTTGTATTTCTTCTTCCAAGACAACATTTTATGGATTTATTACATCTTATAGAACATCTGCTGAAGGTACTCCTTTGTCTTGACTCCCCAGAATATAGCCAAGTACTGATCAACAATGGAGTTCACTAAGTGCATGGTTTTGTTGTCATCCTTGTCATACAGATACAAGCCCAAATATTCAAAGAACTTATGCAATTCTTTTACAAAAGGTATACTATTATCTCATCTCTTGTCCATCCTTTTGAGAACCTTTTCAAAGATGGTCAATGTTGTCATTATATCCTAGATCCATTGCTCAAAATTATCCAGCTATGAGTCTTCATAGACCTTTACAAAAACTTGGAAGTGATGCTTCCTTATTACTACTAGGTTATCCAGTATCTTCTGCCATCTCAAAATCTTCTCCTCCATGTCGTCTTCTTCGCTCATGATTTCAAATAAGGAGGTTATTCCTACAAGAATGCCTCTAAGAGGACTCAAAATCTTTTTGAGGGATACCTTAGAAAACTGTTCAAAATCCTCCTTCTAGTCTGCATAGGCCTGTATAAAAGAATGTGGGATATCCGTACTTATTTTACCCCTTTTCTCCAAAATGCCCTGTAATGAGGCCTCAGGGTTATCAAGGTCAATGGGACCCATTGTTTTGAGAATGAATCTCTTCATGGCTTCATTTTCTTCCATCAAAGCCTTTATTTTCTCCCCTTCTTTATCCATGAATTTGAGGGTGTGCTTCAATCTGAGGGTAGCCAAGGTTTTTCTTCCCTCTCTAGTTGGCTCTCCCAAATCTACCTCCTCCAACATGTAGTCATCAGGAGTGATCTCAGTTGTACTGACACTCATTGTGGGAACAACCACCTATGCCTTCCATCTACCCACTTGATCTTGTGTCACATATGACAATGTCCTTGCCCGGGTGATAGATGCAGTTTGATGGAAGGCTTGCCCTAGTGTAACGATATAAGTTTCATCATCAGTGTAGACCCTGGTCCTTGGCTGTATTTCTTTTGTAAACTAGGTGAGCTTGGAAAAATCATTCAATGGTACATATGGAGCTACAAGAGTGGAAGAAGTTGTTGGATGTTTTATCTCCATCTCTTCATGACTCTCCTCTCCTTTATCTATTTCTTGTTCATCCCTTATATTCAGCTCACCCTCCTCGGTTGTTTCCTCTTCTTTAGTTGTTTGTTCTCCCTCATCTTTTTTCTCTTCATCAACAACCTACTTCACTTCCTCAACCTGTGGCTCTTCTTTATCAGCCTACTCCTCAGATCCTGCATGTTCTTCTTCCATCTACTCACCAGCTGCCTCTATTTCTTTCTCAAGCTCTTGCAAAATTTGTAGCACTACTTCATCTTGGACAAGAGGTGGAGTGGGGGCAAAAAACGGAGTGGGTGAAGATATTTGAGGCAGAGGTGGAGTTGGCATAGGGACATGAGATAGTGGATGCTGCTGCAGCAGTGGAGTGGTTAGAATCAGAGGTAGAAGCAGAGTGGTAGGTGGTGTTTGATGTGGAGGTGGGAGTGGAGTTGAATGCATAGGAAGAGGTGGAGGTGGAACTATGGGCAAAACCAAGGGGACCTGTACAGTTGTATCCTCCTCAGAAGTAATACCAATAGAAGAGTCTTTATCTGGCTCCATGGTTTCCTTCTCCACCTCAGGTGTTTCTTGGAATCCTGGTGGAGTGGGCTCTCTCACTTTGCCATAGGGACTAGTGAATTGTGTAGGGAAAGAGTCAAAAGTCACTAACTATCCTAGAGCCTACTGCTCAAATTCTTGAAAACCATGCAGCCCTTCAAAGTCTATGATGTCAAATTCATCATCCCCCAAGGCATCTAGGTTTATTAGTTCCTCTTGAGTTTCCCCTTCGGCACCTTCTGGATCATCATCCATTACTCTCCTCTTCTTCATCAATCCTGCGAACCTTGTTCTTCTATTGAGAGGTATTTGATCCATTTCATCCTTGTTAGCCTCTAGCAGGGTGTCCATTTGTGTAGGCGTTGAGCCTTTCTACTGTTTGTACACATTACCTTTGATCACTCTAGCTGGCTTGGGTCCCATTATCTTGAACTTAGTTTTCTTTGCTGCAGTTGGAGACTCATTGCTACTGGAAGAAGGTGCATCTAGAGGCGCTATGCTCCTTGTCATTCTGGTCTTAACCTTCTTGGAATGAGTGGTTGGACCATAAGCAGTAGGATGCTCATGCTTGTACACCGTCTCAAGTTTTACAGGAGCATCTTCTTTAAACTGTGGTTTTAGAACCTTCTCTCCTTTCTTCTTTTTCTCCTTGGAGGGCTTCTTCTATAGTTGTTTCATGGGCACGGGTTGCTTATGAAACGGGTTAGGGATCCATGCCTTAGTGACCTTGATGACATGCCTAGCCTTGAAGTCAATATCATCATTTTCATCTTTGTCTACCTCTGCATTCAGAATAGCCCTAGTATATACTTTGTCCTCATTGTAGATTGGGTCTAAGACATCCTCAAAGTTCACCACTTTCACCTTCTAAGGGATTTTCAGTGACAAAGTGGTTGTGCTAGCTCCCAACTCATCTGGTAATAGTCATGAATGCTGACTTCATAGTCATCCACATAATTTGCCCAATGACCTTCAATGTGCAGGTCATGTATGTAATATCTTCCCATTATATGGCTTTAAGTACCTATTGGATCAAAATGAGCCCTTATGAGGTTGTATGTAGGCAAAGGGAATTCATCCCATTCGAGAGTCAAAGCCTTATAGATCTTCATATTAGGTACACAGTGGGGCCCTATGGAAATCAGGAAATCCCAACAGTGTTTCTTCTTGTGCTTAATGTGCTCATGTGCATTCGATAATTGTCTTTTTATCTCCAACAAGACCACTATGTCAAAAGGGTACCTGGGTAGCTTCTTAGGTGCTAGGGTGCATCCCGCCACCTGAATGTATTTGAAGGTTCTAAATTGAATATAGAATGCCCCAAGGGCCTTCACTTTTGCTGCAGCTTTAGTAGACATCCTTTTTGCATAATATCCCTCTATGGATCATATGATGGCAAATATGAAGGCATCATTAACACTCTGGAAGTCTGGGCTGTTATGAGTGTAGAAGTCCTTCCTGACCAGCTACGAGTACATTGTGAATGATGATGTATGCAGCTCTCCCATAACCCCAACCTTTTTCAATCCTTGGTACACTGCTCTAGCAACCAGTAGATACACAACATATGATTTCATGTAGAAGTGTGGGTTTGTTTTAACTCTAAATAGTTGTTCATTTAGATTGTCGCTCAGGATGGTGGCCTAGTCGAACCTTGCCTCCTACTCACTTATCTTCTCTATGAGCATGATCACCCAAGGTTACCATTGACTAGACTTGGGCAACTCATACACTTGGTTGATCATGGTGATGGCTACTTGGACATCTTCCCTCATATACCCTCTTCTCATATCAATATGCTCTATCTTGTTCTTGGGCATGGGTTGTATAAGATATTTATTGTTCACTATGTTATGAGCTCGTGCAACATCTTTGTTGTAGAATTCCATTCCGTTGTTTATGTGAAAGTTATAAAACTTGTTGACCCCCTTTGGTAGGTGGAAGACATCCTCAATATTATCAGGCCTCAGATCCAGGACCACTTCTCCTACACTGTTCTTCACCATTCTTTCACCAGGTACATAGTGGCCTACCAAAGTATTTATCAAGTCCAAAGACAAGATGGAGACAGGATGTGCTGCTGCATTCACTAGAGAGCATTGTACTAATGAAGTGTAGTTCTCATATCTCCTTTCTGGTCGTGAGCATTTGACCAAGTCATCATTCCATCTAATGTGTCCAATGTTAGTGTCTGTGATATTCGCATGCAGGTTGGCCACCTTTGAAGGTGGATGGTATCCCTTGAATTGATACTTCATTGCTAGTGACATAACTTTCTCGGCCATTTCTGTAAAGAGAAAGAGACATGAATTAGTAACATGGAATTGTAGGAGAGAGAAAAATATCTCAAAAAAAAAAATATCTCACAAACTAAGCATAGAAGAGCTCTAAAAGACCTTTCTGGCATTTCAGACCTTTGGAGGTGCAAGACCTCTAAAAGGCAAAAAGGGCCGAAACTGTGAAAAAAGGCTTGAGAAACAACACTTAAGAATACCCCCTTTCGGTCTTTCGATGAATCAGAGGTGTAAAATCTTCAAAGTCTGAAACCTCCAAAATGTTGAAACATGCCTTAGTGTATCAAACAAGAGTTTAAGTGTGTGACAACGCCGAAATGCCAAAACTAGCATAGGCGATTGAGCTCTAGAGTTAGTCAAAAAATTTGGAGCTTTGGTTTCAACGAATCAGGTGAGCGGATGTTTTGGTGTGTGACAACACCAAAATACTAAAACAATAGCACTTTGGAGACTTTTTGACAGAGGTTTGAAAGTTTCAGACTGCGAAGGTTCGAAACCATGCGACCAAAACTAGGGTTTGGGCGTTAGACTCAAAAATAAGTCTGACAACTAAGTTTGAACACAAAATCAGGCCAGGGAGTCAGAAGGGACAACCTTATGAACCTCGAGGCTTAACCAAACTGATGAGAAATGAACTAACCCTAAACAACAGACTGAAAACCCTAACTAGGCCTACAAAGCAAGAAAACCTAACTACAGACCGAAGAAAAAAGAAATGAAAATAAAGGGAGAGAGGGAGAAGAGAAAGACCAACCTCGAAGCAAGCGGAGGATGAAAACTAACAGGCGAGACTGAGGCAACAAACTAGAAGCAACGATGCACAAGAAAGCTCCAAAAAAATGATAGGCCGGAAGGCGAACGAGTGAAAGTTAAAAACCCAACTTGCACCTTATATAGGAAAATCAGCAAGTGACGTCAACCCCCTGCTGATTGGCCTTTCAACCTTTAGGGGGTATCTGACCTCCGAAGACCAAAATTCTGAAAGGCTTACTCCCTTATGGGGATTCAGACCTCTTGACTTTTTGGCATCCCAAATTCCAAAAACCACATGGGTCCAGAAATGCCTAAGGCAAGATGATAGATTGCTGCTCCAAACCTTCACCAACTCGTACCTTTCACACTTTCAGACCTCTGGAAGTGTGAAAGTGAGGCAAGACCAAAAAAAAAGGAAAACTAACTAAAAAACAAAAAGAGACAAGACATACCAGAGACCTAGAGACAAACTAAAAGAAGGGGGCCCCCTGAAGCCAAGAGGCAAAAGGGGAGCATGGTTGTGGGACCAGAACACTTTGTCTTGAAAGGTTCTAGTAAAAAAAGTCTCCATGAACCTATGGTCATGAGAGAAATCACTATAAAAGATTTGAAAAGTCTTAACATCAGTCAAAGGATCATCCCTACCTTTGTAGGTCTCAAGATGTAGAATCTCAATGTTTTGTGGGATAAAAAATAGATGATACCAAAGACAAAGGACTAGAAATATAAAAAGCAAGAATGTTGAACTTGGATTGATTCATGGAGGCAATTTGTTACTGCAAAGAAGACACATGAGTTTGAGTCAAGCTATTAATGGTAGAATCGATAGAAATATTAGTGGGAGGAGACATATGAAACATGTTAGGAGCATTGTTTGAAATTGAATGAATGGTTGAATATGAAGAAGGGACACTATGGTAAGTGGGCATGGATGAAGCAAATGAAACACATGGAACACTTGAAGAAAGAGAAGAAAGAACAAGGTTAGGAAGACTCACATGTATAGGATTAGAATTTTGGGTTGAAGTTGATATGATAGGTGGAGTATAAGTAGACACACTAGGAATGGAAGTAGAGATAGGCAATGATGTCTCAATATTTGTAGTAGGTGCAGTGAAGCCTAAATCTTGAGAACAATCCCTAATAGGTTTGACATTGACATGAACAAGATGATAAATTATATGCAATATATTAACATCGTGCTCATAATTAAGAATAATTTTCATTATGCCTTCTACAACGAAAAGGGCCTCAAGATTATAGTTTTGTTGAGATATCCATTATTCAAACTTTTCAAAATCATGGGAAAGTTTTTGGACTTGGATAGGAGGAAACCTTAATGCTTCATCTTCATCATGAGAAGAATGAGAAGAGTTATTCTCCATGATAGGATTTATATCATTAAGATGCATGTTTGTCTCATCAAGATTCCTAGGAAAGAAGGAGGATTCAAGATCAAAGTAACCCATAAGTCCATGACTTCTTCTAATCAGAATGTTATAGGTTGGACTCAAAGTGATAAGACATATGCAAAAAGGAATAAAATAATTGTAATCCAATTATGGGATTGAAGGAAATGTGCAAAAAAGAAAGTCTTTTTACAACAAGCACGTTAACAATCAAATTTAAACTAGATATGAATGCATTCAATGTACCAAATATGTAATGTAAATAGTGACTATCACAATGCATACAAAGTAGATATAGATATGTGATTGGAAAGAGAGGGAATCTAATACAAAAGTTAGAATGGAAATGAAATGAGTTGGGTTTGAAACTAAAATGTGCAATAGAAAATGGTGAGAAATTCTAAGAGTGTAGATCACTCACTAAATTATATTGTACATTAGGGAAAATTTTCTCCCAAAGGCTCACCCTTAAGAAAATCATATTAGCAAAACTGATGCAGAGCATCCACCATCCAACCCCCTAAAAGGACTTCCTGTCCTAATCTTGACAGTAAGATTCCTTCAAGTATTATGAATCAAGGAAAAATTATTCAATTGGTTTGTGAGATACAACTACTCACATCATGCATCTCAACCTAGTCCACCATTCACCCAATCCTAGAGCACTTCAAGGATCTAGTTCAAGAACTTTCAATGGTCAATACTCTTCCATTTTATAATCTTTCTTCCACTAGACTCCGCACTCTAAGGTCTACACACACTCAACTTATTCTTCCACTTGACAAATTTTGATCCAACTCATAAGTTCTGATCTCATAGACTTACGATTGATTCCTCATGCTCTTCTGATTGTCTACACGTAACCCTTACCACCCAACTACTGACCCTTTCTTGGATAAAATCTCTTGTTTTTGGATTCCCCTATATCATACAATCCAAGAGAACCTTTACACATTGTATTCAGAAACCAGGAAACCCAACAACCTCTTAACTAGGTTTACAAATAACCTATTTATTGTCCTTGTGACAGTTACCAACACCTTTACTATGATAGTCACAGATAAGTCCACCAATGATGTACCCCTTACTCCTAAATCATAAAGAAACCTTCAAAAAAATTCTAAGGCTCTTTCCACACTCTCAACTCACTACCTTATCCCACATTTAACCTTCTTAACAAAATAAACCAAATTGCATTCAGACTATCCTACTGGGATAATTCAACCAATCGTGCAACCTTATTGGTCTAGCCCTACCCTTGGACACCTTGCCTCTTCTAAGACCTTTGAAATGTTGTAAAATATCCCTAAAAAATTCCTCCAAACCTCCAAGGCCATATCCTTCATCACTCTAGTGGACAAGCCTTCATATTCTGACTATGACAAATAGAACCGTTCTCTCTAAGACTGTACAATCACTTATTCAGCCCAAACATGTGTCAAACCTTTTCTTGGGCCACTGGAACCTCAAGGAAACTTAGAATAGATATGCTCCTCATCACTGCCCAAGATGAAAGGCTTATTGGATGTGAAACTACTAAGGGATCACATACTGTCTCTCAGGTTACCCTATTTGAGGGTTTAAACCACTTTCACCAAAACTCAGAGAAATTTCTGGAATTGATAGAAAATGGAATGAATCCAAAACTAAAATATTTATAATTCCTTCCTCTATTATACCTAATAAGCATTCAATAGAAATGATAACATTTTAAACAATAAAAATGACAAGTTTTCAGACTGCCAGACTGACTGTAACAATGTATTTGCAAAGAACCATTGTTTTTATTCACTTCAAATCTTCATACATCGACTCTCTTCTATGCCATAAAAAATTACATCATTAATATACCACTTTCAGTCCCTTAGAACTGAAAACCACCTTTGCAACTACACACAAACTAACTAGAATCAGTTAAAAACTAACTGTCCCCATGTTTTTAGCAATTACAAAGGTATTAAAATGTTGTCAAGTTGACAACTAAGCTTTCAACTCGATAACCATTTATCAATGACCCTCAATGCATGATAATGGTATTTTAATGACCTAAAAAACATAAACACTACTTCTACCCCTTAAACCCTTACATTATCCCTTATAGGCCTTATTTTCCTATATCTAAATATTACATCTTTTTTCACTTTTATTGCATCCTATTACATTTTGTGGCTCTATTGGACAAATTACATCACAAGGTGACCTTATAGGTCCTATTACATTGAAAAGTGACCATGAATGGTTTTATTAGTCTTCATCATTAGGGCCTCATGGTGACCCCTATAATCTAGGTGCTCCTGCACCAACAACCCAAAAAAGATGAAGGGGTGATAATGCAAGATCTAAGTGAGATTGGCGAATTGGGGTTCACTTTCCCTTAATGGATAGAGAAGGAATGTGTTATGATATGAAAATGTATGAAAGGAATTATTTCTATGATAAAGGAAATGATAACTAATAAGATATGATATTGGATCTCATGTATAAAAGTAAGTAC